>BJKM01000644.1:0-304302 GCA_015082035.1 Chaenogobius annularis
GAGGTGGTGGTGTGGCAGTGATCTCACACTCAAGCCTACTCTTGAGTCCTAAAACTAACAATGCATTTAGCTCATTTGAAAGCCTCATGCTATCAATCACATGTCCAAATTGGAGAACCAAAAAGGGTTCCTGTTCGTGGTTCTCTACCGACTCCTGGTCCCTATTCAGAGGTTTTAACAGAGTTCTCAGACTTTATATCAAACTTGGTGTTAGACTGGGATAAAGTAGTGATAGTTGGAGCCTTCAATATCAACGTGAACGTGAATGATAACTCTCTCAGTAATTCTCTCAACGCCCTGTTAGATAGCATTGGTTTTGCTCAAAATGTAAATAAACCGACTCACAGTCACAAGCACACTCTAGATCTTGTTCTAACATATGGAATAGAGATTAGTGACCTCATTGTCTTCCTCAAAACCCTATACTGTCAGATCATTTCCTAATTACCTTTCAGTTTATTTTGTGGGGTTGGATAATCTTTAAGAACAAAGTCATATGAAAAAGACAATATCTGAAAAAATCTATCTCAAAGTTCAAAGAAATAAAAGAGCCAATATTCAGTGACATGTCATGTGATCCTGCTGAAAACAGATTTTAGTCCCTGTGTAAGTGATCAATTTGTCAACTTGACCATGAACTCTCTGAAGTCCGCTCTTGATGTTGCAGCTCCGCTAAAGCAGAAAGGTCATTAGGCCAAAACGTGTCTCCCCATGGTACAATGAAGAACTGCGTTCAACTGCGACCATTTTGTCGCTCCCACACGGAGGAATCCCTAAAAGCATGGAACAATCTGCCTACTGTCCTATAAGCAGGCTCTGCGTAAGGCCCAAACCAGATACTATTCAAATTTAATAGAAGTCAACAAAATAACACTAGATTTCTTTTCAGCGCTGTAGCCAGGCTAACAAACTGTCACAGCGCAGTAGAGCCGTCACTCCCAGCTACTCTCAGCTCTGATGATTTTCTTCTATTTTTTAACAATAAAATAAAAACAATCAGAGATAAATTAGATGAAACTCTCCCACTATTAGCCCTGAACAAGCCCAAGCTGTAAAACTAGTGTCCCATAGTAACACTAGAAAGGTTCACTGCTGTTGATCAAGCAGAGATAACTTCAGCCATTATGTCCTCTAAAACGTCATCTTGTATTCTAGACCCGATTCCAAGCAGACTCCTCAAAGACATTCTCCCCCTAATTATAGATTCTATTCTTAATATAATAAATACTTCATTAAAAAGTGGTTTATGTTCCACAGTCCTTCAAACATGCAGTCATTAAAACCGCTTCTGAAAAAGCCTCATCTTGATCCTGACAGTTGATAAACTACAGACCTATTTCAAATCCACCCTTTGTCTCTAAAATCCTTGAAAGAGTTGTAGTTAAACAGCTTTGTCGCCATCTACAGGACAATAACTTATTTGAAGTTTTCCAGTCAGGGTCCAGAGCCCCCACACACTGAAACTGCACTAGTTAAAGTCACAAATGATTTGTTATTAGCTGCTGACGATGGACTGGTCTCAATCCTGGTTCTATTGGACCTCAGTGCAGCGTTCGACGCCATCGACCACAACATTCTACTGCAGAGGTTAGAATCTGATGTAGGTGTCAGAGGCCCCGCCCTCAGCTGGTTGAAATCCTACCTAGCGGATAGGTACCAGTTTGTTAATGTAAACCAGAGCTCCTCACCCTGTTCTAAAGTAACCTACGGTGTGCCACAGGGTTCAGTTCTCGGTCCTATTCTGTTTACTCTTTATATGCTGCCGTTAGGTAACATTATCAGAAAGCATAGCATTAACTTCCACTGCTATGCAGATGACACACAGCTGTATTTATCAATGAAACCCGATCAGACCGATCAAGCAGACAGACTTGGTGTTTGTGTGAAGGATATAAAAACCTGGATGACACTTAATTATCTGCTTCTTAACCCTGAAAAACCGAGGTCATCGTACTAGGCCCTAATCATCTACGAGACGCTTTATCTGAGCAGATAATCCCACTGGACAACGTCAGTGTAGCCTCCAGCTCCACTGGAAGAAACCTTTGAGTCTTATTTGACCAAGAGCTCTCATTCAAAGCACACATAAATCAAGCCTGTAAAACCGCCTATTTCCATCTGCGTGATATAGCCAAAATCAGAAAAAATCTTTGCCTAAAAGTGAAACTTGCGTTTGTAACATCTAGATTAGACTCCTGTAACTCCCTGCTCGCAGCGTAACCTAAAAGCTCCATAAAAAGCTTCAACTGGTTCAAATGCAGCAGCAAGATTACTACAGGAACTAAAAGAAGAGAGCACAATTACGCCGATGCCTCGAGTCTCTCACTGGCTCCCTGTCGAGTTTAGAATCAAATTCAAAATCCTCTTTCTGAGCTTACAAAGCCATAAATGACCTGGCCCCATCCTACCTCAAAGAGGCTATAGTCTTCTTATCATCCAAACAAGAGCACTTCGCTCTCAAAATGCTGGACTTCTGGTGGTCCCAAGAGTCTCTAAAAGCACAGTAGGAGGTAGAGCGTTTAGCTACAAGCTCCTGTGTTGTGGAATCAGCTTCCTGTCATAGTTAAACAGGCCGACAAGTCTCTTCATTTAAGACCAGGCGTTTAAAACGTTCCTCTTTGAAAGGGCTTTATGGTCAGGCCAGTTAGGAATCAGAAATAAAAACCTACAGTTCCAGCTATGCTGCCCTAGGAGCAACTAGGAGATCCAAGATGTGCTTCACGGAGACGTGGCTCAGCGAGCCGATCCCGGACGGCGCCCGTACAGATCGAGGGGTTTTGCCTCTTTCGTGCGGATCGTCATAAAGGTCTCTCCGGGGGTAAAACACGCCGGCGGAGGAGTCTGTTTTTACATCAACAACGCCTGGTCTTCAGAATGTGACTGTGGATCTCCAAACACTGCTCTCCTGATCTGTAATATCTGTTAATTAACTGCAAACCATTCTACTCTCCACGAGAGTTCGTTTCATTCATTCTGGCTGCTGTTTACATTCCACCGAGCGCAAACGTGCACGTGGCACAGCGGGCGCTCGCGACCAGATTCTGAGTGGTGGAGCGGACTTCTCGAACTCACTTGTGTATTATCCTGGGTGATTTTAAACAAGGGGAATCTCAGCCACGACTACCAAGTACAGACAGTTTTAAAGTCCCGACCAGAGAGCAAGAGCACGTTGGATCACTGTTACACAACAGTCAGGAACGCCTTCTGCGCCGTGGCTCACGCTGCTCTCTGCTTTTCAGATCACGCCATGGTTCACCTGATCCCACGTAACAGGCAGAGGCTGAAGCTGTCCAAACCTGCAGTGAGGAAATCTAGAAGTGGACCAATGAGGCAGTGGAGGAGCTACGTGCGTGTTTGGACATTACAGACTGGGAGGTTTACAGAGCTGCCACAGAGAGTTTTGGATGAGTAACACGGACACTGACGTCATACATTCGATTCTGTGAGGAACGCATTATAATCAACACAAACCAAAGTCACTTTCAACAACGACAACACCTGGTTCACTCCAAAAACTGAAGGCAGTTAAGGCAGCAGAAGGAGGCAGCGCACAGGGCTGGAGACCGGGGGGCGCTACAGAAGATGCAAAGTATGGATTTAGCAAGAGGTTTCTGGAGCGAGATCAAGTACAATACGCGTCTGAAGCAGCAGTTCTCTGACAACAACCCCGCTCCGTGTGGGGGGGCTCCGGCTCCTCACCAACCACTAGCCCGAGCCCTTGCTGCAGACAATCGAAAACTGGCTGAGCAACTCAACACCTTCTACTCCAGGTTTGATGTGAACCACCCCTCCCCCACGGTGGCCCTCTTGCCAAAAACCTGGTCCCCCCCATCCCCCCACCACCCCTCTTCAGTTCAGAACAGGGATGTTCCACAGTTATTTCGGAATCCAACCCCGAAAAGCTGCTGGACCAGACGGCGTCTCTGCCGCTACATCAAGACATTGCGCAGGAGAGTTAACCCCCGTCTTCACAGACATTTTAACACCCCCTGGGGTCATAGCCATGTCCTAGCCTGCTTCAAGTCTGCCATCATTTGTCCCTGTCCCAAGAAGCCCCGGATCACTGGACTTAATGACTACAGGCCTGTGGCGCGGACTTGTCTGTAGTCATGAAGTCATTTGAACGCCTGGTCCTGCCCACCCTCAAGTCCTTCACCTCCTCCCTGCTGGACCCCCTGCCAGTTCGTCTACAGAGCCAACAGGTCTGTAGACCGACGCCATCAACCTGGCACTTCCACTTCATCTTGCAGCATCTGGACTCCCCGGGAACCTACGCCAGGATCCTGTTTGTGGACTTTCAGCTCTGCTTTCAACACATCACATCCTCCTGCTCTGCTCCAGGAAACAGAGCTCTCTCCAGCTCAACGTGCCTGACTCCACCTGCAGGTGGATCACTGACTTCCTGACGGATCAGAGGCAGTGCGTGCGGCTGGGGAAGAATGTCTCAGACACTCGGACTTATCAGCACAAGAGCTCCACAGGGCTGTGTACTTTCTCCTCTGCTCTTCTCCCTGTACACAAACTGCTGCACCTCCAGCCATGATCCGTAAAACTCATTAAGTTTGCGGGACGACACCACCCTCATCGGGCTCATCTCGGACGGAGATGAGTCAATCTACAGGAGGGAGGTGGACCGGCTGGTGTCCTGGTGCAGCGGTACAATCTGGAGTTCAAGCCCAGAAGACAGTGGAGATGATCGTGGACTTCAGGAAAGCCAAGCTCCCAGCCCCCCTCGTCATGTCAGACTCCCCATCAGCCACCGTGGACTCCTTCCGCTTCCTGGGCACCACATCACCAGGACCTCAAGTGGGAGCCCACCATCAGCTCCCTCATCAAGAAGGCCCAGCAGAGGATGTACTTTCTGCGGCAGCTGAGGAAAGCCAAGCTGCAGTGCAGATGAAGTTTAAACACGGCCATCATTGAGTCCATCCTCACCTCTCCATTACCTGTGTGGTACGCTGGAGCCACAGCCAGGGACAAACAGAGACTACAGGCGCCCTCTGCTGGAGCCACAGCCAGGGACAAACAGAGACTCAGCGCATTGTGCGTTCTGCTGAGAAGGTGATCGGCTGCAGACTTCCATCTCTGCAGGACCTGCACGTCTCCAGGGCTCTGGGACGAGCAGGTCGGATCACAGCTGACCCTTCTCACCCTGGACATGGTCTATTTGAACCACTCCCCTCAGGCAGGAGGCTACGGTCCATCCGGACCAGAACCTCCCGCCACAAGAACAGTTTCTTTCCCTCTGCCGTTGGACTCATGAACACTTCTAAAACACCTGTCACTACTTTAACTGCAACTATTCATCACTCACTGCACTGTCTGCACTACAACTGCATATTTAACTGTAATTCTTGTGTACATAGTAAAGCTTATTTTTATTTTATACTATAGTAATTTTAAATTGTTTCTTAATGCATGCCCTTTGGATGGAATATATGTTGTTTTTATTATTGATCAGTGTGCTATGTTGCACCTTTCTGATTCTGATTCTGATAAAGAGATACGGAAAATTGTAAGAAAAAATTATAAGACCGAGGAATACCGAAAGCATGTCCAGGAATCACACGAGAATTATCTACAAACTGAACTTTGAATGACGAAAATAGGAAAAGAAATGCGACCTGTGAAAGCCAAGAGAGATGGAAACATCCAATGTTCCAAGACGAATCCTGAAAAATGACAAGGCTGAGTATTAACAGAAAGCAAGTCCAGGAATCACGAGTGAATTATCTACAAACTGAACTTTGAATGACATAAATCCTGTGCGGCCCACCGACCCACCGGGGAGAAATGTGGAAAATATAATAATAATAACTAGAAACGGCAATGGCAGGAAGCCATTGCGAGTGACTGCCTAATGCAAAAACAAAACACACTTTTTCACACGTCTATATAAAAACACAAAATCAAATATAAATATATCTCGCAATCAGTGGTCACTGATTTGTAGATGCAGCCTTCTTTTGTTCAGGAAAGTCACAGCCCCCCAGCCCCCCTCATCATGACAGACTCCCCCATGACCAATCACTCACTGCACTTTCTGCACTACCAACTGTAAATGTCACTGTAATTCTCGTATACATAGTAATGCCTATTTTTATTTTATACTATAGTCATTTTAATGCCCTTTGGATTGAATATATGTTGTTTTTATTATTGCTCAGTGTTTTATGTTGCACCTTAAGGCCGAGACAAGTTTCTATGTTTGTAAATTCTGTTCATTGGCAATAAACCCTTTCTGATTCTGATTCTGATTATGTCACAAAACCACCAATATCCCGCAACATCACCAACATTCCCCCACTTTAAGAGATAGGGAACATTTTAAGAAAAAATGATAAGACCGAGGTATACCGAAAGCAAGTCCAGGAATCACACGAGAATTATCTACAAACTGAAGTTTGAATGACGAAAATCGGACAAGAAATGCGGACCGCCGAAAAATGGGATACATTTGGAAAATATAATACATATAAAAAGCACAGAAACTAATAGTGCCTGCATTATAGAATGCAGTCACTCAATTACAGAAAGCGATTTATTAAAGTTTTCTGAATTAAAAAATATAATAAATGACACCAAGTACTCTTAGTCTTATTGTTCCTTTTGGGCCCGTTCACCTCTCATTGCAGCATTTTTGGAATACTATGGACTTTTATGAGTAGGCAAGCAGACTTGGGGTGATCATCAATATTGTGTTGCTAAAGATTAAAAAAGCCAATTTTTATACAAATTTCATTCCAATTTAGTAGGTTATTATTTTTAATGATATATGAAAGAAATACAATTACTAACTAAACAATTTTAGCGTGAAAAAAGGCTAGCTCTACATAATTTATTATTATTTTATATAAAGGCAGTATAAAGGCAGGACTTCGTACTTACATTAAGACACTGTAAGTACGAAGTCAACCCTTCACCCTTTTTATGCAGGTGAGCCTGCAGTAGTACTATTTTGTAATAGCTTCATCTGTGTTTCACTTTTGGCATAGTTTAACAACAAGAAGCTCTAATGTGGCTAATTAAAAATGTACACGTACAGTGTGGTCTAAGTGTAATAACAGTGTGGCCTAGGGTAATAACAGCTTGATCTAAGTGTAATAACAGCATGACCTAAGTGTAATAACAGTGTGACCTAGTGTAATAACAGCGTGACCTAAGTGTAATGATAGCGTGGTCTAAGTGTGATAACGGCGTGTCCTAAGTGCAATAAAAGTGTGGTCTAAGTGTGATGACAGTGTAGCCTAGTGTAATAACCGCGTGACCTAGTGTAATAACAGCGTAACCTAGTGTAATAACAGTGTGACCTTAGTGTAATGATAGCGTGGTCTAAGTGTAAAAACAGTGTGACCTAAGTGTAATAAATGTGTGGTCTAAGTGTAATAACAGCAAGACCTAGTGTAATAACAGTGTGACCTAGTGAAATAACCACCTCCGCTCCACTGTGAGCTTAGCCATGGACCCGCTGCAGTTTGCATACCGGCCTGGCATCGGAGTGGAGGACGCCGTCATCTCCCTGCTGCACCGCTCTCTCTCTCACCTGGAGAAGCCTGGCAGTGCTGTGTGTATTCTATTTTTTTATCTTTCCAGCGGCTTCAACACCATCCAGCCGCTGCTCCTGAGGGACAAGCTGGAGATGGGTGGTGTGGACTACGAACTGGCGGAGTGGATCCTGGACTACCTCACAAACTGGGGTCGGTTTGTGAGCCCGGGACTGTGTGTCTGACACTCTGACTTGCAGTGTGGGGGCGCCCCAGGGCACCGTCCTCGCGCACTTTCTCTTCACCCTCTACACTGCACTTTTTTTTTCCTGTTGTGTGAAGCCTTGTGTACAAATTGTGCTTTACAAATAAACTTGCCCTTGCCTTGCCTTGTGTCCTGCAGAAGTTCTCCGACGACTCTGCCATCATCGGTCTCATCACGGGTGACGACGATGCAGAGTACAGAGGACTTGCGCAGGACTTTGTGGACTGGTGTCAGCAGAACCACCTCCTCATCAATGTAGGGAAGACCAAGGAGATGGTCCACAGACACCACTCTGCTGTCCCCTCACCAGTGAACATCCAGGGAAGGGACATTGAGAGAGTGGACTCATACAAGTACCTGGGTGTTCATCTGAACCACAAACTGGACTGGACTCGTCACACAGACGCACTGTACAGGAAGAGCCAGAGTTGGCGCCACCTCCTGAGGAGACTCCGGTCCTTTGGAAAGACAGGGCTACTTATGAGGTCCTTCTACGACTCGGTGGTGGCATCAGCCCTTCTGTACGGTGTGGTCTCCTGGAGCAGCAGCATCACAGAGAGGGAGAGGAAGAAGCTGGACAAAGTCATCAAGAAGTCCAGCTCCGTTCTGGGCTGTTTTCTGGACTCTGTGCAGGAGGTGGGGGACAGAAGGGTCCTGGCTACACTCACATCTATGCTGGACCATGAGTATCGCCCCCTGCAGGACACTCTGTCCGCTCTGGAGAACAGCTTCAGTGACAGGCTGATCCACCCTCGCTGTGTGAAGGAGAGGTTTCACAGGTCTTTCCTTCTGCTGCTGTCAGACTTTACAACAAACACTGTGAGCCCTGAACGGGTCATTCAGCTTTCATAATCCTGTGCAATACTGTGACATAATGTCAATCATCCCTGTGCAATATTTTCTGTCCATATGACAGCTGTAAATAAGTGTTGTTATTATTATTAAAATCATAAGAGTTTTTTTTTTCTAAGTTATCTGTTTTTATTATTATACTTTTACCCAATCTGCTTCTGTTACCCTTTGTTGAGACACTGAAATTGGGACAAATAAAGGTGATCTTATCTTAATAACAGCGTGACCTAAGTGTAATAACAGTATGGTCTAAGTGTAATAACAGCGTACCCCTTAAGAAGTGTATCCTAAGACCCACGTGTAATAACAGCGTGACCTAAGTGTAATAATAAGTGATGAACAGCGCGGAAAAGTGAGCCAAGTGTAATAACAGTGTCACGTATGCTATACTATGGCTTTGTGCAATAGTAAACTAAGATCAGCCTAATGAGAAATACAATGGTGTGTCTCTTAACTGCCGTTGTGTAAAGTTCTCTACGCACAGATTAATGGTGCTAGTTCTCTCTCAGCGTATGCTTCGTGTGGTTGAATCGATCAGCTGATGTTGTGCTGAAGAGGTGGAGATGAGTGGTGGTACCACCGTTTCACTCTAATAGTATTGTCTGCCGCACAAACTTGTGTAATGCATTTAAGCACTCTTTCTCTCGACGATTGACAGTTTTGCCCGCGCGAAGTTTCCAGCCCGCCAGACTTAAACCCGCAGTCCCGTTTCTCACTTCATGGGAGAAAGTGTGGAGTTGACAACTGTGGTTAAAACACTGTCTCATGTGTCTGCCGAGCCTCAGTGCACTTCTACATGCGGCACAGGAACTGAAAGGCTCTTGAGGGTTGCCCGAAATTTCTCTGGCATTTTTACCGATTGTTGTACTTGTAAATATGATTGTCTGAAGACCTAGGTCCCTTCCGGTTCCCCTCCTAAGACCACAGTTTGCCGCTGGTTTGGACAAATGGTGGTTTTAGGTGGTGCGATTTTATTGGTCAATCACTGATTGCCTTGATTGACCTGACCCCACACCACTGTTATGTGGAATATATAACCATGGTGTTACAGAAGGTCCTCTACAGTACAATTCTAATATATATTTTCTAATATATTTTTTTATTTTTAATATTTTTTCATCCCATTTTGAGCAATTTCTGGGTTAGAACTACTGTAAAGATGATGTAGTCCATTTGTCCCAACCTGTAGTCGTTTAGCCCTGCTTGTGTACAAGACCCACCTGCACATGTTGGAGAATCTGCTGCACACACCACTGGCCCACACTTTGGTACTTGAGGACCACTCGGGGCTCCCTGCCCTCGCTCAGCTGCTGCACCAGACAAAGCATCATCATGGGCACAGCCATGCTGCTGGAGGGTGTGTTCCCAGGGAGCTGAGGGCGACCCAGGCAAAGCTGAAGAGTCCTTCTGCACCCAGTGAAAAACCAGCTGCTCCATCATCTGCTCGGCCTCCATCTGCAGAGAGCAGGGGCCAGTGAGTCAGGGACCTAAGAAATTGTATCATCCATCTAACTTCTTATGATAATCCACCTATCTGGGGCCTGGTTGCTTCTGACTTTACGCAGACTAAAGGTCTACCAGACTTCCCTTACCCCAGACGAACTCCAGCTCCTTTGGGTGGGTCCTGAGGTGTCCCCAGACTAGCCGAGAGACAGTCCCGAGTCCAGTGTGTCCTGTGTCTTCCCCTGGGCCTCTTTCCACTGGAAAATGCCCGCAACACCTCTCAAGGGAGGAGTTCAGGAGGCAGAGAGGCCAGAGCCACCTCAACTAGGGGAGCAGAAGCAGCTCTACGCTCTTACAATGTGACTAAGCCCCTCACAGTCCTATCGTTAAGGGAGCACCCAGCCATTCTGCGGAGAAACTCATTTCGACCACTTGTATCTTGTCCTTTCAGGTCATGACCAAAGCATGCGAGAATAGTATGAGTAGAACATACATTATAATAGTTTTGAACAGTAAACCGAGAGCTTTGCCTTTCGACTCAGCTCCTTCTTCTCCACAACAGTCCGATGCAGCGACCACATCACTGCAGACGCTTATTTGCACCGACCCATTTGTAAATCCACTCAAGCTCCAAAGCCTCTTTACAATGCTGGCTACAAAATGCCCCAGTGCAACGTGTTGCAGGTCCTAGTTTGATGAAGCCATCAGGACAAAATCATCTGCAAACACCAGAGATGAGATCCTGTGGTCCTCAAAAAAGAACCCCTCCGACCTCTGAGTGTGCCTAAAAATTCTGTACATAAAAAAAAAACACTCCGAAGAGGTCTAACAAGTACTGAGCAAAGGCTGTTTCTTGTGTTCCTTTTTCCGTATGTTGCCATCACTTTACCCACCACCACAATGTCTGGTGGGTTTTCCATTACCATTCTGTCAGTCTGTATCTGGAAGTCCCACAGGATCTTGGCTTGGTCATTCTCTACCACCTTTGGGGGTGTTTCCCACTTTGACCTTGGGGTTTCCAGTCCATAAACCGCACAGATGTTCCTGTACACTATGCCAGCCACTTGGTTATGGCGTTCCATGTGTGCTTTCCCTGGCAGCATCTTACACCTGCAGTTATGTGTCAGATCAGAGCCTTGCTGTGCTGTGTGACCCAGAATATGAATCTCAATGGAAAAATATTGACATTGGTGTTGTACCGGGTTCCTGTGCAGGCCCTGTTGGCGGATTGCAAACGGTTGAGTAATTTGGGGGAGGTGGAGAACCCTTGGGTGAAGTCTGTTCTTGCAACATGGAAGAAGTTGATCAAAACATACAAACTAAACAAAGATGTTAAAATTGGTTGGCTTATGATCAAAATGTCACTCCTAATAGCACAGACTCACGATTTAAAGTCTGGACAACAAAAAGTATAAAGGTCTTTTACCAGATTGTAAAGGAGAATCATCCGAAGAGCTTTGATGAGATGAAACAATCCTTTGGCTTAAAGAAAGAGGACTTTTACAAGTATTTACAAATAAGGAGTTATTATAACCAAGAAGTCAAAAAGAATGAAGACCATCATAGCCCTTTGACTGAAATATTTATTAAAGCATATAAATCTGAACTTTCAAGAGGAATAATATCTGAACTATACAAATGTATAAACAATCTGGGCACTCACTCTACTTATATTTTGGGTAAATGGGAAAGAGAGGGTCACTTTGTTCTGGCTGATGAAGAGTGGGAAAGTATATGTACATCTCATTGGAGAACCACAAAATCACATGTTTAGAGGGAATTCTGTTGGAAAAATGTGTCTCGCTTCTTTCTAACCCCATGTCAAAGTGCCCATTACTCACAGGGAAATACAGACTGTTGGAGAGGATGTGGCAGCCACTAGGAGGCAAATCACGATCATAGTTTTGGGACTGGTCTGTTATTCACAAGTTTTGGACGGAGAACAATAAAGCCTTACAGACAATTTATGACATCACCATCCCAAGGGACTTCAGAACTATGTATTTGGGCCTCAGGACTCCTGCCATGGACACAATTGGCAGTTATCTCTGGAACATCCTCCTGGCAGCAGCGAAAAAGGCGCTTACAAAACAACGGATGGCACAAAATGCACCAACAATTAAGGACTGGACGAACATTATAATGGACATTTATAAAATGGAAAAGATTACATTTGAACTTAATTTGACAATTGACTTATTTGACGGACTGTGGACTAGATGGGACGTTTGCTTTGGGTTCTGTGTGCTATGATTTTTGTCCTCTTTTTTTCCTCATTTATGGCTGTTGTTGGATGTCTGCTTGTTTTGGTTTATGTCTCTCACTCTGGTCATGTTCTGTTCTTCTGTGTTTTGTTTTGTTATAATTTTGAAAAATAAAAACAATTAAACATATTTTTTTTTTTAAAGGCCATTGCACTGATTTACCGATGAGGGTGGTCTGAAGAGACTGTCCTGGATCCAAGTTTTGTTGTAGGCTTGCAAAGTTGCAAAACGGTCCTTTGCTTGAGCATTTTGCAGTTTAAAGAAAGATAATCATGTCTAAAACGGGCACAGAATTCTTATGGGATAGAATAAGTGAGCTTCCGCGGGCGTGTCTCTCTGGAATGTCTTTGTTCCGTGGGTCAGTTTTGCATCGCTATGCCATCTTACGAGATCCTTCCTGCTAGAACATCTCTGATGGAACTGAGTTTGTGTTTTCTCTCTCTCTCTGACAGACCCCTGGGGGTTGGTTTTGCACCAGTGTTTAACCAACGAATAGAAGAAGATATGGAATATAGCTGATTGAAAATTAGGCTACAAAAAGTAAAATTGTTCACAAGACAAGTCGTAAAACAGTTAAATGAACATGCAGAATACTTTAACATAACATAGAGTAAATTAATCTTGTGGACAAAGCCTGCTATCAGATGATTGTTTACTAAAACCACATGTAGCTTCTGTCTTGGGAGAGAAAATAGCTCTGTGAGTTCATTTTAATCCAAAAGCAATCATTTGATGGAAAAAGTTTTTCCAACGTTCAAAGTGTGAAGTCTCTGCTCCTGAGACATAATACATCTACACGTGGGGGTTGTACGTGGTACCATCTTACGCCCTGCATTCCTGTGACCATGGCAACATTCAGAGGTCACTACATCTCCAAGCATTCAGTGATCCACGTGTGTCCCATTGAGTCATACGTTTTCTTGTAATCAATCCAGGTAGTAAACAGATTGGTGTATCGGGTTCTGCAGTCTTGGGCAACTGTTCTGTCAACCAGGAGTTGGTGTTTGGCTCCTCTGGAGTCGTTGCAGATGCCCTTCTGTGCTTTGCTCATGTAATGACCCATGTGTCCACTTATCTTACCCGCAATGATGCCTGTCATGAGCTTCCATGTTGTGGAGAGACAGGTTATTGGCCGATAGTTGGATGGGACTGTACCCTTGGAGGGATCCTTCAGGATCAGGATCGTACGCCCTTTGGTTAGCCATTCAGGGTGAGTCCCATCCCTTAACAGCTGGTTAATTTGTGCTGCCAAGCGCTCATGGAGTGTTGTGAGTTTCTTTAGCCAGTATGCGTGAATCATGTCAGAGCCCGGTGCTGTCCAGTTTTTCATACTCGAGACTCTTTCTTGGATGTCTACCACTGTGATGGTAACTGGGTTCTGTTCAGGGAGGTTGCTGTTATTTGTTGCCGGCTTTTCCCATATTCTTTTCCAGTACCCTTCCAGTTTTGGTTGGTCTGCTCTGCTGTTATTACCCTGCCATTGAGCGTACACTTTCGCTGGTTAAGTTGCAAATAGCCCTCCCTTAGCCTCTGTCAGTTAGCTCACTTCTCACTGCACTTGCTTGATTTTAGCCTGGCCATTGCTGTTATACAGCCAAGCATCTGTAAGAAAAAAATATATAGTAGTAGAGTATAATACCTAATAATAGTATATACCAACAAGAAATCAATTTAAACGACTAAGAACATCAGAAATTGACTAAATTTATCTTCAATACAGGGGGAGACATAAGATGGGTGTAGCCATATTGATCTCAAGCAGAATAGCATTTGAGCAGAGTTTTGAAAAAAAGATAAAGATGGTCAAAAGAACTGTTAATGGAAGTGTGTTTACTTTGATAAATGTATATGCTCAACCAGGAAGTGACCTCACTTTCTATACTGAAGTTGAAGATCTGATTGCAGACACTCTGAGGGAACCCTTGTCTGTGGCGGAGACTGGAACTCACATGTTCTGCCGACATTGGATGTCTCAAGCTCACAAAGGACTGGTAAATCTATGAATAATACATTTCGTAAATGACATTACATACATAATGTAGGGTTGATAAAATAAGATAAGAAAACCTTTACTTGTCCCACCATGGGGAAATTCGAATTATGTGTTGCAACACAGATTAGGATCAGAAGTATAATCATATAAACAGATTACTGAGAAAGCATCAGCACGGCAAAAGCACCTGCCGTGTTTACTCATCTCTTATAGTGTCTTGTGCCTCGGTTTATGGGTGGAAAGGAGATTTTAAAGGCAATATTGGCAGCAGGGCGTAGCTGCGACTAGTTAGACTGTGCCATACCAGGAGATCTCTGTTTTAAAAGCAAGTAGAGGTAAGCTCTTAAGCCCGAGCCCGAACCCGACCTGGCCCGAAATTCGGGTCGGGTCTAAAATGAGAATCATTACGTTCGGGTCGGGCCGGGCTTCTCTCTCACTAACTTTTTTAATAAATATATTTTTATAAAAATGTATACTAAAACGATGTGTGGATACTAAACTAAGGAATACTTGTTATAAATAATTTGGTTAAAAAAGAGAAAATCAAGTTAATTGGTCGGGCTCGGGCTGGGTTAGGCTTTAATGCCCGCGGGCCTGGGTCGGGTCGGGTTGGATTTTTTAGGCCCGATCTTACCTCTAAAAGCAAGGCAAGGCAAGTTTATTTGTAGAGCACAATTTGTACACAAGGCAATTCAAAGTGCTTCACAAAACAGGAAAAAAATGCATTAAAATCACAGAGACATGACAGAGATCACAAAACCTTAATTTAAAGAAATTAAAAGGTGCCATTTTCAGGCTATCCGTCAAATAGTTTAAGACATAAAGAGAAGAGTGCAAAGAAAATCATTTCAGTCATATGCACAGCCAAACAAAACAGATTTTAGCTTGGATTTGAACAATGAGTAGCGGCCTGTCTCACATCCTCAGGAAGACAGTTCCAGATTTTAGCTGCATAAAACTGAAACGCAGATTCCCCATGTTTAGTCCTGGTTCATATGGCACCAAAATGTCCGAGATGTACTTTGGTGCTAGGCCATGGAGAGACTTGTATACAAGCAGAGCTGCTTTGAAGTCTATTCTCTGAGCCACAGGGAGCCAGTGCAGAGACCTGGGCACAGGACTAATGTGATCGTACTTCCTGTTTCTGGTCAGGACCCGAGCAGCAGCGTTCTGGATGTACTGTGGCTGTTTTACAACTCGTTTGGAGAGGCCAGTGAGCAGGCCGTTACAGTAGTCTAATCTACTAGAGACAAACGCATGTATAAGTCTCTCCAAGTCTGGTTTAGACACTATACTTTTGATTTTGGCAATGTTTTTTAGATGGTAAAAAGCTGCTGATGTGATTGATCTGACGTGGCTGTTAAAATTCAAATCTGAGTCCATTATTACCCCAAGATTTCTAACGTGATTTGTAGGTTTTAGATCGAGACTCTGGAGGTGACTGCTAACACTTTCTCTTTGTTTCTGTGGGCCAAAGACGATGATTTCAGTCTTGTCTAGTTCAGCTGGAGAAAGTTGTTTTGCATCCACACACTGATCTGTTGGATGCAGTGACTCCACTGGTCCATATTCACCTGTCGTCATGGAAACATAGATCTGAGTGTCGTCTGCATCATTGTGATAGGACACATTCTCGCGAGTTGTTACTGCAGCTTTCAATTATTTCAGAAAAATATCCTTCCCTAGTTCTACATAAAATGAGGTTGTACATGTACAACTTCTCTCTGTAAATCTCTTTTTGAACCTTGAGCCCTTTTCTGTGCCCTGACCGAATCATCATTTCTCCATGGCGCCTTCTGCTTATTTTTAACAGTTTTAGCCTTCATAGGGGCAATGCTGTCGTGAACATTCAAAACACTAGATGTAAAAGAGTTCAACAAATCATTTACATTAGAAAATGAGACAAAGTTTATAATTTCCATAAGCAGTTTTCCCGTGCTGTCATTTATGTGTCTCCTCTGAACAACTGCAGGACCAGCTGGTGGTTTCGGAAAAACAGACAGGTCAAAGAAGACACAGAAATGATCAGACAGAGCAACATCGACCACATTGACGTTTGAAATATTAACCCCCTTTGTAATTAGAAGATCTAGAGTGTGCCCTCTGCTGTGGGTGGGGCCACTCACATGCTGAGTAAGACCGAAAGTTTTAAGGACAGCATGAAGCTCTTTAGCGTTTCTGTCACAGATATTATCAACATGAACATTGAAATCACCTGATACAACTGAAAGCATCTCAGTAAAATCATCAATAAAACTTTGGCAGTGCTGGGGAGGCTTGTATAAAACAATGAAGAGAATGGATGGAGACTGTTTTAGCTGAATTTTAAAGGCTACGTACTCAAATGTTGAAAACACCCCAAAGGACAACCTGTGGGTAACTATTTCATCTCTAACAAAAGCACATACACCTCCTCCCTTTTTGTTTTCTCGCGTTTCAGATTCAAACTTAAAGTTGGGTGGAGCAGATTCTATTAGAACTAAATTTCCCGTGTTTTTGTCAAGCCATGTTTCAGCAGCATTTGACACCATCTCACACAGCACTCTCATCCATAGGCTTAAATCTATTGGCATCTCCCACATTCCTCTCTCTTGGTTCATTTCCTATCTCTCCGATCGCAGTCAATTCATACAACTGAAATCCCACCAATCCAACCCCTTCCCTGTCCCAGCTGGTGTGCCCCAGGGCTCTGTCCTGGGTCCCCTTCTTTTCATCATCTACATTCTCCCTCTTGGTTCCATCTTCCGTAAACACAACATTCATTTCCATTGCTACGCGGATGACACCCAGCTCTACCTCTCCTCTAAACCCACTGCATCACTTCCACCAGCCTCTCTTACCCTCTGTCTGCAGGAAATCAATTCCTGGTTCTCTTCAAATCTCCTCAAACTCAACAGCTCTAAAACCGAAGTCCTACTGGTAGGCACCCCTTCCACTCTCTCAAAATCAAACAGTTTCACAATTTCTATCAATGACTCCACTGTCCTCCCCTCCCCTCAAGTCAAGAGTCTGGGTGTCATCCTCGACAGCACCCTTTCTTTCCACTCCCACATCAACAACATCACTCGTTCCGCCTACTTCCACCTTCGCAACATCTCTCGTCTCCGTCCTTCTCTCTCACTCCTCACACCACAGCCATACTTGTCCATAGTCTAGTCACCTCCCGGATCGATTATTGTAACTCTCTCCTCTTTGGTCTCCCCAATAAATCCCTCCAGAAACTGCAGCTTCTCCAAAACTCTGCAGCCCGCATTATCACCAGGATGCCCTCCCGCCATCACATCACCCCCATCCTTCAACAACTTCACTGGCTCCCCATAAAACAACGGATTCACTTCAAAATTATCCTAAATACTTTCAAAGCTATCCATAACCTGGCTCCACCGTACATATCTCTGACCTCCTCCACATCTCCACTCCCTCTCGCTCCCTCAGGTCCTCCTCCTCTCTCCAGCTCTCTGTCCCCTCTTTCCGTCTTATTTCAATGGGGGGCAGAGCCTTCAGCCGCTCTGCTCCTCAGCTCTGGAACTCTCTCCCTCCTGACCTCCGCAACATAGACACCCTTCCACTTTTCAAATCCAGACTCAAAACTCACCTGTTCAGACAATCCTAACACCACATAACTCAGTCACTCCAACACCATCATCCAGTTCTGTACTGTGGGTTTTATTCTGTTGTTTTATTCTGTTGTTTTATTCTCTTGTACAGTGTCCTTGGGTGTTCTGAAAGGCGCTTTTAAATAAAATGTATTATTATTATTATTATTAAAAACATAAAATTAAGATTATAAGAAGAAATAAAATTATTAATTTGGAAAGATTTGTTACAAAAGTATCGGACTGATTTAGCACAGCAAGTTTCAGACTAGTTTCAGTGAGACTGGGCGTTATCTTTTACAGGGAATATGAATCAAATTTCTCAGATTGGGCAGTCTGACTCGCATTTTGTTTCCCCATCTGTGTGATGTTACTACAGAAATAGCACTAGGGGAGGCTGTTTTTACACAGGGCCCCGGGTTGGTTTGATTTTTATTATGACTATAAGTCCCGGCAACTCTGAGACCCAGTGCATCCTAGCTATGGGAGATACCAGGTGAAAGGCGAGGGGGGATAGGTGTGGGGGACTTTTGTTGGCGTAGCGGCAGCCGGTGAGAGTTTGGAACCAGGTGGTTTCAGTGGGGTGGTTTTTGTCTGTGTAGCAACAGTCAGGGAGAGTTCATCATCGTTGATATCAGAACTCTTGATCTTGCTATATAGGCGTGAGTGCGATCTTTTGCTATATTAGGCGTGAGTGGAGCCATCTTAATGCCTGATTTGATCAGATATTCAAGATGGCTGGGAAGACCCCTGGGTGAGGGTGGAGATGGAAAGGAGAGTGAGGAATCTGTAGTTGGAGTAGATGTTGCAGGGGGGACCCAGGGCTGCTCTGAGGGCAGGGGCGATGGCAGGGGCGATGGCAGGGAGGCTGCCGGGCCGGTCACAGATGGGTCCAAGGCCTTTGATGAGGACTGGGGGAAGAACTGAAATGACTCCTGCGCTAGCCGTGGTGAAGATTGTTGTGGTGCTGCTGATGATGAGTCCTTTGCTGGAGGTGGGGGGGATGATCGTGGAGCAGCTGGAGTTGAATCCTTTGCTGGTGGTGGTGCGTCGGTTGCTAATGAATCCTTCTGTGGAGGTTGGGGTTGTGGTGCTGCTGATGTTGAAACATTGGCTCGGTCTCTGGCTGATGAAGCAGGAATTCTTCTCTCATTCCTCCCTTCTCTACCTATCTGTCCAGGCCCAGTCCAATGCCTCAGAGCGTGGAGCAGC
Source organism: Chaenogobius annularis (assembly GCA_015082035.1). NCBI lineage: Eukaryota > Metazoa > Chordata > Actinopteri > Gobiiformes > Gobiidae > Chaenogobius > Chaenogobius annularis. Next base: position 19,110 of record BJKM01000644.1, read on the forward strand.
TTCTCTGTCAGCACCAAGAAGTCTCTTTTCAAAACTTCAGTCTCTTTGCGTCGTATGTCCACTGGACCAGCATGCACAATCAGCGGTTTAACTCCTTTATATGTGGCCAAAACATCAGAAATATGTGACGTAATCTCAGTGATTGTGGCGCTGGGAAAAGAATGTGTTTTAATTTTTTCATGCATCACGTGACTTATTGCACCATCCCCAATCAAGACGACCTTGACGTTTGGCACAGATTCTCTCTCTGTCTCTGTTTGCCTTTTCGCCATGTCATGTCTCCCATTTTTCCTTTGTTCATTTACTTCAGTCTTTGAAAGTGGTAAAAATCTGTTTGTAATCTGTATTTTAGGTGACGTTACATTATCTTTGTATCGCTTAGTCTTTGCACCGAGATTGTGCTAGGCCCAGTCTTTAGAACGTTTTAGGAACGACAGAGTCAGTCCGGATCAGGTTGAAAGTAGCTGTTTTTCTTGTAAAAAATGTGGACTTATTACCAGTCGATGCCACTGGAATTGTATTTTGGAGTCCTTTTCAGATTCCAAAGCAAATAGCCGTGCTTGTAGCTCATGAATTTCTTTTTGATATTTCTATCAGCGATCACAGGAGTTTGTTTCCCTTCTCCCGGACATGTCGCTGGTTCGTCAGATTTGTTGATTAAAACTCTAAAAATGTTCATTAAAATCCTTGGTTTACTTAAAAAAAAGTTATAATTAAAAATGTTTGGAAGACAAAAACTGATTAAAAAGCAAAATAAATAAGGGAAGCTGCTAAAGCAAGCAGGAGCAAGCAGGGAAGTGTCTGCACTCTTCGGAAGCAGGAAGTAAAAGTAAAAGTTTATATTTTATATTTATAATTGAAACTGAGAGAAAATAAAATTTAAAAAAATTGTGAGTATAGACCCATCTCTTCAGAATCTCTATCTGAACTTGATTTTTAGCTTGGATAGTTGAAAGAGATACTCTTGCTGAATATAGTCCCTCTGCTGCCACACACCTGCATGTCGCTGTTGTCTGTGACCCGGCTCAGCTCATCCAGGCCCAGGATGTAAAAGCACTCGCTGAAAATTGTCCTCTGGATCTTTACGGCTTTCCCGTCTCTCGTCAGGCTGAAGGCACACTTCCACGGACCACTGCTGCCCCCAACACGAGCATGTTTTCTCAGGAACGCTCCACCTACAACACAAAACTAACTATTATCCTTTTGGGCTATACTATAACTGTGGCTCTTCCTGTCACGTAACAGCTCACTGTCAGTGACGTGATAGTCAAAATGCTGTAATAGAGGAAAGTGAGAACTTGAGAGGAAAATAATTGTCAACATGGATGACGTCAGCAGAAGTGTAATTTTATTATTGTTTGTTATGCAGCTTAAATAACATTTATTTTTTCTTTCGCTCACCCGATTAGACTTGGACTTGAATCGATTTCAGCTCTGCCTTTTGGACTAAATTATGAATTTTTGGTGATAACAAACAGGGCTGTTCTTCAATTTCTTTGTGTTAGTTTAACTTTTGGACAAATCTGAAGAGCTCCCCACCTGAAATTGTGTAGAAAATGAGCTTGTGGCTGCCACGATAATGCTCCAGCGCTGTGCTTGTTTGTGCATGTTGATATTTTAATAGTGTTTGTGTTGTGATTGAACTGAGCCTCCTCCTTTTGTACTTCGAGCCTCAAGACTTAAATTAAAGTTGCTGGTAAGGTTTTGGCTGGTAGTGGTGGAACAAGCTGTAGAGATGCTGTTTTATGCGGAAAAAAAAAGTGTGGCGTAGCTGTGTGATGTGCTATGTTGATTAAAAAACATAGTGAAAGATTTTCCGGATGCAGCTGCCTCTGGTGCCTCTGGAGTGTGCTGTGAGTAAGGCTCCCTACCCACATGCTTCTGTTACACTTCACACAACCATTTATTTAAAGTGTGCATTAGATTGTGGATGTGTGGTAAAAATATCAACGTGTATATCGCCCAATTATTTCTCTGTAAGATTTGAGTTTAGCCGCCGCACTGACAAGCCCACATCCTCTCCTCTTCCACGCACACATACTCACTCCTCCTGTGAACAAATGTAAAATACAAAAATATTGCTATTACTACTGCTATTAGCTTAGTTTAGTCTGTATTTGAAGTGACAATATATAGAGACATTAAGCTCGTAAAAAACAAAGATGTTCCGCACCAGATTGTAGCTATAGCTCATTTCCATCTGTAGTCTCTGATTGACAGGAAAAATAATACAGCACAAACAACACACATGACCATGTCACAGAGTCCACATTCTGACCCAAATACACTCACACACAGCCACACATCTCATTCAACAAGTATTTACATAAGCATAAGGAATATACAAGGAATATATGCAGACGACATTCAGATCTATATTTCACTGACGGCAGGTGAATATGGACCAGTGGATTCACTCTGTCACTGCATCCAACAGATCAGTGTGTGGATGCAAAACAACTTTCAGCTGAAAGCTGAAAGTTGAGACAACTCAGACAAGACTGAAATCATGGTCTTTGGCCCACAGAAACAAAGAGAAAGTGTTAACAGTCACCTCCAGAGTCTCGCTCTAAAACCTACAAATCAAGTTAGAAATCTGGGGGTAATACAATGGACTCAGACTTGAACTTTAACAGCCACGTCAGATCAATCACATCAGCAGCTTTTTACCATCTAAAAAACATTGCCAAAATCAAAAGTATAGTGTCCAAACCAGACCTGGAGAGACTTATCCATGCGTTTGTCTCTAGTAGATTAGACTACTGTACCGGCCTGCTCACTGGCCTCTCCAAACGAGCTGTAAAACAGCTGCAGTACATCCAGAACGCTGCTGCTCGGGTCCTGATTAGAACCAGGAAGTACGATCACATTAGTCCTGTGTTCAGGTCTCTGCACTGGCTCCCTGTGACTCAGAGAATAGACTTCAAAGCAGCTCTGCTTGTATACAAGTCTCTCCATGGCCTAGCACCAAAGTACATCTCAGACATGTTAGTGCCATATGAACCATCTCGGACTCTGAGGACCTCAGGGACCGGCCTCCTGCTGGTGCCCAGAGTCAGGGCTAAACATGGACCGGCCTCCGTCGGCGGCGTGGCTTTATCGCAGCCCTCCCTGGCAATGTACTTACCTGGCGGTGTAGTTGGCTAAAATCACCTAGCTGCCACCAAAGTCGACCGGCATGCCTCGACATAATTTACGGGGCTATACAAACAATTCAATGTTCCACTTCAACTCGACAAACCTGCGCGTGAGAAGAAGAAAAGGGACTGAGCTCTTGGTGTCACGTGACTGTATAGACTCACGTGGGTCACCGAGAGGTCACAGATGACTTTGTTGTCATTAGATTCTCGACCTGCGCTGTGGAAAAGATGATCATTCAGTGCTCTGGCGGTCAGAAGGGATGAAATAGAACTTGGCACAAACATACCTCAGGACAAGTAAAAAATTATGTTATGACCCCACCCTAAACCCCACAGGGCAGAACCCAATTTTTTCTAAATTTTCCACCTCATGCTTTATTTTTTTTCCATCTCTGATCTTCAGTCAAAGGGCTTGAAAATGTGTCAAAATGGTGCCACCTGGTGGTCGACTGGTTATGTCACAGAACACGCATGCCGGGGTCCAGGTGCAGCCAAAATCCCGACTCCGACAATTTACTGCATGTCCTCTCTTCTCTCATCCCCATTTCATGCTAACCTGTCCTGTCTAATAAAGCCTTCGGGCCAAACAATAAAAAAAAAAAATAAAGAAAATGTGTCAAAATGAATTAGAGGTCACTCTTTTGATTTTTTGATGCAATTTCAAATGTGAGCATGGCAAGCCTGTTAACAAGTCCAATCAGTTTAATTAAACATAGTTGGACTCCAATTAAGGAGTAGAACATCTGAAGGAGGAGCAGGAGAGTGTGTCACAGCAAAGGGTCTGAATACTTATAGTTCAGTTTAACTTTTTTAATAAATTTGCACAAATAATACACTCAATATTTCAGTTTTTTTCTGTCAAGATGGGGTGCTGAGTGTACATTAATAAGAAATAAAATTTACTTTTTTGATTTTAGCAAATAGCTTCAATGAAACAAAGAGTCAAACATTTAAAGGGTTCTGAATACTTTCCGTACACACTGTATGTACAAGTTATTTTTAAGTTGTAAATTTCATTGGTGTGGTTTATATTCAGGAGTGCTCTATAGCCTGAAAATTACTGTACTTAGGGCCTCAAGACTCCTGCCATGAATACAATAAATGAATACCTTTGGAACATACTTTTCGCGGAAGTGAAAAAAGGCAATGACAAGGAAATGGATGAGACAAACATCACCAACAATCAAGGACTGGACTGACATAGTAACAGACAAATGGGAAAAATGACATTCAGACTTCATTTGGAAATTGACACATTTGATACATTTTGGACTAAATGGGACTTCACTTGTTTTGCTTACATTTTATTGTTATTTGTCATATTGTACCTTTATGATTATTTTTCATGATTTACATTATTAGGCCCGAGCTGAAGGACGAGAATCCTCCCAGCGAGGGACTAATTAAAATAGTTTCCGGAGGACAGAAAATCGTAAAAATCGAGTAGTAAACAAGGACCAATATGCCTCTGAGTGGTAGTAAACAAAATTTAAAAAAAAATGTTAAAGAAAAAAATCTACATTTCTTAAACATGTTTTAATTGGAAAATGTTAATAGAGCGTTTGTGAAGATTTCCAAGTTGAGCACAAAGATATGAAAATGTAGTGGCTATCTAATAAAATGGCTCTCTAGTGACCTCTCCAAATTAGATTTTTTTAAATTCATAAAAGACAATCAATTTGTTGTGGAGAACTGACAAATTTGGAAAAAAAATGCTCAAAATGGTTGACTGCCTGTGGGGTTTAGGGTGGGGTTTGTACCAAGTTTCATTAGTCTACGATGAAAAGGCCATTCATGCCATAATGTATTTTGAAATTTGAGGTGGTGCTATCAAGTAATTTTGCGACGGTAATTTTTTTCACAGATTTTCACAGAAATAAACACTTTTTCATTAACGTTCAGGGGTCAAAATTGGGATGGTTTATGGGAGAAAAATATATATATATATATTAATAACAGAACCTTTTTTTGACCATTATTTTCTACCTATAAGACTTTGTCACATTGGCTTTGTTATATTGACTTTTTTTGGCGTTGGGCTCCATGTTAATGGTTTTAGTGTAGATGAGTCGCACAATCAGCACACTGTCTCACCTGCTTTAGCAGCTTGTAGGAGCTCTTCTCTGTGAAAACGTGGCACAGTCCGGTACAAGCGACAGTACATCCACACCTGAAGGGCACAGTGTCAGTCAAACAGCCCAGAGGCAGGCCTCATGAGTGGGTACACTTGGGCAGCGCCACCTACCTGCCGTCCTTGGAGCCACACATATTTCAGCTCGTCATACACCTGACCATCTCTGCCCAGGCACGTGAAGAAACCCCTGTACACACAGACACAGGGGAATACATCCTTTTCACAGACAAGAACTGTGAAGGTACTTTCACTTCTCTCTTTATTGAAACAACCATAGTCAACTACAAGAGTTGATTAAATCCCAGTTCAATCAAAATGTATTTAGTCCTGTTCAAGACCTGTTTTAGATCATTTTACATTTAGACCTTCATACATTTTCAACACGAGCTAAACAGATGCACTCGCTCTGCTGTTGCAGAAACTAGTTTTAAAATCCTCATTTGACCCAAATAATCCCAGAAAAGACAAACAAGAGATGAGTAAACAATGAAAACACAAGATGTAACGCTAAGGGGCCAAGACAAACAAAGGCTCCATTGGAAAACAGCCCGCCTCACAAGCTAATGAGGCTAACACGGTCAACACGGCGGACCGCAGCTCTCACCCCACTGGAGGGACGGGGTTCTGCTGGCCAAGATAAAGAATCTCACTTCCTCCTGTCGAATGGAAGAGAAGAAATTCGTCTACAACAGCATGTCATGATGTGTGAAATGAAACACAAAATGCAGCTTGACATGGCGTCACTGAGACCAGAAATGAGAGCAGCGGGTGGAGCAGCCTGATTCAACCCATTTGAATGCGACATGAGGGAGCTGAAAGCGGGGGGAGGAAATGAGGCCTGCATCTATTAAGATGAACAGCGTATTTCAGACAATACAGATGATCTGCAGACACTGTTAGCCGAGATGGTGACGCTGCAGACGGAGAACGAGAATATGAAAAGTAAGATCCTGGCTTTGGAGCCCAGATTACGTAGATCCCATCTCAGACATGTAGGGGTCCCAGAGGGAGAGGAGGGAGACGACACTGAAAGTTCCTGGAGAAGGTCATCCCAGAGCTCATTTCAGACTCTGGATTTGAGGTCCCTCCCATCACAATAGAAAGTGCAAATCGCCTGGGCAAAACAAGACCAGCAACTGATAAACCACGATGCCTGATAATGAGGTCGGTTGTGTGAAGGAAGGTGTCATGAAGGCTGCAAAAGTTAAAGGAGACCTCCAGTACAAAGGCAAGCGTGTTTTCTTCGCTCCAGATATTCCATACGAGGTTCTCCAACAACGGCAAAAGTTCCACAACATCTGTGAGGAGCTCAGGAAGAGACATAGGCTTTCTTTTCCAACGACTCTTCTGGTGACATTTGAAAGTAAAAATACGAACTCAGAACACCAGGGGAGGCAGAGGTGCTCCACAGGAAGATGCAAAACACAGAGAAGAGAGATGGAGCCACCAGCATGGGTTTGTGAGTACAGGTTGTAGTAACATGGTGATGCATTTCTGTTGATTTGAAGGGACTGATGATAGTGATGTGATTTGTTTTTTACATCAGACTTTATGCTCCATGTTGGCTGTCTGCTTTAGTACATAAACACTGTGTCCAGTTACATCCACTCATCAGCGTGATGGGATTTGTGGGAAAATGGAATAATACATGTAAAGGGCTGCTCACCATGCCCCCCTGCGTGGTCAACTGGGAAGGTAGTTTATCCAGTTCTTTGTGAGGATTGGAGCCGGAATCAATACACAATCAACCCAATGGCATCGGAAGTGTTACAAGTAGCATCCTTTAACGTAAACGGGTATTAAACCCACTCAAACGATCAAAGATTTTATCAAAGATGAGAAAAAAAAGAATAGACATTATATATTTACAAGAGACATATTTGAACAACATTGAACATCAAAAACTGTATGATGTATTCATCATACAGAGGCAAAAACAGGAGAGAAGTTGCAATATTGATTTAAAAAAGAATATCTTATGAACAAAGTTTTGAATGTAAAGACAAAGATAGCAGATGCCATCTTTGTATTGATTAAAATAATTATTGATGGAAAGGTTTTTACTTTGGTAAATGTGTATGCTCCACCGCGATATCACCTATACTGATATTATAGACCTGATCGCAAACCACTCTGAGGGAACCCTAATCTGTGGCAGCAATTGGAATTTCCGCATTCAACCTACATTACACTCAAGAGGCACTGCGCTCTGCCTCTCGGTGCACAGTATAATGCCTCACAAACTGTGCTGTATGCGATGCAGATAATGTGTCACTGTCCCTCTGTATGTAACAAATAAAACGCCTAATGGATGTGATCTCATCTGACCACATTACTTTCTCCCATGACTCGTCTGGATCATCCAGATGGTCATTGGCAAACTTCACATGGACCTGGACATGTACTGATTTAAACAGATGAACCTTCAGTGCGATGCATGATTTTAAACCATGACGGTGTAGTGTATTACATTTGAAACTGTAGTCCCAGCTCTCTTCAGGTTATTGACGAGCTCCTCCTGTGTAGTTCTGGGATGATTCCTCACCTTTCTTTTCATCATTGATACCCAGCAAGGTGAGCTCTTGCATGAAGCCCCAGTCCGAGGGAGATCTTTAGCCTTACCAATTTTAATTTGCAGCTGATCGTTTTTCAAGCTTTTCCAAGCTACTTGCCAAATGCCGCGTAGCCCTTTCCAGGCTTGTGGAGGTCTACAATTACCCATGGTAGTAGTTGGAATCTAACTGATTGTGGGGTGGACAGGTGTCTTTATGCAGCTGACGAGCTCAAACAGGTGCTACTAATTTAGATTAACAAGTGGAGTAGAGGTGGACTTTTTAAAGGCAGACTAACATGTATTTGAGAGACAGAATTCTTGTTGATTGGCACATGTTCAAATACTTATTTGCAGCAATAACATAAAAAATAAAAATCTAAAAATCAGATACTGTGATTTCCCGATTTTTTTAGGTTCTGTCTCACAGTGGAAATGCATCTTTGATCAAAATTTCAGACACCTCATTAATTTTTAAGTGGAACAATTTGCAAAATCGCAAGGTGTTCAAATACTTACTTTACTCACTGTATATCCCTAGCCTTCATAGTGAACAATGTACAAAAAAAAAAAAAAAAAAAAAGAACAAACAAAAGTTTGGCTGAGCAGATTTCAGATGAACAATTTGGTTGTGGAGAATATTGGGGCTCTTTGCGATGGGCCAGCATTGAGAATTGGGATCAGTGGTCACCTGGCAGGTCCACTACACTCTGGGGAGAGGGGTGGGACAGTGCTCGGACCTTTGCTTTGTACTTGGAACCATTGGCCTAGATTATGGACAATCAAGAACAATTGACGGTGGTTACAATGGATGGGATTGGAAAATAGAATGACCTGGTATGCAGATGATGTTCTATTGTGTTTGACCAAACGACTGTCTTGTAAATATCTTTTTTTTCTTTTCTTTATATATGTGTATATATATATATATATATATATATATATATATATATATATATATTATATATATATATATTATATTGTATTCAAGACAAACAAAAAAACACACAATTGAACAAAACACGACCAGATAGACATAAACCAAAAAAAACAAACATCCAAAAACTGCCATAAAAGAAGAAAAAGAGACCTTTTGGCAAACTGAGCCCAAAGTTCGCATCCCTTTTTGTCCAAAGTCTGTCAAATTTGTCCATTTTGAGATCGAATCCAAATGTGATCTTTTCCATTTTATGAATGTCCATTTATAATGTCAGTCCAGTCCTGTATTCTCTGTGCATTTTGTGTCATCCATTTTTTTGGAAGAGCCTTTTTCGCTGTTGCCCAGGAGGATGCTCCAGAGATAGCTGGCGATTGTGTCCATAGCAGGAGTCCTGAGGCCCAAATACATAGTTCTGAAATCCAGTGGACAGGTGATGGCATAAATTGTCTGTAAGGCGTTATTGTTCTCCGTCCAAAACTTGTGAATAACAGACCAGTCCCAAAACTAATGATAGTGATTTGCCTCCTGGCTGCCACAGCCTCTTCATTAGTCTTCCGCTTCCTGGCACCACCATCACCCAGGACCTCAAGTGGAGCCCTCCATCAGCTCCCTCATCAAGAAAGGCCCAGCAGAGGATGTACTTCCTGCGGCAGCTGAGGAAGCCACGCTGCCAGTGCAGATGATGGTGCAGTTTACACAGCCATCATTGAGTCCATCCTCACCTCCTCCATCACCGTGTGGTACGCTGGAGCCACAGCCAGGGACCAAACCAGAGACTACAGCGCCCTCTGCTGGATCCACAGCCAGGGACAAATAGAGGACTACAGCGCATTGTGCGTTCTGCTGAGAAGGTGATCGGCTGCGACACTTACATCTTTGCAGGACCTGTACGTCTCCAGGGTTCTGGGACGAGCAGGTCGGATCACAGCCTGACCCTTCTTCACCTGGACAGGGACTATTTGAACCACTCCCTTCAGGCAGGGGGCTACGGTCCATCCGGACCAGAACCTCCCGCCACAAGAATAGTTTCTTTCCCTCTGCCGTTGGACTCATGAACACTTCTAAACACCTGTTCACATTAACTTACACTAATTCATCACTCACTGCACTGTCACTTTCTGCACTACACTTTAAACTTAACTGTAAACTTGTGTACATAGCAATGCCTATTTTTATTTTTTTTATTCTTATACTATAGTAATTTTAAATTGTCCCTAAATGCATGCCCTTTTGTTTGACTGAATATATGTTGTTTTATTATTGCTCAGTGTTGTGTTTGTTGCACCTCAATGCCGAGACAAGTTCCTATGTCTGTGAAGTTTGTTCATTGACAATGGCAATAAACCCTTTCTGATTCTGATCTGAGTTCTGATTCTCTGATTCTGAATAGTCGTGCACTTTGACACGGGGTTAGAAAGAAACGAGACACATTTTTCCAACAGAATTCCCTCCAAACATGTGATTTTGTGGTCCTCCAATGAGATGTAATATAGAGTGATTCCCAAATTGTAATACATTTGTACAGTTTAGAAGAATCACCCCACCCACGATCACACCCCCTCGCCACCCCCACCAAATCCACCCCAGGGATCATATCACCCTCTAATCACAGCCACCCACCAGCTACTACCCCCCAACCTCCTCCCAATCCATACGCCCCCACGCTCACACCCTCCGCCTCCCTTTAAAGTTCAGGCTTGTATGCTCTTAATAATAGTTTCAGTCAAAGGGCTAGGCATGGTTTCTCATTCTTTTTGACTTCTTGGTTATAATAACTCCTTATTTGTAAATACTTGCAAAAGTCCTCTTTCTCTAAGCCAAAGGATTGTTTCATCTCATCAAAGCTCTTCGGATGATTCTCCTTTACAATCTGGTAAAAGACCTTTATACCTTTTGTTGTCCAGACTTTAAATCTTGAGTCTGTGCTGTTACTGGTAACATTTTGATCATAAGCCAACCAATGTAAGATATTAACATCTTTGTTTAGTTTGTATGTTTTGATCAGCTCCTTCCAAGTTGTAAGAACAGACTTCACCCAAGGGTTCTCCACCTCCCCCATATGACTCCAGTAAGGCCTGTACAGGAACCCCTGGCACAACAGCAATCTCAATAGTCTTCCATTGAGCTTCATATTCTGGGTCACACCAGAACAACAAGGCTCTGATCTGAGCTGAAATAAAGTATTTTTTCAAACAAGGTAAACCCCAGCCTCCTTTTTCTTTTAATAATTGTAAGGTTTTGAATCGGATACGGGTATTTTTTGCCCTGCCATATGAATCTTGAGATTGCTCATCAAACAGCCGGTTGGGGATGGAAACCGGAAGAGTCTGGAACAGATAGGGAAACCTGGGCAAAACATTAATTTTAATAGTTTCAATCCTTTGACTTAGACTTAAGAAGGAGATAAGGTTCCATTTCTCAAGATCTTTTTTATGGAGGAAAAAGGGGGATATAATTTTTTCCAACGTTGTTAGGTCTCTATGGAAGACCACAACTAAATATCTAAGAGATTCTGTCTTTTTAAAGGTCAGAGGGGGGCGCCAGTATGAGAGAATTTCAGTCTATTGTACATTTAATTTGAATGCAGACATTGGACCAACTTCATGAAGAAAATGCATCACATTGGGTATGGACACTTCTGGTTTGGTCAGATTGGTAGATTAGATTAGATTCAACTTTATTGTCATTACACATGTACAAGTACAAAGCAACGAAATGCAGTTTAGCATCCAACCAGAGTGCAATAATAGTAAGTACAATATACATGATAATCAATTAAATAGGTGATAGCCTAAAATACAGGCAGCTGCTAGTATACTATAGTATATATATAAGTACCAAATATTACAGATTTTGATCGAGGTAAAGTGCATATTATATTATATTGTGCATTAACTCGTATGTAGACTATAAACAGAGGACTATAGACATAATTTACAAAAGCAACATGGGCATATGATAAGTGACAGTAATACAGATTGAGTGAACATTAAATAGTGCATAAATATCTACAACAGTAGCTCCCTAAAGCTGTACTAGAGCTAGTGCAATGCTACAGTTACGGTTTTCAGTGCAACCAGAATCCAAAGTGTATTGAGTGCTAGGAAGGTCCAGATAGTGCTGGTGTACCGTCTTTGGACAGTTGGGGGCAGATGACGATGTTGAATATCATGTGTGGGTGTGTTGGTTGGGGAGGGGGAGGGGTTCATCGGCATGGGGCAGAGTTCAATAGAGGACACAGCTCGGGGGAAGACTGTTCCTCAGTCGTTAGGTCCTTGTCCTGGGGGCACCTGAAGCGCCTGCCTGAGGGCAGGAGGCGAGAACAGTCTGTGTGCAGGGTGGAGGAGGCGTCCTTGAGAATGCTGCCGGTGGGGGAGGGGGTCGCGGGTAGGCAGCAGCCATGTTAGTGATAAACATGGTCCAAAGTTGTGTTCCCTCTGTGTGGCAGGAAACAGCGCGGATGGTGGAATTTGGGGCAGCACTGACTTTAAGTTTGAATTATAAATCCCCCACAACAATAAAGGAGCCTCCGGTGTGGTCAGTCTGTTGTTTACTAATGGCTGCATGAAAGTTCCTTCATGCTAGCTTAGCGCATTAGCATCCAGGGAAATATATAGCACACTGGTTATGATGGTGGACGTAACTCCCGTGGCAGATAGAAAGTGTCTACACTTAACCATTGACTGAACTCATATGGTTAGAACCCGAGCAGTGTCTTCCGAAGAGTAACAGCCCAGTCCTACACCAAGCCTTTTGACATAAATGCACAGTCCTCCCACCCTCTGGCTGTACCGGGGAGTCTTCCGCTGAAAATCTATCCACGTGCGGTGTGTGTAGTGTCCGGCTAGCTCTCGAAAGAACTGTCCGGTACGACCTAGTTTGTTGTTTGGTAAATAAATCCTGTCGGATCATTTGGATTAAGTTTGGGGTATTTGTGCCATTCTTTTGGACATAATTGAGTTGTAAATACGATTAGTCCCACATTCAGAATAGAAAGGCCGACGTCTTATATGGAGGCACATTCCAGTCGGTGCCTTCCCCTCTTTGATATTAGAATATGTTGGCTTCTACTCCTGCTTCTGAAGAAGCACGCATCACACTTCCCATGCTTGCTCACTGCTTGCTTTAGCTGCTTTCCTTCTTTATTTTGCTTTTTAATCAGTTTGTCTTTTCCAAACATTTTTATTTATGACCTTTTTAAAGTCAACCAAGGATTTATAAGAGCACTTTTCGAGTTAAATCAACACAATCTGACGAACCAGCAACCGTATGTCCGTGAGAAAGAGAAACAAACTCTTGGATAATACTTGTGTCGGAAATTCAAAAGAAGAAATTCATGAGCTACAAGCACGGATTATTTGCTTTGGAATCTGAAAAAGACGCACGATAACAATCCCCAGTGTCATCAGTGGTAAGAAGTCCACATTTCTTGCAAGAAAGAAAACAGCTACTTTCAACATTAAACCGGAACTGATTCTGTAATGTCGTTCCTAAAACCCGTCTCTAAGGACTTGGGCCTGGCACAATCTTCCGGGCAAAGCACTAAAGCCGATACAAAGATAACCTTGTAACGCCACCTAAAATACAGCTTACAAAACAGATTTTTACCACTTTAAAGACTGAAGTAAATGAATACAAAGAAAAAATGGAGACATGACGTGAGCGAAAAGCGCAGAACAGAGACAAGAGAGAGAATCTGTGCCAAACGTCAAGGTCGTCTTTGATTGGGGGATGGTGCAAATAAGTCACCGTGATGCATGAAAAAATTAAAACACATTCTTTTCCACGCGCCCACAATCACTGAGAATTACGTCACACATTTCTGATGTTTTGGCCCATGTTCTAAAGGAGTTAAACAGCTGATTGTGGCATGTGGGTGCAGTGGACATACGACGCAAAGGACACTGAATTTTTGAAAAAAGAGTACTTCTTGGAGTTAGTCGACTGTGCTTGATAAAATGGATATAAAAACATCTCATAAGTGGAACCTCTTCAAAGCAAGATAAACAAATTCAGCTGAAACACATGCCTGTCCAAAGAGGTGTGCAAAAGATGATTGCACTACATTGAGAACTTCTATTTATTCTGGAAACCACAGAGGACCTGTTTAAGAGAAATGGCCCACACCTCTGTAGAGGGGAGTGAGGGTGACTGACAGATAAACCTGCTCCACGCTCTGAGGAATTGGTACTGCGCCTGGACAGGGGTCCTGAGAAGCATAGTTGATCAAGAGAGGAATGAGAGAAGAAGTCCTGCCATCAGCCAGAGACCGGAGGCCAATGTTTCAACATTCAGCAGCACCCCCCCCCCCCCCCTCCACAACCACAGCCTCCACCAAAGGATTTATTAGCAAGCCGCTCCGCCACCACCAGCAAAGAATTCCAACTCTAGCTGCTCCACGATCACCGTCACCCACCGCCTCCAGCGAAGACTCATCAGCAGCAGCACCACAACGATACTACACCACGGCCAGACGCAGGAGTCATTTCGTCTTTCCCGTCACGGTCCTCATCAAAGCTTGGACCCATCTGTGGCGACCCAGGCAGCCATCCCTGCCATCGCCCCCTGCCCTCAGAGCAGCCCTGCGATCCCCCCTTGCAACATCTACTCCCACACAGATTTCCTCACTCTCCTTTCCATCGCCACCCTTCACCCAGGGGTTTTCACCAGACCATCTTGAATATCTGATCAAATCACGCAATTAGATGGCCCCCACTCACGCGCTAATATAGCAAGATCAAGAGTTCTGATATCAACGATGATGAAACTCTCCCTGACTGTTGCTACACAGACAAAACATCCCACTCAATTACCCTGCCCGCCATTGTCACCTGCGTATACTCTACCCACAGCTTAAGATGCACTGGGAATCTCTCAGCGTTGCGAGGATATATAGTCATGTAATCTGATATAAATCAACACAACACCGGAGGACCCTGTGTAAAAACAAGCCTCCCTAGTGCTATATTCTGTTGTAACATCACAGGCAGATGGAAAACAAAATAGGCGAGCGTTCGTACTCCACAATCTGGAGAGAATTGCTATATTCAATATTCCCTTGTTACAAAAGACAACGCCCAGTGCTCACTGAAACTAGTCTGAAACATTGACTACTAGTGTCTAGTAGGTGTCAGATCCTATTATGTAACACATCATTTCTTAATTAATCAATTTTATCTATCTTCTTCAGGGTAAATCTTGATTTTTATGTTTTAAACTGACACACGTCGCTTGAACAAAAACACAGGAAATGTAGTTCTAATAGAATCTGCCATGCCACCCCCTCCAATCTTGATTCTTGAATTTCTGATAATCACGAGAAAACAAAAAGTGAGGAGGTGTGTGTGCTTTTGTTAGATGAATTAATAGGTAGTTAGCTCCACAGGTTATAGACTATGGTGTGTTTCACCACTATTTAGGATGTACGGTTAATCTACTATGTAAAATGTGATGTTAAACAAGTCTCCCATCAATTCTCTTCATTGTTTCTATACAAGCCTCCTCAAGCACTGCAAAGATGTTAATTGATGAGCACATGTAATATCGAGAATGCACTATGAGCGATAGGCATGCTTTCAAGGGATGGAATTTATGGTTTGGCAAATATCAGGTGATTTGCCGAATGTTCTGTTGATAGACTAATTGGATGACAGAAACGCAAGAGCTTCATGCTGTCCTACATGAAGTTACGTTCTGGTCATGACATCAGCCCACGGTAAGCGGCCCAGGTCCCACAAATCAGAGGGCACACTCTAGATTTTCTATAGTTACAACAGGAGTAACGTTATATATCAAACGTCATATCGTGGTCGATGTTGTCTTCTCGTCGTGATCCATCTTACTTTGCTCTCTATTGGACCTGTCTGTTTTCTCCCATAACGCCCGGCTGGTCACTGCAGCTTATCGGATGAGTGACACATAAATGACAGCACAGGAAAACTGTTTTATGGTAATTGATAAACTTTTGAAAATGTCTCTTCTTCCAATCTGTAATGACATTTGTTCGACTACATCTTACTATCTTAGTGTGTTCTGGAAATGTTTCCGACAACCATATCGGTCACCTATGACAGCAGCTGCAAAATTGTTAAAAAATCAAGAGTAATGAGCACCATGGAGATGAAATTATATTCGGTCAGCGGTCCCAGCAAAGGCGAGTTGCCGCCACGCGGCACTCGCGAGACAAAAATGTGGCGAAAGGTCAGAAAATGTACCAGGTTCAGAGAAGAATATATACACGAGAAGAACTGTAACCAATGTACAACCTCATTTTTATTGTAGAACTGGAGGGAAGGATATTTTTCTGAATACTATTGGAAGACTGCAGTAACAACTGGCGGTCCTGTTTGCCAACAGTAACAGATAAACAAACACCCTCCAGCTCAGCTGCTGTTTGAACTCATTTCCACATCCAATGTAATGAGTTTCGAATATTATCTATCTTAATGACAAAAGTTCAGGGCAATTAAAAACGCCTTATACAATTCTACAATGCAAAAAATAACCTCAAACCACCTAAACACTGAGAGCTGAACTCACTTTGATTGTAACTGACAACAACTGTCCCAGGAGATCAATCACCAGTCTTGAGTTCATCTACATGCTGCGCTTGTTCATGTGCTTCAATCTGGACATTCCCAATTTCTTTGAGAAACTGCGAGTCATAAAGCCTCTCCTAAAGAAGAGCAAGTCCTTGATGCTGCAGTACTGAGTAGTTAAATTACCAGGCCCATCTCCAAGTCTGCCATTTTGGGGCACAGTCCTTGGAAAAGGTCGTTTACCAATCTATGTCACGTGGAGTTACCTCTTAATAAGCAATCATTTGATGTTTTCAGTCAGGTTTTAGACCCTCATCACATCACATGAGACTGTCTTGTCCAACGTGACAAATTGACAATCCACCTGAACCACTGACGCGGGCAAAGCCACAGTCTTAATATCTGTTAAAATCTGAGTGCTGCTTTTGACACATGATCAGATCTATTGGATTCCTCTATACAGAAGACTAGAGCGAATGGGGATGGGCATCACTGGCAAGCTACTGAAAATGGTTAAAGTC
Organism: Chaenogobius annularis; assembly: GCA_015082035.1. Classification (NCBI taxonomy): domain Eukaryota; kingdom Metazoa; phylum Chordata; class Actinopteri; order Gobiiformes; family Gobiidae; genus Chaenogobius; species Chaenogobius annularis. Next base: position 35,934 of record BJKM01000644.1, read on the forward strand.
CTATCTGGAAGACAGGAATTCTTGTATCGAAATTGGTAAACTGATGTCTTCAGATCCAGATGCCCCTGACCATGTGGGATGCCCCTACCTGTGGGCGTGCCCACGGGTCAATCCCTGGCCCCCAGTACATCTAATCCACCCTGTCAACCAGTCTACATGCTGCCCTTAGGTCAGTTTTTATACAGCAGCGAAAAATGTGTCCTATTCACAATTATGTAGACGCACTACACGATCACTATGTTTCACTGACGGCAGGTGAACTATGGAGCCAAGTGGATTCACTCAGTCACTGCATCCAACAGCATCAGTGTGTGGATTGCAAAACAACCTTTCTCTCAAGCTGAAGCTCAGACAAAGACTGAAATCCATCAGCTTGCCGCACGCAAAACACAAAGAGACAATTGTTAACTGTCACCTTTCAGAGTCCCGACGCTCCATATATATATCTATCTATATCTATCTCAATCTAGACAATACTGCACGAGGGCGGTAGCAAATCGAACTGGTTCAAACTCAATGAAGTGGAACTCAGATTTGAATCTATTAACAGCACACCGATCATGCCAAATCTCAAGTCATTATCCAAGCTAGCTTCGCTCATTACCATCTAAAAAAGCAGTTGTCCAAACATCCAAACCAAGCTATAGTGTCTAGAACGCAGAACGGAAGAAGACGACTGAATCCTCGTCTGCTCAATCCAGCCGGAACTACTGAACGGCACTCGCTCATGCCTCTCAAAAACGAACAAGAAAACCGACGCGCTGCCCGGAAGTACACTCCAGAAGCGCATCAGTGCGCGATCCCTCCCGGACTACACAACTGCCTCCGTGCTCACGAACCACGGAAGTTCACTGATCACTAATAGTCACTTTTGCTCAGCTGTCTCCCTGCATGTCCCCCTACTAAGACGACAGACAAATAACCACGTTCAAAAAAGACAAGCTGCTCAGAATAATGTCTTCATACAAGTCTCCTCCATGCGCCTACGCAACCCGAAGATGAACATTCGCGACTGCACTTCAGTCCATATGACAGCCACACAAGAGAACATCATGAGAAGCGCGTGGACTCACCGGACCGCCTGACAGCTGCCTACATCGACCAGAGCTCAAGACTAGAACAAGGGGACAATCTAGTAATTACTACAAGCTATCTTATGACAGCTAAAATCTGGACACAGTCTTACACTGACGGATGTGAGATAACAGGGACCCGCTACTCTGGCATATGCTTCAAATCGTAAAATAAAACTGTCTTTTGCATGGTTGCATATGACTGAATTGCTCTTCTTTGCACTCTTCTCTTTTTTGACTTTTGCATTAATTTAACGTGCACTGAAGCACTTAAATAGATTTGGTGATTTCTTGCATGTCTTTGTGTTTTAAGCCTTTTCCTGTTGTGTAGAAGCACTTTGAATTGCCTTGTGTACGAATTGCTGCTCTACAAATAAACTTACCTTGCCTTGCCTTGCCTAATTCTTTAGATTCTGAGTGCTGCTTTTGACACTGTCGAATCATGGGATCCTCGATACAGGACTAGAGACTGGTGTGGGCACACTGGCACTGCCCTAAACTGTGGTCCTAAAGTCCTATCTGAAGACAGGAATTCTTATCAAATTGGTAACTTTGTCTAGACCGATGCCAAAGCGACCGTGTGGCACCCCAAGGGTTCAATGTCCTGGGAGCACCCCTTCTGTTCAACCTCTACATTGCTACCCGTGGAGCAGTCTGATACGCAGCGAGAATGTGTCTATCACAATGATGCAGACGACACTCCCAGATCTATGTTTCACTGACGCAGGATGAATATGGACCAGTGGATTCACTACTGTCACTGCATCCAAACAATACATGTTGTGGATGCAAAAACAATTTTCTCCAGCTGAACTCAGACAAGACTGAACGATAAGTGCGAGTCTTTGGCCCACAGAAACAAGAGAAAGTGTTAGCAGTCACCTCCCAGAAGTCTCGCTCTAAAACCTACAGAAAATCAATTTAGAAATCTAAGAGGTAAAATAATGGACTCAGATTAAATTTTAACAGCACGTCAAATCAAATAACAATCAGCAGCTTTTTACCATCTAAAAAACATAGCCAATCCCATCAAAATCAAAAGTTAATAGTGTCTTAACCAGACCTCGGAGCCGAGCACCTTACAACCCGACGCTTTGTCTCAAGTAGATAGGACTACTGTAACGGCCTGCTCACTGGCCTCTCCAACGAGCTGGTAAAACAGTGCAGTACTCCAGGGCAGACGCTGCTGCTCGGGCCTGAAACTAGAACCCAGGAAGTACCGATCACAATTGAGTCCTCGTCGCAGGTCTCTATCTGCACTGGCTCCCTGATGGACTCAGAGAAGCAGGGAACTCAAAAGCCGGGCAGCTCTGATTCTGTATACAGAGTCTCTCCAATGGGACGCCATAGGCACAAAAAAGAATACAGTCGTCATGACATGCTTACGAACAGTCCCATATGAACCATCTCGGACTCTGAGACCTCAGGACGGCCTCCTGCCTGGTGCCCAGAGTCAGGACTAAACATGGGGAATGTGCGTTTCAGTTTTATGCAGCTAAAATCTGGAACAGTCTTCCTGAGGATGTGAGACAGGCCGCTACTCTGGCATTGTTCAAATCTAAAATTAAAACTGTTTGGCTGTGCATATGACTGAAATGCTTTTCTTTGCACTCTTCTCTTTTATGTCTTGAACTATTTTAGGCACTTAATTTAAAAGTGCCTGAAAATGGCACTTTTAAATTAAGATTTTGTGATTTCTGCCATGTCTTTGTGATTTTAACGTTCCTGTTGTGAGAAGCACTTTGAATTGCTTTCCAACTCAGTGGGGCCTGTGTTTTTAAAGTTCCCAGTTAAAAGTTGCCAAATGGAAAAGTGTAAGTGTGTCTTTTAAAGCTTTATACCACTCTGAGGTGAACAAATCGCTCCCCAGAGATTTTTTTTCTTTAATCTTTTGATTGCATCTTGTATTTCCAAAACTGTTATTTCAGCTCCTAATGTTTTATTATGTTCTTCTGACATACCCATGGATCTAATATAATAACTGGATAAGGCACGCCCTCTCTGCCCGCGATCCAAATCGACTAGTGGCCACTCCGCAGTACTGCAGCCTCCAGGCCTGACCATTTCAAGAGCTCGGCCTCTAAAATTACCGAAAGTGCTACATTATTTTTAGTCTAAAAATAAAATAGAAGGAATTTCACTCTTTACCGTTTCTAAAATCCTTAAAAATCAAATTATTTACTTCACGGTGAACGGTGTACGCGGAATGGTCATAAAGGGGGAGGCGCTAGCCCGCATTCAGGAAGTAATGCGGAAGAGGGAAACTTTTTTGGAGACATGCGCCAATGAGCACACCATTTTGTTTTACAGGGGCTTGGACATACCAGGCAAATTGAGGGTGTCCAGAAAGGAATTTATATCAGCTTCTTTATTGTCTGGAATGTTTGAAAAAAGTTTTTTCTTAAAGGAATCAAATGTGGACTGAACTTGGTCTTGTGTGGTTAAGATAACATAACTTTGTCTGATCCGTATTTTACGTATTTCCGTTCTTTCAGCTTGTTTTTTAAGTTTACAAGATAATAATTTAGAACATTTTGATCAACTCTCATAATATCTTTGTTTGGTAAAGAGCATTTTCTTATGTCTATCACCTCCTCTTTTTCAAGCTTCTGTAAACAGTCTATCACCTTCTTCTTGTAGCCACTGGTCGGGTCTCTTTTCAGACGTTCGTATGTGGCTGTGTCCTCGAGCAGGCTGTGGACTTTGGCTTCATAATCAAGCTGTATTAAGAATCACAGTGCAGCGCCCCTTGTCTGGTGGAAGAATGTTATATGCTGAATGTTTTACAGAAGCTTGAAAAAGAAGAGAGGTGATAGACAGGCTTCTGTATTACAGACTGTATCCTGGGGAAGCCATTCCATGCATTTATGGCCTTCCCAAATTCACACAAGAGAATGTTCCACTCAGACCACTTTGTGTGCAGCACAGATTCCATCACATACAATGTGGCAAAGCATTTAACAACCATCTCTGCCACCATATGGTGGGGAACTCGGAACATCATGTGGAAAACACACACACTTTTTGTGGACAAAGTGAAAACATCTCCAATTGGACACCAGATGACCTGATGGTTTCTTATGATGTTGTGTCCCTCTTCACCTTGCATCCCGACCTCTGAGGCAGTAAGGCAGCCGTTAGGACGAGACTGGCAGGAAGACACCCCTTACAGGAAAGGACCAAACTGACACCTGAACACATCTGCAAACTACTAGACATCTGTCTTAACACCACATACTTTTCAATTCCGGGACTTATTTACAGACAAGATCCACGGCTGTGCCATGGGCTCGCCCGTCCTCTCCCATAAGTGGCCAACTTGTACATGGAGCATTTTGAGAAGAAGGCACTGACCTCCTTTTCAAGGCATTGCTCCAAGTCTTTGGTACCCCGTTACGTGGATGACACTTTTGTGACATTAAGAAACAAGGAGCTGGAAGCCTTCTCAGAGCACATCAATGCAGTGGACCCGCACATCAGGTTACAAGAGAAGATGCAAAAGGGGAACCGCTTGGCCTTTCTTGATTGTTTCCACTATCAGAGGAGAAGACGGGAAGCTCCAGATAGAAGTAATATAGGAAACCACACACACACTGAACCAGTACCTGCTCTTTGGCCTTAACCACCACACTACAGGCACAAGCTGGGTGTGATCAGAACACTACAACATAGAGCACAAGAGGTGCCCAACCAGCTCAGAGGGCAAGAGGAAAGAGGAAAACACACGTCCGGAATGCTCTCTCAGCCTGTGGATACCCGACTTGGGCTCTGAACAAAGTGAAGAGAACCAAAAAGCAGGAGAAAAGGGACAAAAGGGAAACAGAACCAAGAAGAAGGGGTGTCTCTATCCTTATGTCTCAAGGACTGTCAGAAAAAACTGCAACGAATTTTTAGACAACACGAAGTCCCTGTTTATTTCAAACGCAGCAACACGTTAAGACAAAAAACTGGTTTCACACCCTAAGGACAAGATGCCGACACAAAAACAGAGCAATGTAGTGTATTCTATCCAATGCAGTGAAGAAAGTTGTAAAAGAGCGGTACATAGGGGAGACATAAACAGCCACTTCACAAGAAGGCTTTAATCAGCACAGAAGACACTCAAGTTCAGGACCCCAGAGCGCTGTGCATCTTCATCTTAAAGCCACAAACCACTCTATTGAAGACAGTGAGGTGGAGATTCTGAGCAGGGAGAATAGATGGGATTTGAAAGAGGAGTTAAAGGAGCAATCTTTGTTAAAAAAGAGAATCCTTCATTAAATCGTAATGGAGGTTTAAGATTCAACCTTCCTGTTGTTTATAATGGTCTGCTGAACACCTGGAGACGCCCGAGGCATTCGGATGCTAAATAGGATCATGCAAGGTTGAGGTCAGGAACAAAAGAAATAGGCCCATCCCATTTTCAATGGGCCATTAGCAGGAGGTCCCGCCCTGTGGGACAGGGCTCTCACAGAGTAGGAATCATAAACAAGAATAGTTCTCAGACTTGTTTCTCTGATTGAGAATGAACCTTTGGATGAGAGTTTTGAAACCTTTGCTTTTTTCTATAGTCTTTTTTCTTCTGTTTACATGTTTGTAGATATGTCTTTATGTTTGTCCTGCCTTTGTTTGTCATTTGGAATGTAGCCTAAAAGAGCAACACCGCACACGCCACATTCTCACACAGAGTATTTTAGAAGTAAAATTCATGCAACTAAAATGTTTAACATGGAGACGTCTTGGGAAGTTTGGCTCACAGACAAAAAAAGAACAAAAGTACAAAATTGCCTCGATATCATGCAAGCTGATATTGTTTATTACAGGAAACCACCTCTCACAATCAAACCTTAAACACCCCCACTTTAAAAACTAAACATTTTAACCACTGTTTTTTTCCTCCTACTGTAATTCAAAACAAGAGAGCATGCATCTTAATAACCATCAAAATTAAATTTAGTCACCATAAAACCATTTCAGATCCAGAAGGCTGTTTCAAATTATTCACATTTCAATAAACAATATTCCAATTACAATTGGCAACATCTATGGTACAAACTCTGATGACTCCTCCTTTTTTTCAACTTCTTCTCCTCTCTCTCAGACATTCCAATCCTCTATAATTATAGGGGGGAGTTTTAACACTGTTATCGATCCACTCATTAGACCAGTCAAAACATACAAACAAATTCTGGCAATCCTCCAAACAATAAAACTGTTTTCGACTGATTTTTGTCTTGGCTATGGTTAGAGGCTAAAACATCCACTTGACAGAGAATATACTTTTTAATCCAATGTCCTAAACCACTCACGACCACTCACCAGTAACTCTCACATGGAAATACTTGCAATACAGAAGCACCCCACCAGATGGCGTTTCAACACATCTCTTGTAAAAGATCAGAGTTTGACAGTTACTATAAGAGAGACTGGACATCCTTCCATGAAATAAATGACTCTCAAGTCATCAGCCTCATTCCTCTGGGAAACATTTCAATACTCATACTTCATACTCAGTCCATAAAAAAAAAAAGGAAAAGAAAAAGTCCAACTGGAAAGAAAGATAAAAGAACTTACATACAAATGATCCATCACAGAAACCATCCTAAGAAGTAAGAAAATATAAATTCCTGCTTAATGAATAATAACCAAAGCCAAGTCCTTATTCACAGACTTTGTCACGAGACTTTTCACCGCGGCAATAAATCTGGAAAATATTTGGCTAATCAAATAAATTAAGAAATTAAGAAAAAAACCAGCTATAACCAGCTAAGGAACTCAGCGGGGAAGCTAACCAATTCACCTACCGAGATAAACAAAAATTTTCAAGATACTACTCAAAATTGTACTTATCTGATCTGGTCCCAAATCAAGAAGACATAAACCAATTCCTCGATAACACCTCCTACCGAAACTGAACGGAACCAGTCAACACTCCGAAACACCAGTCACTGAAAAAGAACTACACTCCACACTGAATCAAACGCAAAGTAATAAAGCACCAGGACCGGATGGCTTCCTACTGAGTTCTAATAAACATTTGGGTCAACCTTATTCCCACTATTCCAAGAACAATAAACAGAAATAAAACAAAACACTGCATTCCCATCTCACATGAACACAGCCCTATATCACTCATCCCTAAACAACAAAGACCGCGACCACTCACATCTAGTTACCGTCCATCTCCCTTATAAATGTTGACGTAAAAATGATCAGTAAAGCACTATCTCATAGAATTGAAAAAATTATACCATATATCATTCATCCCGATCAGACCGGCTTTATAAAAGGAAAGACACGCATCAACAACACCCGCAAATTATATAATTTTAATGCATTACTCATCAATAAACAACAAAAAGACACACTCATAGCCACATTAGACGGCCAGAAAAACCTTTCGAATAGGTCAATTGGACATTTTTATTCACCACGCTACAAAGATTTGGCTTTGGAGAGTCATTTATTAACTGGATCAAGAATCTATACACATCTGCCATAGTCACAACCAATGGACTAACATCACAAAGCTTCACACTACACAGGGGACAAGGCAGGGATGTCCACTCTTTCCGTCTCTATTCACCATTTTTATTGAACCCCTGGCAGCAGCTATCCACCTGAACCCATCAATACAAAGGTATTGAAACAACACAAAGCCAATATAATCTCACTGTATGCAGACGATCTACTACTATTATACAAGAACCTCAAACATCTTATCCAAGAATAATCAAAACAATTAAGTATTTTTCCAAAAAATTCAGATTATGCAATTAATTGGAATAAATCATCCATCCTCCACTACAATAAACCAAATGGGATGTCACCACCAATCACCCATACCTATATGCCATGATCACATCAATACCTAGGCGTCAAAGATTTCTTCCAGGCTGTCAGAATTGATAAACTCAACTTCACACCACTGCTAAAGACAATAGAAGAAGACTTACTTCGATGGCTCAACCTTCCCCTCTCCATATTTGGCAGGATAGCAGAAATAAAGATGACAATTTTACCAAAAATAAACTATTTATTTCATATGATCTCAACATCTCCCACACTCACCTGTTTTCAAATAACTGGACTTCATTATTACTCACTTCTATTGGAAAAATAAAACACCAAGGATTAAACTCAGTACATTACAAAAAACAAGCTCAAAGAGGACTAGAAGCACCAAATGTTCAATATTACTCATTGGCTAAACCACTATACTACATTCACAAATGGACCCACCCCACCCAATCTGATATTATATGGCTAGAAATAGAACAATAATTATACAAAAAACTAAATATAGCTGACATCCCATTTCTCACCAAACAATAAAACGACACACATGGTCTAATGCTCTAACCATACAGCCTCTACTCTGACAGCCTGGTGGAAATTTCACTAAATCACAAATTCCACACTTGCCCCATCTAACTCCACCCCACTTTGCGACAACCCTGACTTCTTAAGCAATAAAAAAACACTAAATTTCCCTACATGGGCTGAAAAGTGTATCACCCACATTAAACATATATTTAAAAAACAACATATTTAACAACATTTCCACACCTGGTCCAGGAGTTTGGCATCAGGAGCTATCATTTTTTTAAATACCTACAAATCAAATCATCAGTTATCGCAAAAAAAACCGTCAGAACACAATTTAGAACTCCCTGCAATATCAGACCTGATTAATATCTCTCTTCCAAGAAACTTCTCTCTAAATATACAAAATAATTTCAAAGCAATCTCAGACCATATGCCTACCAACAATAAAATGGGAAAATTACCTTTCTATAACTCCTGATGCCAACTTCTGGACCCAAATCTGTAAAAAATATTTATCTTATGTCCAAAAATGCCAATTTACAATTGATACAATTGAAAACACTTCACAGAACACATTACACGGGTAACAGATTAGCTAAAATGGGTTTCACATCAGAAGATTTGCACACATTGCACTCAGAAAAGTATAGACATATATCCATGCACTCCAGTCAAACACTTTTGGGAAGAGTTCACACAGTCACTATCCACTATAGTGGGCTGCCACATCCCATTATCCCCCTCTCTCTGCCTGCTAGGGGATCTCACAATAAATTGCTGAAAAAACGATAAACTTTAAAACACTCCCTCACAGCTCTAACCATCGCCAAGAAAACTATCCTCATGAACTTGAAAACCTGCAATAACATACACATTAACCACTGGAAAAATCTTATCACCGACTTCATTACAATGGAATATACACCTCCCCCTATAATCACTCATCTGAAACCGATCTCCCCACCCAACGCTCTCTGACCTATTACAACTCTGATTCCTTCTCTCCTTCTCTCTATCTTCCACTCTTCAACATTTCTGTCGTCTACCAACTTTAGTATTTGTCTGTGAGCCAACTCCTACCACAACCACACACCACCACTCTGCACAAAAACATGTTATTAACACATACAAATATTTTTTTTGTTGTTTTATCATAATTATCATTGATACTGTTATCTATTATCTATTATTAGTACTATTATCACTGTTATCACTTGTATCACTACTATCGTCACAACTGTTGTCCCTAAAATACCACCCTCCCCATCATTTCCTGTGTTTTTAATGCCCACAGTTTAGTAAGGGAAATGTACAGACACCGAAACACAATCAGACAGGACTGACGAGAGGTGGTTTCTTCTTGGAGATGCTCGTAAAATGTCCTCTTTCTTTTAATGCACATAGACACTAATCATGACACAGGAAGAAAAAAAAAAAGGGCGGAAATGATGTGGGAGGAGATTATCAAACACGTATATGTACTGTATGTATATGTATTTATGTTTTAACAAGGCAAGGCAAGGCAAGGCAAGTTTTATGGTAGAGCACAATTCGTACACAAGGCATTCAAAATGCTTACACAAACAGGAAAAAGTTCATTCAAATCACAAGAAAAGACAGAAATAACAAAACCTTCATTCAAGGAAATTTAAAGGTGCCATTTTCAGGCGATTTGTCAAATAGTTTAAGACTTAAAGAGAAGAGTGCAAAGAAAATCATTTCAGTCATATGCAGAGCCAAACAAAACAGTTTTTAGCTTAGATTTGAACAATGCAGAGTAGAACCTGTCTCACATCCTCAGGAAGACTGTTCCAGATTTTAGCTGAATAAACTGAAACGCACATTCCCAATGTTTAGTCCTGACTCTGGGCCACAGCAGGGGCGTTCCCTGTGGTCCTCAGAGTCAGAGATGGTTCATATGGCACTAACATGTCCGAGATGTACTTTGGTGTTAGGCCATGGAGCGACTTGTATACAAGCAGAGCTGCTTTGATACTATTCTCTGAGCCACAGGGAGCCAGTGCAGAGACCTGAGCACAGGACTAATGTGATCGTATTTCCTGGTTCTAGTCAGGACCCGAGCAGCAGCGTTCTGGATGTACTGCAGCTGTTTTACAGCTCGTTTGGGAGAGGCCAGTGAGCAGCCGTTACAGTAGTCTAATCTACTAGAGACAAACGCATGGATAAGTCTCTCCCAAGTCTGGTTTAGACACTATACTTTTGATTTCGGCAATGTTTTTTAGATGGTAAAGAGTGCTGATGTTATTAATCTGACGTGGCTCTTAAAATTCAAGTCTGAGTCCATTATTACCCCCAGATTTCTAACTTGAATTTGTTGGTTTTAGAGCGAGACTCTGGAGGTGACTGTTAACACTTTCCTCTTGTTTTGAGGGCCAAAGACGATGATTTCGGTCTTGTCTGAGTTCAGCTGGAGAAAGTTGTTTTGCATCCCACACTGATCGTTGGATGCAGTGACAGAGTGAATCCACTGGTCCATATTCACCTGCCGTCAGTGAAACATAGATCTGAGTGTCGTCTGCATAATTGTGATAGGACACATTCTCGCTGCGTATCAACTGACCCAACGGCAGCATGTAGAGGTTGAATAGAAGGGGTCCCAGGATTGACCCCAGGGGCCCCACAGGTCAGGGACATCTGGTCTGAAACAGACAACGATTGTCTGCTGCAGACAATCGAAAACTGGCTGAGCAACTCAACACCTTCTACTCCAGGTTTGTGATTGCCCACCCCTCTCCCACGGTGGCCACCTCGCCAACCCAAACCTGGTCCCCACCTCCCCCACCACCCTCTCAGTTCAGGAACAGGATGTTCACAGGCTATTTCGGAAATCCAACCCCCAAAAGCTGCTGGCCAGAGGCGTCTCTGCCGCTCATTAGACATTGCGCAGGAGAGTTAACCCCCATCTTCACAGACATTTTAAACCTCCCTGGGGTCATGCCATGTCCCAGCCTGCTTCAAGTCTGCCATCATTGTCCCTGTCCCCAAGAAGCCCCGGATCACTTGGACTTAATGACTACAGGCCTGTGGGCTGACGTCTGTAGTCATGAAGTCATTTGAACGCCTGGTCCTGCCCCACTCAATCCTTCACTTCTCCCTGCTGGACCCCCTGCAGTTCGCCTACAGAGCCAACAGGTCTGTAGACGACACTATCAACCTGGCACTCCACTTCATCCTGCAGCATCTGGATCCCCGGAACCTACGCCAGGATCCTGTTTGTGGACTTCAGCTCTGCTTTCAACACCATCCTCCCTGCTCTGCTCCAGGACAAGCTCTCCAGCTCAACGTGCCTGACTCCACCTGCAGGTGGATCACTGACTTCCTGACGGATTGGAGGCAGTGCGTGCGGCTGGGAAGAATGTCTCAGACACTCGGACTATCAGCACCGGCACTCCACAGGGCTGTGTACTTTCCCCTCTACTCTTCTCCCTGTACACAAACTGCTGCACCTCCAGCCACGACTCGTAAAACTCATCAAGTTTGCGGCGACACCACCCTCATCGGGCTCATCTCGGACGGGGATGAGTCTGTCTACAGGAGGGGTGACCGGCTGGTGTCCTGGTGCAGCGGTAACAATCTGGAGTTCAACGCCCAGAAGACAGTGGAGATGATCGTGGACTTCAGGAAAGTCACAGCCCCCCTCATCATGACAGACTCCCCCATCACCACCGTGGACTCTCTTCCGCTTCCTGGGCACCACCATCACCCAGTACCTCAGTGGGAGCCTCCATCAGCTCCCTCATCAAGAAGGCCCAGCAGAGGATGTACTTTCTGCGGCAGCTGAGGAAAGCCAAGCTGCCAGCGCAGATGATGGTGCAGTTCTACAAGGCCATCATTGAGTCCATCCTCACCTCCTCCATCACCGTGTGGTACGCTGGAGCCACAGCCAGGGACAAACAAGACTACAGCGCATTGTGCGCTTTCTGCTGAGAAGGTGATCGGCTGCAGACTTCCATCTCTGCAGGACCCTGTACGTCTCCAGGCTCTGGACGAGCAGGTCGGATCACAGCTGACCCTTTCTCACCCTGGACATGGACTATTTGAACCACTCCCCTCAGGCAGGAGGCTACGTCCATCCGGACCAGAACCTCCGCCACAAGAATAGTTTCTTTCCTCTGCCGTTGGACTCATGAAACTTCAAAACACCTGTCACTTTTTCAACCACTCACTGCACTGTCACTTCTGCGACTCAAACTGTAAATCTAACTGTAACTCTTGTGTACATAGAAATGCCATTTTTATTTTTATTGTATAGTAATTTAAATGTTTCTTAATGCATGCCTTTGATTATTATGTTAATTCTATCTATATGTTTCACCTTAAGGCCGAGACAAGTTCCTATGTTTGTGAATTTTTTCATTGACAATGGCAATAAACTCTTTCTGAACAGAGGGGGTCCCAGGATTGACCCTTGGGGCGCCCCACGAGTCAGGACATCTGGTCTGAAACACAGTTACCAATTTCCACAAAGTACTTCCGGTCTTCCAAATAGGACTTTAACCATTTAGGGCAGTGCCAGTGATGCCACCCAGTCCCTACTTGTAAGAGGATCCCATGATTGACAGTGTCAAAGCAGCACTCAGATCAAACTAAATTAAGACCAACATTCTTGCCTAAAGCATGCTGAAAAATCATCCATGCATTTGTTACACTATAGATAAGACTGTCGTCCTAAAAGCCCTAAAAATTCCAACTGGTTCAAAATGCAGCAGCAAGATTACTACAGGAACTAAAAGAAGAGAGCACATTACGCCGGTGCTCGAGTCTCTTCACTGGCTCCGTTGAGTTTCAAATCAATTTCAAAAATCCTCCTCCTGACTTACAAAGCCATAAATGACCTGGCCCCATCCTACCTCAAAGATGCTATAGTACCTTATCATCCAAACAGAGCACTTCGCTCTCAAAATGCTGGACTCTTCATTTAAGACTAGACTTAAAACATTTCTCTTTGAAATAACTTATGGTCAGGCCAGTTAGGAACAGAAATAAAAACCTACAGTTTTTTATACCCTTAGGAGCAACTATGCTGGGGGAAGTATGGCAGCTTGAGCACTATCCTCTGCTTGATTACTTTTCCTGTCAACAATATTTAATTTGCCTTGCAAGCTGTTCATTGCTGTTCACATCTTTTTCTTCCACTTCCCAATGGGGAGTGGAGCAGGCACAAAGATGGCCTATGGATCCAGCTGCTCATCAACTGCCATGAAGAGCAAAACAAACTGAAATTCAAAGTGCAATCAAAAGACTAAAAAACAATAAATCTCCGGGGAGTGATGGGTTCACCTCAGAGTGATATAAAGCTCTAAAAGACACACTTACTCCTTTGCTTTAATCAACTTTTAACTGGGCCCTTAAAAAAGCTTGGATCCCTCCGAGTTGGAAGGAAGCCATCATATCCATAATACCTAAAGAGGGGAAGAATCGTGCCTCACAAAGCCCAATCTCAATTCTGAATGTGGACTAAGAATAGAACAAAAACTCCCAAATTGAATTCACAATGATCAGACAGGATTTACTAACAAACAACAAACACAAGATAACGTAAGACGATCTTTACACATAATGAGCCAAATACAAAAACAACAAATAATAGGTTTTGACGCTGACAAAGCATTTGACTCTTTTGGCTGGCCTTATTTTTTTAAAGCGCTAACTAAATTTAAAATTGATGATTTAATAATGAAAAATATTGAGGCTCTCTACGATAGGCCAACATCAAGAATAAAAATTATGATTTGACAGACTCACTGACTATGGAAAGAGGGATGAGACAGGGCGGTGCTTGATCCCCTCTGTTATTTGCTTTGTAATTGGAACCATTGGCACAATATATTAGAAAATCAGAAACAGTTTATGGTGTCTCAATTGTACCAGGTATCCAATGCCGGAGGTGGAGGTTTCCAGCAAAGAGCTTTAAGAGCTGAGTGTGTAACGGCGCTGCGCTGTTTAAATGAGTGGGAGAAAACATACCCAGGTTAAAAAAAAATTCTATTAACTTATAATTTGTGTTATTTATGCCCATGAAGGTTTTTTTATTCAATTCAATTCAATTCAATTTATTTATGTAACGCCCAAAATCACAACAGTAGTTGCCTTGAGGGGCTACAGTGGAAAACAAAATAAACAATGTTCATAGGGACTTGGAAATGTCCCAGCGTCCTGTGTCCTTAGACAGATGTCACAAGCTCCCCTGTCCTTAGACCCTCCTTCTCAGCCAGGAAAAACTACCAAACCTCTTTGGGAAAAAGTAGAAACCTGTCGGAGTTCCACGGTGAAGGAGAGATCCGACTCCCTCGGACGGACAGGCGGACGCGCCTCAATTTGCAGATACACGGTGGAGCAAGACCCACTCAGGAGGAGAACCAGTTCTTCGAGGCCGATGAAGAACTGTTCATATGGAGTAGAGACCATTCTCCAGGCAATATTATGATGATCTCGTCGATAGTAACACAGTACCTCCAACACAGTAACTCCAGTGCTCTCGTTTTTAAGTTCATATAAATCTTGGAATTGTTTTATTCCACTCATCAAACAGCAGGTTTGGGATGGGAAATGGGAGAGTCTGGAACAGATCGAGAAACCTGGGCAAAACATTCCTTTTTATAGTTTCCAATATAAGTATGGGATAAGAGTCCATCCATTTTCAAGATCTTTTTTTTTTTATAATAGTAAAGAGAGGGATAACATTTTCCTCCTAAATTGTTGATAGAGGACCACACTTAAATATCTAAGAGATTCCGTAAAAATGGCGAGGTCTTTCTAAAGGTCAAAGCGGGTTGCCAGATTGAGATAATTTCAGTTTTTTTAAGAAAAGGCATCACATTGGATATGGAAATTTGTGGTTTGGTCAAATATGACAGAACACTATCTGCATAGCAGGCAATTTTATGTTCCGTCCCATCAATTGTAGCACCGTTAATTGTTCACAATTGTCTAATAAATTGGGCCAATTGTTCCAAATACAAAGCAAAAGGAGGGGAGACCAGTCACAGCCCTGTTTCACCCCTCGTTTTAGAGTGGATTGATTTTAATTCTTGATGTTGGACCATCATAAAGAGCCCAAATATTTTTTTATAATTAAATCATCTAGTTGAAATGTATTTAGCACTTTGAAAAAATAAGGCCAGCTAAAAGAGTCGAAAACTTTCTCATCACCTAATTTTATTATTTTGCTCTTCTGACTTAACAGGTACGTTCAGTCCAAAAAGGAATATATTTTGCTTTCTTTATTTCTTGAGATTTGGGATGTAACAAATAGTATTTATAATAGTTTATTGGTCAAGTGGATGTTTGTGAAAGAAAAAATGTTAATAAAATGTTACATTACAAGATGAATCCAATCTCTCTATCTCATCAACATACCATGCATGCAGTGACAATTTATGCAGATGGAACACATTTTAACATTCATTTAGCAGAATAACAGTATCGTCATATATTT
Organism: Chaenogobius annularis; assembly: GCA_015082035.1. NCBI lineage: Eukaryota > Metazoa > Chordata > Actinopteri > Gobiiformes > Gobiidae > Chaenogobius > Chaenogobius annularis. The sequence continues at coordinate 51,774 of BJKM01000644.1, forward strand.
TTATTCATCAAAAAATACCTATTATATGAAACGAGCTCTGATCTTTGTTTACAATATGATTGTAAGGCGAGAAATAAAGGCCTTAATTCTATTAAAACAAACAAAATTCTAAATATAATTATGTTTACTAAATGTTTGTTTAAGTCTAAGTAGCAGCTGAAGTGAATACACAGGGGATAGAGAGGTGAAGAGAGATAGACAGAGAAGGTGTAGAGTACCCGTGTTCAGTATCATGGGAGTGTTTGAGCCAGAAGTCCACAGTACGGTCCAGCTCTCGGCGGAAGTCCTCTCTGATCTTCTCCAGCCTCTGCACATCCATAACTTCTCCACCTGAATACAAGGAGAAACCATCAGACTTCAAATTCTGACCCAGTCCAAGAGTTTTATGGTTGAAAGCTACACTAAATGAGCACAAATTTAGGCCCAGTTCAGTGGCCAACCAATATTTAGGTTTATCTTCATGGAGACAAGCAAGTGATGACCTGGGTCAAGTTACAGTTCAGATCTGTGAAGAGGCAATCCACTCACAGTTTAGCTATAAAAATGTTTAATGCCTTACTGAAGAACATTCCAGGCACGCAATAACGTAAGAGTGACATGTGGGAGTGTATGTTTAAATTTTTTGGGGTGAAACCAAAGGACAGTAGTTCTGTGGACAGTAGTTTTCTTACTCTTAAACATGGAGACCAGCAGGTGGCGGATCCTCCAACAAAAAATGTGCATGATGGCTACTTATTTCAAACGTGTCTGTCTGGCTGTGATCGTATCCGTTGGAATTATCCGTCTTTATTACCTAGCTACCAAGCTCCTGTGTTGTGGAATCAGCTCCTGTCCATGTTAAAGAGGCCGACACAGTCTCTTTATTTAAGACCAGGCTTCAAACGTTCCTCTTTGAAATCGCTTATGGTCAGGCCAGTTAGGAACAGCAATAAAAACCTACAGTTCCCAGCTATGCTGCTATACTGGGGGAAGTATGGCAGCTTGAGCACCATCCTCTGTTTCCTACTACTTTTCTATCAAACAATATTTAATATTTAAATTCACTGGCAATTTGTTCATCGCTTTTCCTTCTTTTTCTCCCACTTCCCCGACGGGAATGGAGCAGGCACATCGAGGACCTGTGGATCCAGATGCTCCTCAGCTGCCTGGAGAAACGGTCTGCCTGGAGAAACGGTCTCTACTCCATATGAACGGTTCTTCATCGGCCTCGAAGAATTTGGTTCTCCTCCTGAGTGGTTCTAGCTCCACCTTCTATCTGCAAATTGAGGCGCGTCCGCCTGTCCGTCCGAGGGAGTCGGATCCTCTCCTTCACTGTGGAACTCCTACCGGTTTCTACTTTTTCCCAAAGAGGTTTGGTAGTTTTTTCCTGGCGAGAAGGAGGGTCAAGGACAGGGGAGCTTGTGACATCTGTCTAAGGACACAGGACGCTGGACATTTCCAAGTCCTTATGAACACTGTTTATTTGTTTTCCACTGTAGCCCCTCAAGGCAACTACTGTTGTGATTTTGGGCATTACAAAAATAAATTGAATTGACTTGAATTGAATTACAAATTCACCTGGGGAGACCTGATATTTCAGAATCAGAATCAGAAAAATGTTATTGCCATTGCCAATGAACAGAATTCACAAAACATAGGAACTTGCTTTGGTGATTCGGTGCAACATAAAACAATGAACAATGATAAAAGTCGTCTAAAGTGACCACCCAGGGATGAGCCCGGGCGCAGAGCAGCAGTGTAAGACGCTCCTCTGTCGCTGAGCTCGTCGCCCGCTCTGTCACAAATGAAGTGTTCAGACTCAAGGCAGATAGAGACTGTGTGTGAAGCCTCAGAAAAGCTAGTTCAGGCGTCAGACAAGAACTTTAAAAAATAGCGCTCACAAATGATAAAAATAAACAAATAAATAAGTATGTAAAATCTGGACTGCTTAACATTAGGTCAATTTCCTCCAAATTGCTTTTAGTTAATTAATTAATTAGTGATTATAACATAGCACACACATATAACTGAAACTTGACTTCATCAAGATGATTATGTCAGACTAAATGAGTCCACCCCACCCACTCATGTTAACTTTCAGACCCCAGGAGCACAGGCCGAGGTGGCGGTGTGTGGCAAGTGATCTCACACTCAAGCCTACTCTTGAGTCCTAATATTAAAAATGCATTTTACTCATTTGAAAGCCTCATGTGATCAATCACATGGCCAAATTGGACAAACAAAAGGAGTCCTGTTCGTGGTTCTCTACCGACCTCCTGGTCCTATTCAGAGTTTTTAACAAGAGTTCTCAGACTTTATATCAAACTTGGTGTGTGACTGGGATAAAGTAGTGATAGTTGGATGTTTCAATATCCACGTGAACATGAACGATAACTCTCTCAGTAATTTCTTTCAACGCCCTGTTAGATAGCATTGGTTTTGCCAAAATCTAAATAAACCTACTCACAGTCTCTCAATCCACACTTAAGATCTTGTTCTAACATAATAGAATAGGGATTAGTGACCTCATTGTCTTCCTTCAAAACCTATACTGTCAGATCATTTCCTAATCACCTTTTCAGTTTGTTCTTAAAGATTATCCAACCCCACAGAATAAAGTCATAATGAAAAGGACAATATCAGAAAAATCTATCTCAAAGTTTCAAAGAAATAAAAGAGCCAATATTCAGCGGACATTCATGTGATCATGTCATGTGATCATGTCATGTGATCCTGCTGATCCGGCCTTAGTACCAGTGTGAGTGATCAAATTTGTCGACTTGACATGAACTCTCTGAAGTCCGCTCTTGATGTTGCAGCAAAAAATTGACTGCAAAAATAAAAATAAAACAATCAGGGATAAATTTGATGAAATTACTCCCACTATTAGCCCTGAACAAGCCCAAGCTGCAAAAGTAGTGTCTAATCGGCAAAATCCTTGAAAAGGTTGTTTCCAACAAGCTCACTGATTTCCTCTTAATAGACAACTCATTTTGATGTTTCACTGACGGCAGGAGAATATGGACCAGTGGATTCTCTCTCTGTCACTGCATCCAACAGATCAGTGTGTGGGATGCAAAAACAACTTTCTCCAGCTGAACTCAGACAAGACTGAAATCATTTTCTTTGGCCGACAGAAACAAAGAGAAGTGTTAACAGTCCCCTCCAGAGTCTCGCTCTAAAACCTACAAAAAAGTTAGAAATCTGGGGTAATAATGGACTCAGACTTGAACTTTAACAGCCACGTCAGATCAATAAACATCAGCAGCTTTTTACCATCTAAAAAACATTGCCAAAATCAAAAGTATAGTGTCTAAACCAGACCTGGAGAGACTTATCCATGCGTTTGTCTCTAGTAGATTAGACTACTGTAACGGCCTGCTCACTGGCCTCTCCAAACGAGCTGTTTAAACAGCTGCAGTACATCCAGAACGCTTGCTGCTCGGGTCCTGACTAGAACCAGGAAGTACGATCACATTAGTCCTGTGTTCAGGTCTCTGCACTGGCTCCCTGTGGCTCAGAGAATAGACTTCCAAAGCAGCTCTGCTTGTATATAAGTCTTCTCCATGGCCTAGCACCAAAGTACATCTCTGACACTGTTAGTGCCATATGAACCATCTCTGACTCTGAGGACCACAGGGACCGGCCTCCCTGCTGGTGCCCAGAGTCAGGACTAAACATGGGGAATGTGCGTTTCAGTTTTATGCAGCTAAAATCTGGAACAGTCTTCCTGAGGATGTGAGACAGGTTCTACTCTGGCAATGTTCAAATCTAAGCTAAAAACTGTTTTGCTTGGCTGTGCAATTTACTGAAATGCTTTTCTTTGCACTCTTCTCTTTTATGTCTTAAACTATTTGACGGACAGCCTGAAAATTGTACTTTTAAATTAAGATTTTGTGATTTCTGCCATGTCTTTGTGATTTTAATGCATTTTTGTCCTGTTGTGTGAAGCACTTTGACTTGCCTTGTGTACGAATTGTGCTCTACAAATAAACTTGCCTTGCCTTGCCTAAAACGTCAACCTGTAATCACAACCCGATTCCAAGCAGCCTCCTAAAAGAGATTCTCCCCTTAATTATAGATTCTATTCTTAATATAATAAATACTTAATTAGAATGTTGTTCACTAGCAGGGACCACGCCACAACAAATTGAATATGAGAGAATGTTTATTGATAATAGTGATGATAGATCGATGAGAGTTGGCTGGGTAGAGAGACTCTGGATGAGGGCTCCGTCTTGGGTAATCAGCCCAGCCGATTCAGATCCCCCCCTCCTAAAATGGTGATGTGTTACGGTGAAGGTGATAGAGACATGGGGTGGGAAGGTGGGGTCGAGAGAGCAAAGACAACAAGAGATGCAGGGATAGGCCTGTATAAATACGGCTTCTGGGTAATTAGAGGTGTGGTTAAAGAGTGGAGGTGTGGTTGCTGGAGGAGTTGGAGGTTGAGGCGTGGTCCCGCTCCTGAACCTCAGTCAATGATTACGTCATCAACTACATTTCACTAGCAGGGACCACGCCACAACAAATTGATTATGAGAGAAGGTTTATTGATAATAGTGATGATAGACCGATGATGTATCGATGATAGTTGGCAGGGTAGAGAGACTGTGGATGGGGCCTCCGTCTCGGGTAATCAGCCCAGCCGAATCAGAACCCCCAAAGGTTTAAAATGAGCAAAGATGGTCTGGATCTCAAAGTAAAGCCTGGCTGAAATGAAGATGTCAACTGAGTGGTACAAGAGAAGAGGAGCTGGATTGTCGAGGACTCTCTGAAGAGTAGCTGGATGGAATCCAAAAGCCTTACAGGGGAAGAGGATTAATACTCCACCTGCAGGTGGATCACTGACTTCCTGACGGATCGGAGGCAGTGCGTGCGGCTGGGGAAGAATGTCTCAGACACTCGGACACAGCACAGGATATCAGCACAGGAGCTCCACAGGGCTGTGTACTTTCCCCTCTGCTCTTCTCCCTGTACACAAACTGCTGCACCTCCAGCCACGACTCCGTAAAACTCATCAAGTTTGCGGACGACACCTACCCTCATCCGGGCTCATCTCGGACGGGGATGAGTCTTGTCTACAGGAGGGAGGTGGACCGGCTGGTGTCCTGGTGCCGCGGTAACAACCTGGAGTTCAACGCCCAGAAGACAGTGGAGATGAGAACGTGGACTTCAAGGAAAGTTCACAGCCCCCTAGGCCCCCCTCATCATGACAGACTCCCCATCCACCACCGTGGACTCTTCCGCTTCCTGGGCACCACCATTCACCCCGGAACCTCAGTGGGAGCCCTCCATTCAGCTCCTCATCAAGAAGGCCCAGCAGAGAATGTACTTCCTGCGGCAGCTGAGGAAAAGCCCAAGCTTGCCAGTGCAGATTGATGGTCTGCAGTTTTACAGCGGCCATCATTGAGTCGCATCCTCATCCTCCATCACCGTGGGTACGCTGGAGCCACAGCCAGGGACAAACAGACACTACAGCGCAGGTGATCGGCTGCAGACCTTCCATCTCTGCAGACCTGTACGTCTCCAGGGCTCTGGGATGAGCAGGTCGGATCACCGCTGACCTTCTCACCTGGATATGGGCTATTTGAGCCACTCCCTCAGGCAGGAGGCTACGGTCCATCGGACCAGAACCTCCGCCACAAGAATATTTCTTTCCTCTGCCAGTTTGAAACTCATGAACACTTCTAAACACCTGCCACTTTAACTGCAACTATTCATCACTCACTGCACTGTCACTTTCTGCACTACAACTTTAAACTTAACTGTAAACTTGTGTACATAGAAATGCGTATTTTTATTTTTATTTTATACTATAGTAATTTTTAATTGTTTCTTAACGCATGCCCTTTTGTTTGATTGAATATATGTTGTTTTATTATTGCTCATTGTTTTGTATTGCACCTTAATGCCGAGACAAGTTCCTATGTCTGTGAAGTTTGTTCATTGACAATGGCAATAAACCCTTTCTGATTCTGATTCTGATTCTGATTTAACCAAACCAGAAAGTTCCACACCCAATGTGATGCATTTCCTTCATGATATTGGTCCAATGTCTGGATATAAATTAAATGTACAAAAACTGAAATTCTCTCTCACCTTTGTCCTTTAGAAAGACTTACCATTTAAATGGCAAACGGAATCTCTTAAATATTTAGCTGTGGTCCTTCATAAACTATCAACAATCTTAGAGAAAAACTACATTCCTCTTTTCTCCACTATACAAAAAGATCTTGAAAAATGGACATGAAACTGGTCTTAAACTGGTTGGCTTATGACCAAGGTTTTGTACCAAATATAACAGACCTGAGATTCAAGGTCTGTATTGCAAAAGGTATAAAGGTATTTCACCAGATTGTACAAGATAATCACTTGATAATTACGCTGATATGTTGAAAGAATCCTTTGGCTTGGAGAAATAGGACAGGAGTTACTTGCAAATACTTCTTTAATTAGAACTGATATCATCAATGACCTGGCCTCACAAGAAATAATACAAACAATGTTTTTTAGTACTATGAAAGTGGTTTATCTAAATTGCTATCTTGGAAGCTTAGAAAACAACAGGCAGAGTGAACAATTTTTAAAATATGAGACAACGTAATTCTAATCAAACAAGACCAACTACAATCACTTCACTTCACTCCAATACCACAAAAGAATGAAGAGAAGATACAATCCTTTTTGAGATACTCTTAACCCATCATGACGAAGGAGCAAAACAAAAAATTAGGGGCCGAAATAACTGACTCTGAAATCCAAAATGTAATCAAAAGACTAAAAAACAGTAAATCTCCAGGGAGTGATGAGTTCACTTCAGAGTGAACAAAGCCACAGAACAAAGCTCTGGGAAAAACACTCCCCTGCTTTTGTCAACTTTTAACTGGGCCGTTAAAAAACCTCAAATCCCGCAAGTTGGAAGGAAGCCATCATATCCTTGATAGGTAAAGAGGGGAAGGACCGACTTGACTCCGAGGCCAACCATAGAGGCATCCACCTGTACCAAGAAGCGCTTGGTGAAGTCTGAACTGTTCAACACAGGAGACGAGCACAAGTGGGCTTTAAGGGTGGTGAAAGCAATCTCGCAATCTTCTGTCCAGATGACTGGATTTCGCTTGTCTTTGGCGGTGAGTGCAGTGAGTGGAGCGGCAATGGTTGCAAACCGTCGCACAAACCGTCGGTACCATCCAGCTAACCCAAGAAAGGACCCCACCTCTTTCTTAGTGCATGGCCTCGGAGACTTCAGGACAGCCTCGACCTTGTCAACTTGAGACCTCACCTTTCCTCGACCCATCTGGTAGCCGAGCCCACTCACATTTTGCCGGATTCAGCGTTAGCCCGGCTCGCTGGATCTGCTTCAGAACTTGGGAGAGGTGTCGGACATGATTGTCCCAAGTCTCGCTGAAGATGACGACATCGTCGAGATAAGCCGCGCTGAAATGCTCACACCCCATGAGAACTCGATCCATCAGACGTTGAAACATGGCGGGTGCTCCATGTAGCCCGAACGGCATCACAGTAAACTGAAACAGCCCAGCCGGTGTTTGGAATGCTGTGTAGGGTCGTGAGGACTCCTCAAGAGTGCCAGTATCCTTTACAAAGGTCAAATGTGGTGATGAACTTGGCTGAACCAATCTTCTCCAGCAGGTCATCCATCCTTGGCATTGGGTATGCGTCAAACTCTGACACCGAGTTCAGTTTCCGAAAGTCTATGCATATCCTGAGTGATCCGTCTTTCTTGAACACAATCACTACAGGACTGCTCCATTCAGAGTTGGATGGTTCAATTACACCAAGTCTCAGCATTTCTTTGATCTCCTCTTGGAGCTTCCCAACAAGCTGCTGTGGAACCCGATAAGGCCGCTGTCTTATTGGCCGACCGTTCTTCAGGCGGATGACATGTTCACGACTGTAGTTCTTTCAGGACTGGCACGGAACAGCGAGGACACTTTCCTTGAAGAGATCTGGAGTAGAATTTGTGGCTTGTTCAGGAGGGAGATGAACCTAGGGGCAGCAGTGTTGGTCAGTCCCTCCAGTGCCAAGTCCGGCTCTTCCCCGTCCTCATCTTCATCCATTTTTCCTGACCAACAGGACTTTAGTTTGGAGCCTGGACTGGACGTTCTCTCCACACCTTCAGGAGGTTGATATGGTACATCTATTTAGACTTCTTTTTCTCCGGATGTAGGACTTCGTAGGTGACTGGCCCCATCTTGCGTGTTACAGTGTAAGGGCCCTGCCATTTTGCCAAAAGTTTCTGGGTGGAGGATGGCAAGAAGAAGCAGACACCTTCTGACCAGGTTGGAACTCACGACTGCGGGCTTGGCGGTCGTAACCAGGCTTTCTGGGCTTTTTGAGCACCTTGCAAGTTATTTTCTGCCTCCTCTAAGTACTTGGACAGTCTCTCTCTCATTTCAAGTATAAACTTGACAATGCTCCAGTCACTTTGTAGTGCTGGGGGCCTCCCATTGTTTGCGGAGAAGGTCCAATGGCCCCTGAACATCCCAGCCATACAAACAGCTCAAATGGAGAAAATCCAGTTGACGCCTGTGGGACCTCTCGATAGGCAAACAACACAAAGGGTAGCCAGCAGTCCCAGTCTTTGCCGGTATCATCCACAAACTTCTGGAGCATCCGCTTCAAGCGTTTGAATTAAACCTCTAACTAGTCCATCAGTTTGTGGATGGACTGGAAGAGGCTGAAAAAAAGGCACGGTCAGAACTTGTGCACAGGACATGTTTTCTGACAGGCAGGACATGTTTGCACAGTATTTGTGAATGTCGGCATACATGGACGGCCAATAAAATCTGGAACTGACTCGTAGGAATGTTTTGTGGCGAACCGAGGTGACCTGACCATGGAACTGTGTGTGCTAAATGCATGACCAGGGTCCTACAGCTAAGGGGAACCACAAGACGTTTACACTCATTACCAACAATGTACAACTATATTTTATTTGTAAAGCACAATTCATACACAAGGCAATTCAAAGTGCTTTCACACAACAGGAAAAAAATGCATTAAAATCACAAAGACATGACAGAAATCACAAAATCTTAATTTAAAAGTGCCATTTTCAGGCTATCCGTCAAATAGTTCAAGACGTAAAAGAGAAGAGTGCAAAGAAAAGCATTTCAGTCATATGCACAGCGAAACAAAACAATTTTTAGTTTAGATTTGAACATTGCCAGACGTAGAGGCATGTCTCACACCCTCAGGAAGACTGCTCCAGAATTTTAGCTGCATAAAACTGAAATGCAGATTCCCATGTTTAATCCTGACTCTGGGCACCAGCAGGAGGCTTGTATACAAGCAGAGCTTGTATACAAGCAGAGCTGCTTTGAAGTCTATTCTCTGAGCCACAGGGAGCCAGTGCAGAGAGACCTGAGCACAGGACTAATGTGATCATACTTCCTGATTCTAGTCCGAGCAGCAGCGTTCTGGATGTACTGCAGCTGTTTTACAACTCGTTTGGAGAGGCCTGTGAGCAGGCCGTTACAAGTAATCTAATCTACTCGAGACAAACGCATGGATAAGTCTCTCAAAATAATAAACTTTCTCTTGACCACAGACAACCCTTGGTTTCTTTCCCCACCTTAGCAAACAGACATTTCAATGTGATATCATTGCTTTGCAACACAGAGAACATTTTCAGGAACATCCCATACAAAAGAATCAGAATTTTCAGGAGTTACAGACCACATTTGGTTTTTCAAACCGTCGCTGACACCGGGATTTTCTTGGCCCTTTGGTGCTACCCTCACAACAGACTTCTGTCCAAGTCTGGTAGAGGTTGGACGCTGGCTTTCACTTGTGCCCGGGTGAGAACAGGACATGACAAATTTCCACCACAGTCATCATTCTCCCCAGAGTCAACATTCCCAGACAACAGGTCCATCAGAAAAGGTAAGTCCCAACCGAGAATAGCAGCCACAGGTAAGTTATCTACTACTCCCACAGTCAGAAGATAGGGTTGGTCTGCAACAGTCACGGTAACCTCCACAGTAGGATAGGGGTGGCTTCCCCGTGCACACACAAAATGTCCACTGTCTTGCCATAGTCCATACTGCTAACTGGCACAGAGCTACGTTTGATCAGGGAAGTGAAACTACCAGTGTCCAGCAAAGCAGCAACCTCTTGGCCATTAAATTGGGCAAACTGAGGCTTTTGTGCCCAGGCTGTTGGCAGGAAAAACAAATAAACTCCATACCAGGTCGTTGTTGGTTTGGGGCAGAATTGATGGTACCTGACAGGTCTTGGTTGATCTCACGTCTGGCAGGTCTTGGAAGAAAATGTTGAGCTGGGGCACGCTGGGATGCTGTGGTTAACCGGGCAGCAGGTCCTCCTTTCCGAGCGTTGAGATACTGCACGGCCAACTTGGCAGCGGTGAATCCGTCGGCTGGCTCATGTTCCTTCACCCAGGTCCTCACTTCAAGGACCGCAGCTTCTGCGAGAAACACCCGCAGAAGCTGCTCCATGATGATCGCTTCTCCGATTTCCTCCCTGGAGCGTTCATCTAGTCTTATCCAGCGGCGATAAAGTCCTCTGAGGCGGTGATAGGTCTCCGTGGGGCTTTCTCCATGTGGCAAAGTGGTGGAACGAAAACTGCTGCCGGTAAGTTTCAGGTGAAATGTTGAATTTGGCCAGCAGGGCTGCCTTCAGGTCCACGTAACAGTGGGCCCTCTCCTAATCCATAGCAGAGTAGGCCTCCAGTCCCTTCCCTGTCAGTAAGGGTACAAGTCGACACGCCCACTCGTCTTCTGGCCACCTCCAGGTTCTAGCTATCCGCTCGAAACGTAGCAAATCATTTTCCATGTCCTCATCACTCTGATATTGTGGTATTTTTGGCTCACTGTAATGTCTCCATTCAGGTCTTGGTCTGTCCTCAGGTTCAGCTGCTTGGACTGTCATCGATGTTCCGGGGTAAGCGACCCATGATGTGTAGGCAGGTTTGGCGCTGGACGAGGTCTTCTAGCAGCTGGCTGAGAAGTGGCTGCAGATTGACCCACACGCTCCACAGCAGCAGGAAGAGAGGCCTCTCAGTCCCCGCAGTTCGGCCAGCAAGCCTTCTTCCCGGCGCTGCTGTCCTGCGAGAAAAGTTCTCATCAGCGCCACCATGTCCTGACCTGGTTCAGATGATGGGCCTGGTTTCTCCTCCCACTCTTCATCCTCATCTGTCTCCTATACTGGATCTGGAGCTCTTGGCCCCTCTGGCTGTCGCTCACGGCCTAGTGACCTTAGACCGGTGCGCTTTGGTTGGCGAGGACCTTTCTTTCGATTTGCCATCCCACTTCTGACACCAAATGTGGCGGGACTCTCTTCAAAAATAGGCGAAGTCGAATTTCCAAGTGCTCAGGTGCTATTTATTGTGCCAATCTCCAAGTGCAACAATGGTGCAACTCTCACTCAGCACCCCTGTTACCTGCACTGTAACCGCTGCCCGACTGACTCCCACGCCAAAAGCGGCTCCCTTTATTACTCACTTGCCCCTCCCACTGAGCAAAATACACCGATAATGAAAACCCCAAATAAATGTATAACAAATGTGTGTGGCATCTTCCTACGACGCAAGAGCTCGTTAATTACACATTAATGTTCAAAATAACACAAAAGAAAGGCGTAAAACTCTGGTTGCATCATGCATGTCACATGGTCAGCACCACGGCGCGAACAGCGCCTATCTAACCTACCAGGAAGTACTGGCTCGGTTTCGGTCCAACCCGCCGCATCGGAGGAGCGAGGCAGCAAATCAATATGGGTAAGAGCTGGCGTGTATGATTATAAGAATTATTCTAACGCGCGCAAGTGTGCACCCTTGGCGAATTAGTGTCAGAGGAGTACGGGGAAGTATGTGAATGATGCGTGTGGTGCGAATGAATTAAACAGCGGGGGAAATGGGTAATGAACAAGTGTGTGTTGTCCGTGCGCGCGGGCATGAACGGGCTCCGCACTTGTACAAACGGAGACTACAACCTCTGACGGACTGGCTCCGTCACAGCGCCTCATACAGCCCTATTTCCATTCTGAATGTGGACTATCGTATATATACCGCAATCATGTCCGAAAGACTAGAACAAATACTCCCAAATTGTATTCATAATGAATGAAACACATTCACAAAACAGATAATATACGACAATCTCTACATATAATTACCTATATAAAAAATCAACAAAACAAGGCTGTAAGAATGATCTTAGATGGTGAAAAAGCTTTTGACTCTGTTAGCTGGCCATACTTATCTAAAGTCCTGCGCAAATTTAAAATAGATGATCTACTCATATAGAATATTAAGGCTCTTTATGATCGTCCAACATCAAGAATATAAATGAATTAATCTAAATTAATTAATTGACGGACCCACTGACTTTGGAAAGAGGGGTGAGGCAGGGCTGTGCCCTGTCCCCCCTCCTGTTTGCTTTGTATTTGGAACCATTGGCCCAATTTATTAGACAGTCAGAAACAATTCACGGTGTTACAATTAACGAGATGGAACATAAAATTGCTTGCTATGCAGGCAATATTTTATTATTTTTGACCAAACCAGATATTTCTATACCTAAAATGATGCATGATGATATTGGCCCAATGTCTGGATACAAACTGAATGTACAAATAACTGAAATTTGATCTTACTGGCAACCCCCATTGACATTTTGAGTGAGTTATCCATTTATCCATTTTTAACAGAATGCCTCCAATATTTAGGTGTAGTGCTCCATAAAGACTCGTGAAAAATTTTAGGGAAAAAGTATACTCCCCTCTTTTCCTCTATAAAGAAAGACCTTGAAAAATGGAATCTTATACCATATCTTTGTCTAAGACAAAGGATTGAATCAATCAAACTTCTTGCCCAGATTTTTCTACTTCCAAACACTACCAATTCCTATCCCCGACCAGCTGTTTGATAAATGGAATAAAGCAATCTTTAAATTCATATGGCACGGTAAAAGACCCCGTATACGATTTAATACCCTACAACTACGAAAAAGGTGGTTGGGGCCTACCTTGCCTGAAAAATTACTTTATTTCAGCTCAGATCAGAGCACTGCAGTACTGGTTCGTGACCCAGACAACGAGGCACAGTGGAAAAATATTGAGTGAAGTGTTGTGCCAGGGGTTCCTGTACAGGCCTTACTGGCAGATGACAAATGGCTGAATAACCTGGAGGAAGTTGAGAACCCATGGGTAAAATCTGTGCTTATGACATGGTAAAAAAAACATTTATGAACAAAGATATTAAAATATTAAGCTGGTTGGCTTATGACCAAAACTTTAAACTAAACCGCAACGATCTGAGATTCAAGATTTGGATAACAAAAGGTACAACCGTTTTTTACCAGATCGTAAAAGAAAAGCAAATGAAAAGTCTCATGTTGAAAAAATCTTTTGGCTTGGAGAAACAGGACTTTTATAGGTACTTACAAACAATTTATTATAATCAAGAAATAAAACAAAGCACCAGCAATTGTAACCCTCTGACTGAAATCTTTATCAAAGCATATACCGTATTTTGCGGACTATTAGCCGCTACTTTTTTCAGATGTTTTGAGCCATGCGTCTTATTTAGAGGCTGCGGCTATTCTGTGTTTTTTTTTCTTTCACCGCTAGGGGCGCACTAACCGGAATTAGAATCAAAACTAAAGAAAAGTTAAGCAAAGAAGCAGACGTTGCTTTTTTATTCAGCTAGCAAATAGAACACGGACGACAAATTACCAACTATTAATTATTTTCAAATTCTTGCCCCATCATTATGGAACCCAAACGAAGAAGTTCGTATGAAGCAAGTTTTAAGCTGAAGGCCATCGATCTTGCTATCCAGGAAGGAAACCGCGTGGCTGCATGCAAGCTTAACATCAAAACAAACTCAATTCCAGCTGTAATTCCTGGAGGTACAACAAAGTATTTGCAGCCACTTGACATCAGTGTGAACAGGGCATTTGAAGCAGCACTCCGGGTTGAGTGGGAGACTTGGATGACGAGCGGGGAGAAGTCATTTACAAAAACCGTCCGCATGCAAAAAACATCCTTTTCTGATGTCTGTCAGTGGATCCTAACAGCGTGGAGTGCTGTGAAAGAATCCACCATCACCAACGGGTTTAGAAAGGCAGGACTGCTTCGTAAGCGCGCCGCACCTTCAGAGCCAACTTCACCGGAGGAAGATAGTGACACCCAGAGCGAGGCAGACGGGGACAGATGTGACGAAGCGCTGATGAGATTGTTCAACTCCGACACTGAAGAAGACGACTTCATGGGTTTCAGCGAAGATGAATTAATGTGAAGCGGGAGAAATGAAGTTAAGTAAATACTGGTTATTTTCTATTGCTTCTGTTCCGTTTTAACCAGCAAAGTTGCTGCCGTGTTAAAAAGCACTGTTATGAGTTCTGCGGCCTATACAAAAGGTGCGGCCTATGTATTGTTTTATTATCGTTTTTTTTAAAATAGAGTAGATGCGGCTTATATAGGGGAGCGGCTAATAGTCCGGAAAATACGGTAAATCAGAACTTTCAAGGGGAATCATATCTTAAGTATAAGGATGTATCAATGACATGGACAGCCAATCTACTAAATAATTTGGGAATTTTGTTGGAAGAATGTGAACCCTTTTTTCATAACACCATGTCAAAGTGCACATTATTCATAAGGAGGGGCTGAATGCTGGAGAAACTAAGGTTGCGCAATGGACAAAATGGGACTCATACTTCCTGCCATCAGATGCGTTAACCCCTCATTCCATTGGATGCTACCTCATTATCTGCTAATCTTATTCTTTACTTACTCTGAGTTCCCTATGGTCTTGCCCAAACCCTGCATTTTTTAAATTTTATTTTTTATCATTATTATTATTAGTTTTGTTATTATTATTATTATTATTATATTATTATTATTATTATTATTATTATATTATATATACATATGAGAGAATGAGTATGTGTGTGTATGTATATGTGGATATATGTATGTGCAAACATATATTTATGTATGGGTATGAGGGAAAATGTGTATTTGAATGTTTTATCTATATATGTATGTATATGTGTAAATGAATATCTGTGTATGTGGATATGTATCTATGTGTACATATATATTATTTTTATTGTTTCTCTTTCTTTACATAGGTTAGTTTGTTTGATGTAAGTTTTTGTTGCTATATGTTTAAAAAAGAATAAATAGAAAAAAGAAAGAAAAAGAACTCATAGCGGTTCATAGAATGAGAAAAATAAACAAAGGTAAATGTAAAAAAATAAAACAATGTATCATTTCAACATTTACAAGTTATTATAACCAAGAAATAAAACAAAGTAATGACCATTATAACCGTCTGACTGAAATTTTCATCTAGGTTTAGAACTGTCAAGGGGAATAATATCTAAATGATATCAATGCATTTCCAATCTGGACAGCTACTCTACTAAATATATTAAAAACAAATGGGAAAGAAAAGGTAATCTTGTTTTGACAGATGAAGAGTGTGTGTACATCCCAGTAGAGGACAACAAAATGACATGTTTGAAGGGAATTTTGCACCATGTCAAAGTGCTAATTTTTCACAGGGAAATGTAACTGTTGGAAAAACAGCGCCACCAGGAGGCAAACCACTCACATGTTTTGGGATTGTCCTGTTGCTCAAATATATTGGACTGAAGTTCACAATGCACCAGAGACTGTTTTTGATACTACCATCCCTCTGAATTTTAGAACTTTGTACTTGGGCCTCAAAACTCCTGCCATGGACACGATGAATGCTCTCTGATCTTGTTTTGTGTGTGTTTTTGGTTCATGTGGAAAGGTCCAGTATTTACAGTACAGTATAATACTGCGTATGGTAAACCAGGTCAACATATCTGCAAATTCTGCCATAGAATTCAGCCGTCTCAGATCGGTTTAAAATTATGGAAAGTTTACAACTTTGTGATGTCACGTAGTCACATATTGGCAGACAATGCATTTTGGCTTATGTTAAAAAAAGATATATCACTTCCTAAAAACTTATGGGAAACCGCTGACTAGAACGTTTTATGTTCTGGATGTCACATGACCAGGTGATAAATGTGAGCTGACTTACTAACGCACTAAACCGGACACGAGACATACATACAAGTACTTACTCAAATCTGGAACGATTCTGATATTTCCGTGTTGCTTGAAAGACTTCAAAGGTTCAGTGAAAGAAACTCTGCAGCTGCCACGGAGCAACGATCTGCACAATCTCATCCAAAGTCCCGGTAGTCCAAGCCCGTTGTCTGTCCCTCTTCTCTGGCTGGAGCTGGTGATGTGTGCACGGACCAGGGGCACGGACTCCGAAGTGTCGGTCACGTGACAGGGGGAGTGACGCTGAGCCACAAACAACAGCGCAGTGTGAGTGCGCGTCAGGGCCATGGAGCTCTTAAAGTAGGCTTGTTTTAGCAGCCAAATCTTATGGGGCTATTATTGTTGCAAAAATATGTGTGCATTTGTAATTCGATTGTTCTGTAATAAGAAGTGTGCGTAATATATGATATGTGCATGTAAATGCATGTATAACTGCATTTGTGTGTGCGTAACTCGATCTGTGCGTGCCTAATCAGATCTGTGAGTGCGTAACTAGATCTGTGCGTGGTATGTAGATCTGTGCGTGTCTAACTAGATCTGTGCCTGCGTAATCAGATCTGTGCGTGCGTAATCAGCTCTGTGCGTGCGGAACTAGATCTGTGCGTGCGGAACTAGATCTGTCCGTGCGGAACTAGATCTGTGCGGCGTAACTAGCGTGCGGAACTCTGCGTGCGAACTCTGTGCGTGCGGAACTAGATCTGTGCGTGCGTGCGGAACTAGATCTGTGCGTGAACTAGATCTGTGCGTGTGCGAACTAGATCTGTGCGTGCGGCGGAACTAGATCTGTGCGTGCGGAACTAGATCTGTGCGTGGAACTAGATCTGTGGTGCGTGCGAACTAGATCTGTGCGTGCGAACTAGATCTGTGCGTGCGAACTAGATCTGTGCGTGCGGAACTAGATCTGATCTGTGCGTGCGAACTAGATCTGTGCGTGCGGAACTAGATCTGTGCGTGCGGAAACTAGATCTGTGCGTGCGGAACTAGATCTGTGCGAACTAGATCTGTGCGTGCGGAATCAGGCCTCGTGGTTTATCAGCTGCTGGTCTTGGTTTGCCCGGCTATGCACTCTTTTGATTGGGGTGGGGGGGACTTCAACTCCTGAGTTAATAAGGAGCTCGGGCTCGAGCTCGTGTCCATACAAAAGGCCTGTGATTTCTGTATTCCCATGAGTTAGTAGATAGCGTGGCATCCACTAGTGGGCGCTCCCGTCTTGTCATAATAATGGCAATAATGGCTTCACGATGTCACCTTTATTCTTTCCTTTATGTTTTGCATGACGTGCCTTGTGACATCCTTATGCATTATATGTGCTTTAAAGCGCGTGCCCGCTCTTCGTACGTTTTAGTATTATTGTTGTCGGGGTTCAGTGAACCCGTTAGCAACCTGTGTGCACCTGTTCAGTTCAATAAAGCTTCTGAACCCTTCTTTGCATCTCCTTGTGGTTTCCATCGGTCCGGTTATCTGTCCATGCCTCGAGCGGTGCTCTGGCCGGCACTCCAGAGCAGTGACAGCTAAAAACCCAAACCAGTGCCTCACAGTCCAGAGAGTCCGGGGACGTCTCCCCAACAGTGTCTTTTCCTTCCTCTTCTTCTTCCATGCCCACAAGCCTCAAGTTAAGACGATGGGATCTGGACTACAAATCCAGGAGCTTATTTTTCATGTTATTGTTCTCCAACTCCAGCCTCGTCACCCTGGCCCGCAGTGCCTCCATCTCGGCCATTAAACCGTACTGTACATTGCACTAGTCTAGTAATGTTAGGCAGCTACTGTTTATTATATGCACTATTTAATGTTCACTCAATCTGTCTTACTTCACTTATCATATGCCCATTTGCTTTTGTAAATTATGTCTATAGTCCCTGTTTATAGTCTACATACAGTTAATGCACAATATATATAATATGCACTTTACCTCGATCAATCTGTATATTTGTACTTATATACTACAGCTCCTTATTTTAGCTATCACCTATTTATTATTATCTGTATATTGTACTTACTATTATTGCACTCTGGTTGGATGCTAAACTGCATTTCATTGCTTTGTACTTGTACATGTGTAATGACAAAGTTGAATCTAATCTAAAAATTACTGTCTGCAGATCATCGGTATTGTCTGAAACACTGCTCGACTTCCTCAATGCGTGTTCCAGTTATTCCATCTGCTTTAAGTTTAGCGGTCACAGCCGCTGATACTGCCGGAGCTATGATAGCTAACAACTCGGCTCTCAGAGACTCCATGGCACGCTGCACTTCGGACATCTTGATCATTGTCCTTTACAAAGGTTTCAATATTTTCAATAGCAAACCATTATAAACAACGGGAAGGTTGAATCTTAAACCTCCATTACGATTTAAGGAAGGATTCTCTTTTTTAACAAAGATTGCCTCCTTAACTCCTCTTTCAAACCATCTTTTCTCCCTGCTCAGAATCTCCACCTCACTGTCTTCAATAGAGTGGTTTGTGGCTTTGAGATGAAGATGGACGGCGCTCTGGGGTCCTGAACTCGCGTGTCTTCTGTGCTGATAAAACCTCTTGTGAAGTGGCTGTTTAGTCTCCCTTATGTACCGCTCTTTCCAACTTTCTTCACTGCATTGGATAGAATACACTACATTGCTCTGTTTTTGTGTAGGAATCTTGTCCTAACGTGTCTTAACGTGTTGCCTGGTTTGAAATAAACAGTGTAGTCTTAAAATTCTTTGCAATTTTTCCGACAGTCCCGAGACATAAGGGATAGAGACACCTATGAGACATTTTGTTAAAAGCCCAAGTCGGGTATCCACAGGCTGAGAGAGCATTCCGGACGTGTTTTTCCTCTTTCCTCTTGCCTTCTGAGCTGGTGGGCACCTCTTGTGCTCTGTGTTGTAGAGTTCTGATCACACCCAGCTTGTGCTGTAGTGGGTGGTTAGAGCCAAAGAGCAGGTACTGAGCCGTGTGTGTGTGGGTTTCCTATATACTTCTATCTGGAGCTTCCCGTCTTCTCCTCTAATAGTGGAACAATCAAGAAAGGCCAAGCGGTTCTCCTTTGCATCTTCTCTTGTAAACCTGATATTCGGGTCCACTGCATTGATGTGCTCTGAGAAGGCTTCCAGCTCTTGTTTCTTAATTGTCACAAAAGTGTCATCCACGTAACGGTACCAAAGACTTGGAGCAATGCCTGAAAAGGAGGTCAGTGCCTTCTTCTCAAAATGGTCCATGTAAAGTTGGCCACTATGGGAGAGACGGGCGAGCCCATGGCACAGCCGTGAAACTGTCTGTAAAAATGTTCCCGGAATTGAAAGTATGTGGTGTTAAGACAGATGTCCAGTAGTTTGCAGATGTGTTCAGGTGTCAGTTTGGTCCTTGCCTGTAAGGTCCTTAAATCATAATGAAGGTTTAAGATTCAACTTTTCCGTTGTTCATAATGGTTTGCTAAAACCCTGGAGATGCCCGGGGCATTCTGATGCTAATCAGGTACTCAGTGAGGAGGGAGCAAAAGTCAGGATACAATAGGCTCATCTCAGTTAGTTTCAATGGCCCATTATCAGGAGGTCCCGCCCAGTGGGCAGGGCTTTCACAGAGTAGGATATAAACCGGAGTTCTCCGACTTGTTTCACAGATTGAGAATGACTGTTGGATGAGTCGAAACATTTTGTTTTTTCTAAAAACAGAATCCTGGTGACTACAACTGAATCTGTCTCCATATATCGATAAGCCCTATATTACGTATTCTCTAGTAGGGACCACGCTACAACAAATGGAGTATGAGAAAATGTTTATAAATAATAGTGGTGATTATGATGGATCGATGATGGATCAGAATAAGAATAAGAATCAGAAAGGATTTATTGCCATTGTCAATGAACCAAATTCACAGACAGACTGAATTTGTCTCGGCCTTAAGGTGCAACATAAAACACTGAGCAATAATAAAACAACATATATTCACTCCAAAGGGTATGCATTAAGAAACAATTTTTTTTTGTTTTTTTTTGTTTTGTTCATTGTTCTCTACCGACCTCCTGGTCCCTATTCAGAGTTTTTAACAGAGTTCTTAGACATTATGTCAAACTTGGTGTTTGACTGGGATGAAGTAGTGATAGCTGGTGCCTTCAATATCCACGTGAACGTGTACGATAACTCTCTCAGTAATTCTTTCAACGCCCTGTTAGATAGCATTGTTTTTGCTCAAAATGTAAATAAACCGACTCACAGTCACAAGCACACTCTAGATCTTGTCCTGACATATGGGATAGAGATTCATGACCTCATTGTTTTCCCTCAAAACCCTATACTGTCAGATCATTTCCTAATTGCCTTTCAGTTTATTCTCAAAGATTCTTAAAATCTATCGTAAAGTTCAAAGAAATAATAGAGCCGATATTCAGTGACATGTTATGTGATCCTTCTAAGAACAGCTGTGTCCAGTGTAAGTGATCAATTTGTCGACTTGACCATGAATTCTCTGAAGTCCGCTCTTGATGTTGCAGCTCTGCTAAAGCAGAAGGTTATTAGGCCAAAATGTGCCTCCCCATGGTACAACGAAGAACTGCGTTCACATAAACACAGAGTTAGAAAATTAGAAAGACCATTTCGTCGCTCCCACATGGAGTAATCCCGAAAAGGAATTCCTCATAGAAAATCTGCCTACTGTCCTATAAGCCGGCTCTGCGTAAAGCCCAAACCAGATACTGTTCAAATTTAATAGAAGTCAACAAAATAACACTAGATATCTTCTCAGCACTGTAGCCAGGCTAACAAACTGTCACAGCGCAGTAGAGCCGTCACTCCCAGCTACTCTCAACTCTGATGATTTTCTTCTTTTTTTAACAATAAAATAAAAGCAGCCATAGATAAACTAGATGAAATTACTCCCACTGAGACTTCCGAGTCATGGAGGCACACTGAGTTGACGCACCTTATACCGCAGTTGCAAAACGTGGTTTTAAAATCATCATTTGACCCACCTAATCCCAAAGAACAAGGATGAGAGATGAGTAAACAAGGAAGACACAATTCCGGTAGCGCCACGGGACCAAAACAAACAAAGCTGATGGCCCATGACTCCATTGGAAAACAGTCCGCATCACAAGCTAACGAGGCTAACGAAGCTAACACGGAGAGAGCGTAATTGATTATCGGCTGTGGCTCAAGATGTCCAAAGTGCAGCGTGTCATGGAGTCTCTGAGAGCCAAGTTGTTAGCTACCATAGCTCCGGCCGTGTCAGAGGCAGTGACCGACTGAAAGCAGATGGAATAACTGGAACACGCATTAAGGAAGTCGAGCAGAGTGTTTCAGACAATACGGACGATCTGCAGTAAGGGCCGAGATGGAGGCACTGCGGGCCAGGGTGGCGACGTTGTAGCCTGAGAACAGTAACATGAAAAATAAGCACCTGGATTTGGAGTCCAGATCCCATCGTCCTAACTTGAGGCCTGTGGGCATAGAAGGAGAGGAAGAAAAAGACAAAGAAAGCTTCCAGGAGATCATACCTAAGCTCCTCATTAACTCAGGAGTTGAGGTCCCTCCCATCACATCGAAAGAGCTCATTGCCTGGGCAAACCAAGACCAGCAGCTGATAAACCACGAGACAGGATTATGATCGTCTGAAGGAACGCGTCTTGAAGGCTGCAAGGGTTAAAGGAGACCTCCAGTACAAAGGCAAGTTTGTCTTCTTCGCTCAGTTCGCCAACTGGAGGAACAATTAACAAGTCTCGTATTGAAGATTATACAATTGATTGACATATGGAGAGAAATTAACCCTAAGGCACGCCAGTATACCCATTTTTCAAATCCACATACACTCCATTTTAGAACTTTTTTCTTCTCCATTCTTTAGACTTCATTCATTAGACTTTATACTTTATTCTTTAGACATTAGAACCACCAGAACATGACAGGGAATTGGGAATTTCTTTACTCTGATACTGATTTAGTGTTTTCTATTTCCGCCTGATTAAAATCTTTTGTTCCAAGATACTTTTCTGCAGCTTTTGCCATGATTCTGATACTTTCAGTTTTCTTTTGAGTTTAAGCAGTGCAGTTGATAACATCCACCATAAAGAGTACAAAATCATTCCAATCCGCAACCACGGTATTCTCAGTAATCTTGGAAGCTTCACACTTGGAAACCTCACTTGGGAGCATCACACTTGGGATCCTCACGTTTGGAAGCTTCACACTTGGGAGCCATTTCTAAGAGCTGTCGCACACCTTAATCTTCTTCTTTGGTGGTGTTTTATGGCAGTTGGTGTCCAAAGTTTTACATTACTGCCATTCTTTAGACTTTATTCTTTAGACTTTATTTTTAAAGGACGCATTTGTTGTTGTTACTTTTAATGGCGGTTGGCAGCCAATTGAAAAGGTGCATTTACCGCCACCTACTGTAGGTACATCGAGAGAGAGAGAGAGATGGAGAGAGAGAGAGAGTGAGAGCGAGGACGCATTTCTTCTTCTTCTTTGGTGGTGTTTTATGGCAGTTGGTATCCATGATGTTACATTACCGCCATTCTTCAGACTTTATACATTAGACCCCATTCTTTACTTCTTGTTGGTGCTTCCAACGGCCGTCGGCAAGCATCCTTGCTCTTCTTTGGCTTTCCACGGCGGCTGGCATCCATAGTGCCACATCACTAGTTGTGCCTCTCGGAGTCACGTTCGCTGTTGTCATTTGAGAGGGAGAGAAAGAGATGGTGACTATTTGCTTTGAAGTGTGTTTACTTTGAAGTGCTTCCGCGTGAGCAATGTGTTCTTTTATTTACATGTACATTTGCTTTGAAGTGTGTTTACTTTGAAGTGCTTCTGTGTGAGCGATGTGTTCTTCCGGACCTGTCGGTGAAGGTCCCTCCCGGCTCTTTTTCTCTTTCTCTTTCTCCCTTCTATCTCTTTCTCTTTTCTCTCTTTCCCTCTCTACTTTTTTATAGTGTAAAACACATACTTTGAAGGCATACAACTACAGTAGCAGGTGGTAAATGCACCTTTTGGCTGCCAACTGCCAAACAACAACAGCAACAACAACAAACGCAACAACAACAACTGGTTAAGGTCTACGGGTTAGAGGACTTTGGATTAAAGTCTGCAGCCAGACACTCTTGGGGTTTCCTGATATCACACAACGCTTTCTCTCTCCATTTTATTATTTTCTTTTTATGGTAAAACCCATACTTTGAAGACGTACAACTACAGTAGGTGGCAGCAAATGCACCTTTCCAGTTGGATGCCAACCGCCATGAATAGTAACACAACAGCGTCACACTATTTTTCCTCTGGTTGGAAATGGATCCAATGTCTTGTGAGCCTCTTGTGAGAGATGCCATCAGACTGCTGGAAAAGTTCAGTGTGAGCAGGCAGTGTCTTGACGACTTTGTTGAAGACATCTCTAAGGAGCTACAGAGCCTGGATCCCCAGCATAAGAGCTTCATACTTGACATTGTCTCTGGGTGTATTGAACAGAAACAACTCCTTGATGTTGTTGTCAACCTTTTCTACAGAAGTGCTGAAAGCGTACCCAAAAGTGACCTCACCATGTATCGAGTTGTCTGCTATCTCACCACATGTTTCTTGGATCAACTGGGACTTAAGTGTTTTGGCAGCATTGTTAAATCCCTTGGTGTTCACAAAGTACAGAAATTCTTGTTTTTCTTCTTGTCAAACCTCACCACAGTGGTCCAGCAGAAGTGGATGGGCATTTATGATGCTGAACATGTCCAGAAACAGTGGATAGAGCCTACTCTCAGGTGGCGTCCTGAGATCAACGCTGTCCTGGAGCAGCTGTCAGGGAAAGTTTCATGTGGGAGTCAGCTGAGGAAAGCTCCAGCTAAAACCACAGAACCTCAGGAGTTTGCTCTGACCAGACCAAAGCCCAGAGCTGTCATTGTCCCTGAGATCATCCCCGAGCTGGAGAAACAGCGACCCGTGCCCAGAACGACCTACAAGGCACCAAAAGAATTTAAAATCATTGCGGATGTCAAACAAAAAAACCAACAAAAGACTGAGAGAATGCTGTACAAGGCCAATCATGACAAACCATTTGAGTCGATGAGTCCACACAAGTCCAAACACTATGAGAATGTGGTATCTAAGATAGAGGAAAGCATCCAGTCTAAACTAAAGTTTAACTCCTTCAGGTCTACACAACTTCCATCCACAACAAAACAATCCAGCTGGCATATTAAGCTGAATAGTGCAGCTATCTTGAGACAGGGGGCGCATGTAGAGTGTCAGCTAAAACAGGAGTTTCAGAGCAGTCTTGTGGAAGAACCTTCTGTTTTCCTGCAGTGGCAAAATGATATGCGTGAGAAGGACTTGCAAGAACAGTTGGCTAAAATAGAATGCAGACGTCTAGAAGGCCGCATTAGTCATGAGGAGGCAGCCATGGTCCGCTCCCGTCTTAAGGCTCAGAACCAGGCAGCTGCACAACTCCAGAAAGAAGAGGCAGCAGTGTTGATGCGCAGGTACGCTGTCAAGAGGCTGCAGGAGGAAAAGGAGATGAGAGAGTTGGTACAGCACGTGTCTGACGGTCACAAGAACACCAAAGCTGCCAAAGAAAAGTTGCACGCATTAAAGAAGAAGATTGTGAGAGAGGTCTCCAAGGAGAGCCAAGAACAGCTAAGCAGAGCACTAGCAGAGGCCCAGGCAGAAATGATCCGAAAATGTGAAATTATTCGTCAGATTCATGCAATTGAATTTATATCTAGTACCAGAAGTTGCCGGTTTGATGACAGAGAGACTGGAGGCCATGAGCTGCTGGTGGAGATGTCTCTGTGTGAGGTCAGGGAGCGGCTAGTTCTCCTGAAGGAGGCCCAGCTCGTTGAGAGGCTACAGCGACAACAGAACATCCACCAGCAAAGGCATAGGAGAAAACAAATGCTCCAACACAAGCTGGACACCATCCACCTCCACAACAAAGCACTAAGACAGACCAGAGCCAGCAAGAAGGAGCAGACAAAGCTGCGGCCAGGCCATCCACAGATGGTGAGTGTAGATGAGTCCGTCCTGGCTTTGCAGAGGAGTCTGGAAAAGAGGCAGGAACGTAACTCCGAGACGCAGGGACAGGAACAGCAGATGCAGCGGCATCTCACACTGGGGGGTCATTCATCAGTCAGAGGAGCTGTGAGCAGAGGGACTGGGGGGCACAGGAGCAGACTTTAGAGAAGAAAATACGGAAGTACTCCCTTGTTTCTCTGATGTGACAGTGCTGTCTGCTGGACACTATGGAGACAATCGTGTTTAGTCAGGAAGACCTCAAGGAGAGAAGCTTACTTTTTCATGTGTACAGACTTTCAAAAATAAAATTTCAATAAATCCATCAATAAAACATTCAATAAGTTACATAGAATATCACATACAATATGTAATTATATCAGACAAAGCACTCAAGTGCCTTGATTTTTAAAAAAAGTAGCTAAAAGCCTTTTTTCCCCAATTAATAATAATAATAATAATACATTTTATTTAAAAGCGCCTTTCAGAACACCCAAGGACACTGTACAAGAGAAGTGTAGATGAGTCTGTCCTGGCTTTGCAGATACGGTGTGACATGTCCTAAGATGTTTTAAGATTAAAAAACATAGATCTGTTATACCTCTATGATACCCCCTTTTCACGACAGGCCCTTTTCACAATAGGCCCTTTTCACAATAGGCCCTAGTTCCTGTTGCGATAAAAGTACAGATCTTTACTGCTCGTTCCGTTCATTGTCTGGGGGAATTTGCCGAGTCTTGCTCAAATAAAGTCAAATCAAAAGCTGTGACAGCAGAGAGCAAGTTCCAGATGGATAATCACTGGCAGCTTGTTAAGACTTACGTACCATTTAAATATATCTGCGTGTTTATAAAAGAGTGTTTTTGTCTCAAAGTTAAAGGCTAACATACAATAACTTAAATATAAAACACACAAACTACAGTACATGCAGTAGGACATGTTTTTGTAAACAGGTTAGTTCACTTTTTGCTGTTATTTTAACATAATTTATTACATTTATTGTATGTTAGTGTAGCCGGCATGTCTGTGCTGACCAACTGGAAACCTGCGTTGTGTTGTATAGATAGATGAATTGAGCTGAATTGGGTTTGCCGTTTAGGAGGGGATTTAGTGTGAGAAACACAAAAATATCAGTGTACAGCCACTCCAGGTCTTACATTCTGACACTCGTCTCCCTCTGCTTTCTTCATTGTACTGAGGGGAACCACGCAGATCCACACCACCAAAATAAATGCCTCTGACTAAGATAGTACATAATAAACTTGTGTACAATTTTATGCGAAGAAATGGTGAAATCAACAAACAGTAAGCCCCCATGGGCTGCATTAGGATTAGCTTAGAGACAAAAGCACATACTTTTATACACATATAGATGTCCCCAGGTGAAGTATTTACATGGTACATAAAAGTCTTAACACGCTGCCAGTGATTATCCGTCTGGAACTCGCTTTCTGCTTTGTTTTTAATTAATGATTGATTTATTTCTTGTTTTTACTTATGGCTAATTTCCCAGAAGGAATGAATGGAGCAGGAAATGGAGCTCCGCAGTTTAAAGGGTGAAAAGGGCGCCTTGAGTTTATTATTTGATAGCCAATTCTTACTTGTGTAGTGACCTCTAGATGACCTCAGAACGTTGCCATGGTGACAGGAATGAGGGACATAAAGCTTTCACCACGGTACCATCCCCCTTACCTTTGGGGAGAAATATGATGTCTACTTACATAGCAGATGCTTTTAAAGTTGTAATACATTTTTCCATCAAATGACTGCTTTTGGATTGAAAAAAGCAGTCCAAAACCAAACTAGTTCCATCGAGAGGTCCACAAGGAAGGACCTGGGAAAAGGGCTCTCCCCTGGCCTAGCGATGCTAAGCTAACACAGGCAACAAAGAACATTCCAGAGACACGCCTGCGGAAGCCAACTTGGCTCTCTCCTGATAAAGCATTCTGTGCCCTTATTTGGATGTCATTTTTGCTTTAAATGGCAACACGCAGACTCGCAAAGGACTTTTACAACTTTTCAAGTCTACAAAACATTTTTGGATCAAGGACAATCTTTAAATTGGCCTCATCTGTGAATCAGTGCAACAGCCTTTTCGTTATCTGAGGAATGCCTCAGAGCCAAGGAAAATGCAGATCACGCGGACCTGATCCAGCCCTATTTCAGCCTGACACTGTCAGAGGCAGCTTTTTGAACCTAGTGGCCATGCCCTACCCAGCGTGACCCCGAGCGGAACCCTGGGGGAGTCAGCCATCTCGGCTAGACCGCACAACTTCTGCTTCTGGTCGCATGAACACACGTATTTCACAGTTTGGGTGATAAGATCATCTTAGAATCAACATTAACTCAACTAGATAGCTCTAGAATAATCATATCTAGCTTCTCCATCTGTTATCCACTAATTTGCATATTCCATATTCATATCTATCTGTTTAATTATTTGGTCAATAAATCTTCATAAAACACATTTGGTTAAAATGTTCGTTCATTTCAAAAAAAGGGGTCAATGTCATGGTTTCATTCTCATAATCTTCAGATTATAAAATAATTAATTTTGATATTTGATTATAGAATTGTTAAATGCCCAATTAAATAACTCTTAAAAAATATGAACATGCCCACACTCATGCAGTGTGTCATATTTGAAATCTCGATACAATTCTTTAATCGATATCAACTTTGAATGTCACCCCCTTTTCATAAGTGAGAGGACATGAATAACACTAAAGTATTTGTACTAGTAGAATTACTACACTTGAGTAAAAGTCTTGTTTCGTCTTCTCACTGTGACTAAATCTACAAGTGACAAAAAGTTAGTATTACATATGTCGGTGTAATCCCTCATTCGTTCAGGAGTGTTCCATTGTAGAAAAAGATTCAGTTGTAGTCATCTGGACTCTGTTTTAGAAAAAAACAAAACGTTTCAACTCTCATCCAAGAGTCATTCTCAATCAGAGAAACAAGTCTGAGAACTCTTGTTTATATCCTACTCTGTGAGAGCCCTGCCACAGGGCGGGACCTCCTGCTAATGGCCCATTGAAACTGGATGGGCCTATTGTTCTATTGTTCCCTGCCTCACCTTGAGTGCCTATTTAGCATCCGAATGCCTCGGGCGTCTCCAGGGTTTCAGCAGACCATTATAAACAACAGGAAGGTTGAATCTTAAACCTCCATTACGATTTAATGAAGGATTCTCTTTTTTAACAAAGATTGCCTCCTTAACTCCTCTTTCAAACCATCTTTTTTCCCTGCTCAGAATCTCCACCTCACTGTCTTCAATAGAGTGGTTTGTGGCTTTAAAGATGAAGATGCACAGCACTCTGGGGTCCTGAACTCGCATGTCTTCTGTGCTGATAAAGCTCTTGTGAAGTGGCTGTTTAGTCTCCCCTATGTACCGCTCTTTACAACTTTCTTCACTGCATTGGATAGAATACACTACATTGCTCTGTTTTGTGTCGGCATCTTGTCCTTAGGGTGAACCAGTTTTTGTTCTTAACGTGTTCCTGGTTTGAAATAAACAGGGACTTCGTGTTGTCTAAAAATTCGTTGCAGTTTTTTCTGACAGTCCTGAGACATAAGGGATAGAGACACCCTTTCTTCTTGGTTCTGTTTCCCTTTTATCCCTTTTGTCCTGCTTATTGGTTCTCTTCACTTTGTTCACAGCCCAAGTCGGGTATCCACAGGCTGAGAGAGCATTCCGGAAGTGTGTTTCCTCTTTCCTCTTGCCTTCTGAGCTGGTGGGCACCTCTTGTGCTCTGTGTTGTAGTGTTCTGATCACACCCAGCTTGTGCTGTAGTGGGTGGTTAGAGCCAAAGAGCAGGTACTGGTCAGTGGTGTGTGGGTTTCCTATATACTTCTATCTGGAGCTTCCCGTCTTCTCCTCTAATAGTGGAACAATCAAGAAAGGCCAAGCGGTTCTCCTTTGCATCTTCTCTTGTAAACCTGATGTGTGGGTCCACTGCATTGATGTGCTCTAGAAAGGCTTCCAGCTCTTGTTTCTTAATTGTCACAAAAGTGTCATCCACGTAACGGTACCAAAGACTTGGAGCAATGCCTGAAAAGGAGGTCAGTGCCTTCTTCTCAAAATGCTCCATGTACAAGTTGGCCACTATGGGAGAGACGGGCGAGCCCATGGCACAGCCGTGGATCTGTCTGTAAAAATGTCCCCGGAATTGAAAGTATGTGGTGTTAAGACAGATGTCTACTAGTTTGCAGATGTGTTCAGGTGTCAGTTTGGTCGTTTCCTGTAGGTGTGTCTTCCTGCAGTCTCGTCCTAACCGCTGCTACTGCCTCAGAGGTCGGGATGCAGGTGAAGAGGGACACAACATCATAAGAAACCATCAGGTCATCTGGGTCCAATTGGAGATGTTTCACTTTGTCCACAAAAGTGTGTGAGTCCAGATGACTACAACTGAATCTTTTTCTACAATTAGTATTACATAATTTGAAAATTTTAACATCTGCATTGCTCCTTCAGATATTATTTCTCATTTCTGCCTCTAATAGCAGATTTTGTGCATGTTTTATCCTTCCAAGTCATTCATTTCAAATTATAGTTTAGAATAGTAGTAGCCTATAGTATTTTAAGCCTATATTATTGTAAGACTATGAGGGATTTATATTGACAGAATGCATGGAGCTGGAGATTTTGAAGTGAATGGACAGTTTAATCTGTCTTCTCTTTTGGAAATGCTTTTTACTAGAATTCCAGGGTGATGGCTTCTCAGATCGAACGTGTCTGGCTGCAGTCGTACCGGTAGAAATAAACTGACCAATTAATAGACCTACTTCAAACATCCCTTTGTCTCTAAAATCCTTGAAAGAGTTGCAGTTAAACAGCTTTGTCGCCATCTACAGGACAATAACTTATTTGAAGTTTTCCAGTCAGGGTTCAGATCCCACCACACACTGAAACTGCACTAGTTAAAGTTACAAATGATTTGTTATTAGCTGCTGACGATGGACTGGTCTCAATCCTGGTTCTGTACTGTACAGGGTTCAGTTCTCTGTCCAATTCTGTCTACTCTTTATATGCCGTTGTTAGGTCACATTATCAGAAAGCATGGCATTAACTGCCACTTTTAATGCTTTCTGATGACACACAGCTGTATTTATCAATGAAAGCTGATCAGACCGATCAAGTAGAGAGACAGTACTTGTGTGAAGGATATAAAAACCTGGATGACATTTAATTATCTGCTTCTTTATATATATATCTTATATATCTATATATATCTATATTATATATATATATATATTTATATATATATATATATATATATATATATATATATATATATATATATATATATATATATATATATATATATATATATATATATATATTATTATATCTTAAAATAAACATAATAAAACAGACCAGAACAGAACCAACCTGACCAGAAAGAGAGCAAAAAGACGGTGTGTATGTGTGTGTCTGTGTGGTGTGTGTGTGTGCATGTGTTTGTACATGTACGCATGTGGGTGTGTGCGTGGATGTACGTGTGTTTGCGTGTGTGTATGTTTGTGCATATGTGTGTGTGAGGGTGTAACACTTGGTTGTAACCAAAGGCAGCAATTACAACTGTATTTACAGTTCTAGATTGTAAAAGGAGAGATAGTAAGCACAAACGACTTAAGTTTACCAAAAACAGGACTTGTTTAATACAAAAATAAAATAAAATGTTTCACATGTATATTCTTTCTTTTGTATATAACATAAAGTGTCCACCCCTTTCTTTAGTTTGTGTAAAATAGGTAGTGTCTCTTTCTCATTTCTTTTGCTTTGGTCAGTCAAGTTGTGTTTTACTATGTGGCTAAGTTGATGGCCATATAGTTCTTTTGTGTTCTTTTCTGCAAATCCAAGGGCCTCATTGTGACGAGGGATCCAATGTTCTGGGTCGTATGCTTGTCCCTATTGCAGTGTTGAGGGAAGGCAGCGGGCAAGGTGATGTGGTCCTCAGTCCAAATGATCTCTCACAAAAAAAACAACCTGCATATTATGAATCATAAATTACTAATCACAATCCATATGCAGGGCTATCTAAAATCTAAATTCACACTTACAAGCTTGTATTACTCTCTTATCAACTGTCTTAGTTTACAAAAAAAGCATTGGCCAAATGCTAAATTTAACAGCAAACCACAGTTATTACACAAACAAACATTCTGGTACATTGTTCAAAAAAATACAAAATACCCAAATACAGTAATCTCCGATTGTTTTTTTTCCTTCAGTGCATTTGTATGGAAGCTAACGTTAGCTAGCAAGATTAGCTCAAATCAAAACACTCACATTGACTCACCGGAGAAGATCGCTGCAGAGAACAGTAACTGCAGGGACGAATTATATCTTTTTACCCGTGAACTGAAGTTTTAGCAAAGAAACAAAGGTTTAACACATATTTTCTTAATAAGAAAGCACCAAGATCACAACATGTGTTCTTTACCTGCCACATTTCTTTCTATTTCCGCATTCGACTGACTCACGCGACCAAAACTAAGGGCATCTATTGCCATCTACAGGCGGATAACTGTAACTACACTTAAAACTATTGTATTCGAACGATTAACAACTTTTACTGTGGCAGAACTATGCCCCAATTAATGGGGTTACATCCTCCCCCCATTAAATGGCATGCGTCCCTGCATATGACAACATCTAGAGAGGCTCCAAAACTTGGGCGTAAAAGTTAGTGTCCAAAGCAACTTGTAGTGCTTTATCCAAACCACCCAGCAATGACTGCATAACTACTACTAAGGGGTTTCCTAAAAGAAGGATATGTCAGTCTCTTTGGTTGAGTTTTGTCTCTTGTGGATCTCCTGATTTGAACATCCTCAATCTGAGACTCCTCATCCACATTGTTTGGTTCATCATTAGGTTTTTCAATCCCCAGATCTATTTGTTCATGTTGTTGTATGTGTTCTGCCCTTGCAGTACTAGTGGCTGAAACAGTGGGCTTCAGGGTTCAGTGTGGGCTCTGATTCTACAGCTTGCATAGGGTTTGGTCCATGTTTGATCTGGATTCTTGGCTTTGCACAACGGGTTCATTTGTCTCCACCACACTGTTTACTGGTTTCTTTTGTGTGTCATTATCCATCTGTTCATTTCAGGAATCAGGAATCAGGAATCAGGATATATTTATTGCCATTGTCAATGAACAAATTCACAACATAGGAACGTGACTTGGTGACAGATGCGACATGAGAGACATGCATAAAGAGCACCAGCCACCGGGGCGGCTCGCTTTCGCGCAGCGCCTACTCGGGAACTTGAACTCTTAGAAAATGAAAACAGTTTCAGCAATAAGCATACAATGATAAACAACACATATTGAGTACATTACACGAGGTCAACGTGATGGATATTTTCAGTGGATATTGGGAGCAGGGACACAAACAAGATAACACAAAGATTAGGATGTGGGATGTGCAGTCACTTGTTTTGTGTGTGTGTCTGTGTGTATATCTTCAGTACGGCCTTTTACGCCTGTAGCTCTCCAGCCCGGGGCCAGATAAGGGAAGGGGAGAGATACAAGGGCACAGCAGCGAAAAGAGAAATAAGTACTTTTATACATTTTGTTTATATCAATGATTTACGATCAAATAATCCAATCGTTTCTGGTCCTCTGTGTGCGATCAGCTTGATTCATTGAGTTACTCCGTCCGACAGCGAAAAGTTCCCATTTCCTTGATTGAATCCCCCAAAGTCTTTTGCATCTTCGTGGTCCGAAATAAAGATGTTACGGTTCAGATCAGTGAGTTGCACCGTGCCGTGCTCAAGTCTCTGTTCGAGTCCTTTCATTCTTTCACTCAAATCCAAAAACCTTTTCATGTTGATGTCAGACAGTTGTTGGGTGAATTTTTCTGTCTTTCCATTTTTCCGATAGACCAAGGCGACTCCGAGCCCAATTAGGAGGAATCCTGCTATCATAAATCCAAATACAAATAGGTCCTCCACATCTTCTATGAGCAAGGGCTCGATGCATAGAACCTGCCAGTTCTTGTAATAGTCCCGTACGTACCCCGCTGAGGACGTCCCGTCGGGACAGGTTGCTTCTCCCGGGGAAGCTTTTCTCTGGGAAAAAACTTTATCCAATGCACTCAGAGACCAATCAATCAGATCCATTATCCATTTCCATTTCCAGTTTCCCGATCCTCCACAACCCCTACCGGGGAATCAAAATAATACTCCACACCCTCATCCTCTGACCTCACATCTCCCATATCGCCATTTCCAGAGTCATTATTTGTTCCTGCTGGCTGTAGTCCCTTTGATGTCCTTGTTTGTTTGGGCATTGTGTTGTCCATTTGTTCCTCTGCAACTGTCAGAAATCCGCAGGGAAGCAACAGATCTCTGTGTAAGACTCTCTCAGGACCATCCGAAGTAAACGGAGCTACTACGTAAACAGGTAGGTCCCTCACTTGTTTTTTGACTTTGTAAATAGTTTGGCTCCACTTGTTTGAGATTTTGTGTTTGCCACGCAACCCAACATTTTTCACCAGCACGCGGTCTCCAGCCTCAAGTTTCGACTCCCTGATTTTCCTGTCAAATCTCTGTTTTTTATGCAGAACATTCTTTTCACTGTGTTCTCTTGCTATTTTGTAGCTCTCTGTCAAACTTTCTCTGAGGTCTTTTACATATTGATTGTGAAGTTCATGTCCTTTGTCATTTTTGCTGAGTCCAAAAGCAATGTCAATGGGTAAATTTGGTTGCCTCCCAAACATAAGCTGATAAGGTGAGTAGCCAGTGGTGTCATTTTTTGGTGCAATTATATGAATGCACCAAGGGCTGCACATAGTCTCTCCACTTCACCTTATCCTCCTCTTGTGTGATAGGTACTAAATGTTCCTAAAATATCTCTATTTGCCTTTGTACAGTGATGTAATTCATAAAGTGAGTTCATGCTTAAAAAGACAGTTAAAAGGTTTGCGATAAATATTAATTTACAAAATCCTAAAAACAATATAAATATGGTTAAATGTCTGTTAAAAATGTTATTTGTCATGCGCTGATTATAATTTTGTTTGATATAATTCTGATCAGTTCATCAGTAATCAGCCAGAAAGCCTGAATTCATCCTTTTGTCGATCGATTGGTAATGCCTTCCACCCACCACTAGGGGCTCCGCGTTGTTTCTGCTCATTGCATTAAACCTCTGCATGAGAGAAACACAAATAAATCACTCTCGTGATTCTTTCTCCCTACTTTCAGGGGTGCAACATTTGGAGGCACTGCTGGTATTGCTGCTTAGATGTCCGGTGTACACAGCCTGTGCGCCGCAGTCTAAACCAGCTAAATCCCCCCACACAACCCAGGCAGATTGCAGTGAGGAAGGTGTTGTTGTAAAGGAGTGCTGGCAGCTGTGTTCCAGTCTACGTGTCCTGAGACCAACCAGAGATCATCAGGAGCTGCAAAGACCGTACAGCTCAGCGTCACCTGTACCTGCAAAAATTCCTCCTGTCTACTGCCACAATGTCGATGTTGGAACAACTACAAGAACAAGTTGTGCGTGAAGTGCACACCTTGCCCAAAGACCATTTAGTGTCCATCTGTGAGTTCTTGGGTATAGCAGAAAGGATAAAGGCCAGCACAAGAACACGCCTGTGTTTGCTAACACATATCCAGATGCACATTGAAAGAGATGAAATGGAAGAATTTGAGGATCAAGGAATGTCAGAACTACTGTTGCTGAATGACAAGATCGCTGAAATGATAAAAGTTGAAAATGATTCACAAAACAAAATGCAAATGAAAGAGGTGATTCAGGGCACACCGACCAACCAACTGCTACTTCATTGGTTATAGAGACAGCGAAAATAGTAAACAACACAACTCAACTCCAGTCACAAACAAGTAGCCACCCAGTGAGTAGTGCACCTGATCACAAGCTCCTACTGGCAAAAAAGACTTTAAAATATCAGGCCAAATAGGTGAACCTGGCCAAAAAGATAAACTGACATTTTCCAGTCTTGCTCACCAGATAGAAAACGGACTGAGCAGAGGCTACTCAGAGCTGGGCATTGTAGATGCTGTCATTAGAGCTATTCTGCCAGGACTACAACTACGCAGCTACCCTGGAGGGAAAGGCCCAGCTTACTCTACTCTACCAACTCTACGCCGCATTCTACGCTCACATTTCCAAGAGAAGAGTGCCACTGAACTCTACAAACAACTTGCTTCAGAGGTACAGAACCCTAAAGAGACTGCACAGAGTTTCCTTATGAGAGTCCTAGATTTAAAACAGAAAGTATTGTTTGCCTCAGTAAGTATGACCCAGCTCTTGTTCAGCGTATGTGCT
The DNA here is from genome assembly GCA_015082035.1 of Chaenogobius annularis. NCBI lineage: Eukaryota > Metazoa > Chordata > Actinopteri > Gobiiformes > Gobiidae > Chaenogobius > Chaenogobius annularis. The sequence goes on from BJKM01000644.1 coordinate 87,105, forward strand.
TACACACAATACTTACAGGCCTTCAAAGTGATAGTTGTAAGGATAGACATGCAACCACTCCTGTTAGACCCTGAGACCCCAGATGAGCTCTTGTTAGAGAGGTTAAACATGGCTTGTGCTAATGAAACCGAGAGAAAGAACAAGAAAAGGTGGTTAGCCTCACAGTCAGCTACAAGTGTGAGTGCAGTTCAGTTAGAGGACACAGTACATGTCAAGAATCCAGTTAAAGAGGTCAAAGCTAAAATCCCCTCTGAACTGTTTACGGAACTAGCAGAGCTTAAGACAGGTGTAGCCTCCCTTAAAGGTCTCAGTGCAGAGATAGCACAAATTAAAGGACACTACAGCAGCCAGTGACTAGTCTTCAGTCATATGCCCCTCCACCAGTTATGCAGCATGACAGAGACCCCCAGATGCAGTTTTACAGCTATCAGGGCCCCGCCAAAGACCACCACCCCGTCAGTATCCAGCGCAGTACTACCAAAATCGCCCCCGCTCGTCGAGAGAGGAGATGCCACGCCTGCCAGCAAATTGGAGCCAGCGAGCGTTGCACACACTGCTACTTCTGTGGAAGTGGAGAACACTTTCAAGCGGGATGCAGAAACAAAGGTACGAGACAACAACAAGAGAGACATTTAAACAGGCAATGGTTACCACCGAGGGACGAGTGTTAACCATCGGCCACCACAAGTCCCAACAATGTGCTTACTGTAAACAAAACATCCAAATAATACTCTGCAGCAATGTTCAACATGCAAAAAAACATTTCATTGTTCAAGAGCATGCCAGAAGAAGCACTGGAATGAACACAAGAGACAATGCATTGAGTTAAAGACAAACAATGAAAATAAAACTGTCCATATTCCATTGTCACCAGCCCAGGTAAACACCGCTCACAAAGTCACATCTCTGGTGGGCAGACAGTGTCTGGTCGAGTGTCTCCTGGATGGTCACAGACTCCAGGCTCTGTGGGATTCCGGCTCACAAGTGTCAGTTATCGATGAGAGATGGAAAGAGGTCTATTTGCCACACATCAAGTTGAGAGATGTTGCAGAGATCATGGACTCAACTCAACTGAGCTTGACTGCAGCCAATGGGACCAGCATGCCATACCTCGGGTGGATTGAGACGACTTTTCAACTCATGTCGGGAGCTGAACCACCTGAGAAAATAATCATCCCCATGCTGCTGGTAATGAAAGGTTGTTACTTGTCATACCCCATTATAGGTTACAATGTCATTGAATACCTTCTGAATAAGACTGAAAGGGCTAAAGTATACAGTACAGTGAGAAAAGCATTCCCCAGTCTCAAAAGAAACAAGGTGAAAGCTTTCATTCAGGCTGTCAGTGCAGCTACAGTAGACGAGTTTAAAGTTAAAACTAAGAGAGACTGTATTACCGTACCAAAACAAAGTCACATCCCTGTTGAGTGCCGTGTAGCTGAACAGCCATTTAAAGAAGACATGACTATGCTGTTTGAGCCAGATTTAAATCCCCAGTGGCCAGACAATTTAGAGTTCTTTGACACTTGGTTAAAATTAGAAAGGGTAAATTACCTATCATAAGTGTTGATGTCTCTAATCCGACTGATCATGATATTGTCCTGTTAGGCCGTACAGTAGTGGGCACAGTGCAGACTATTACCTCTGTCTTACCTGCTCAGGTGTTTGAAAAGGCTACTGTAGCTTCTGTTAATCCCATAAATACACAGTCACCAAGTAGCTCTAGTGGAAGTTGGGACCCACCTGTAGATCTCAGCCATCTCAGTGAAGAACAGAGAGTAATCGTGCAACAAATGCTCAGAGATGAATGTGAGTCTTTCTCTAAAACGGACAATGACATAGGTTGTATTGAAACTTGAAAATGACTATCTCACTCAAAGACAATGAGCCTGTTAAACGCACATATATGTCAGTGCCACGCCCACTCTATCAAGAGATGAAAAGTTACTTACACGATCAAATAGCACAAGGCTGGGTTAAAAAGTCAAACTCATCATACTCCTCGCCAGTTGTGTGCGTTAGAAAAAAGGATGGAACTTTAAGACTGTGCATAGATTACAGGGACTTGAACAGAAAACTCATCCCGACCGCCAGCCAATCTCTCGTGTTCAAGACATTATGGACAGCTTAGGTGGTAACTCTTGGTTTTCGCTGTTGGATCAGGGAAAAGCGTACCACCAGGGGTTCATGTCAGAGGAAAGTCGCCCACTCACTGCATTTGTGATCCCCTGGGGACTATACGAGTGGATACGTATCCCCTTTGGACTAATGAACGCTCCTGTAGCACTTCAACGCTGTATGGAAGAGTGTTTGGATGGACTCCGTGACAACATATGCATCCCGTACCTGGACGACACCTTGGTCTACAGTAAAACCTTCAAAGATCATGTGGAGGATGTGAGGAAAGTTCTCCTGCGGCTAACAGACGTTCGTATCAACGTTGGCTTACTTGGCTTAAGCCAAGTAAGCCACGTAAGTGCCAAGTAAGTGTGACATTTTTAAAGCTGAAGTACGCTATTTAGGCAGAATAGTATCAGCAGAGGGCAGTAGAGTTGATCCTGCAGATTTTGAAGCAGTAAGAGCACTCAAAGACATCAAACCACAAAACGTTGGTCAGCTCAGAAAAATGTTGGGCCTCCTGTCATACTATAGACAGTACATAAAAGACTTTTCCAGAAAAGCAAGCTGTCTGTATGAACTGTTGAAAGCTGAAAAAGACACAGACAACTTAACTCCAAAAGTGACAAAGACAAAACAAAGAAAGCCAGTCCAGTTGTGCCCTCTACAAAACAAATATTGTGAACTGATAAACACCAAAGTGCACTCGAGGGACTTATAGACTGTTTGCTCAATCCACCCAGTGCTCGGTTTCCCGGATTTCACACACCCGTTCATCGTACACACTGACGCCTCACACAAGGGACTAGGTGCAGTGTTGTACCAAAGACAAAATGGTAAGCTGCGAGTTATTGCTTATGGCTCCCGCACATTAACAGCAGCTGAAAAGAACTACCACTTTCATGCAGGCAAGCTAGAGTTTTTAGCTTTGAAGTGGGCTGTCACAGATAAATTCAGAGACTATTTATACTATGCCCAACATTCACTGTGTTTAGTGACAAAACAACCCGATAAACATACATTTTGTCCACTGCAAAACTGAACGCAACAACTTCAAGATGGGTAGCTGAGCTTGCTGACTTTCACTTCACTATTAAGTATAAACCAGGAAAAGAAAATGGTGATGCTGATGCTTTATCGAGAATGCCCCTGGATGTAGAGACACTAATGAAAGACTGCTCTGTAGAACTTGCTCCTGACTCCATTTCAGCTGCTATTCAGGCCATTGAGGTGCAAAAACGACACCCCTGCCACGTGGACATTGTCAGTAACAGCCATGTCAGTCACAGCACAAGGTGAGTCAGCTGAAGCATCACTTTACACCCATACCGAAAGAACAGTTAAGCCATGCACAAAAGATGCCATGCACAAAAGATGCCGTTATAGGCCCGGTATTACAGTATAAACAGTCAGATTCAAAGCCAACTGACCAAAGAACTAAAAACATTCAGTCCGAAAACCAAGTGTCTGTTCAGAGAATGGGACAAACTAGTGCTAGACAGTGATGGCATCCTGTGCAGAACCACATCTCTGCCCGTAAACAACTAGTCCTGCCGGAACCATTCATAAAGACAGTGCTTGAAGAACTGCACAACATGGGTCATCAAGGTGTTGACCGCACAGTGTCCCTAGTACGTGACCGCTTCTTTTGGCCATACATGCAGTCAGACATTGAGTATTATGTGACCAAAGTTTGTTCCTGTGTCAAACAGAAAAAACCCAGTTGTGACACAAGAGCCCCTTTAACCAATATTGTAACAACACAGCTGTTTGAACTTGTGTGCATAGACTTTCTACATCTTGACAAAATGCAAAGGCGGTTATGAATATATTTTAGTAATAGTTGATCAACTTCACACGCTTTGCACAAGCCTATGCCACTACCTCAAAGTCAGGAAAAACTGCAGCAAACCTTGTATTCAATGACTATGCCCTGAAATTTGGTTTTCCTTCTCGCATTCACCATGACCAAGGCGGTGAATTTGAAAATCAGTTATTCGCTCAGCTCAAGAAAACTCAAGTGGCATGGCTGGCTCAAGAACAACGCCCTATCACCCGATGGGGAATGGTCAAGTTGAACGTATGAACAGGACATTATCACAAATGCTCAAGACACTAACTGAAACACAAAAGTCCAACTGGAAGGAATCAATCAACAAGTTGATGTACTCGTATAACTGTACACGCTGTGAAGTAACTGGTTATTCCCCATTTTATCTACTGTTTGGACGGTCACCCAGATTACCAGTAGATATGCTCTTTGGACTGTATTCAGATTCAAGGTTTAGTGACCACAGAGACTATGTGGAAAAATGGAGAAAAGGCATGGAAGAAGCATATGCCATAGCAAATGAGAATGCAAAAAAAAGCTGCTGATAAAAGCAAAAAGACACTATGACACCAAAGTGAGGAGCACTGTGTTACAGCCTGGCGAGAGAGTTTTGGTCAAAAACCTGACACCAAGGGGAGGCCCAGGGAAACTAAGAGACTATTGGGAAGACACTATTCACACAGTAGTCAGACAAATGGGGCCTGACCTCCCAATCTATGAGGTGAGACCAGAGAGAGGCAAAGGACGCTCTAGAGTGCTACACAGAACCTTACTCATGTCATGTGACCACTTACCTTTCGAACGTGACCCTGGTAAAGACATTCCTGCAAAGCAGAAAAAGAGAAGCAAACCTGCTCAAGACGACACTGTGTCTGATGAGGAGAGTGGTGATGAGTACAGCTTTTACTATGCACCACCCCAGCTTCCTGTGTCCCAGCCATCAGACTCTCCCACTGAAACTTTAAGAGAACCTACAGCAGTGAGACATCAGCCTCCAGCACCAGCACCAGCACATGGCGCACCACCACATCCCCCTGTGTGGAGACCAACGGGACCTGCCTGACCCTGTTGCTGAGGAGACACCTCGTGAGGAGACGGATTCAGGAGCTGGTGAGCCACCGGCCCCTCCATCACCTGCTGCACCTGAGGGACCCGAGGAGCCAACGCCCAAGCGACCTCAACGAGAGAGACACCCGCCGAGACGGATGACCTACGACCACCTGGGCACTCCATCCTGCTTCAGTGTCCAGCCTGCCCCATCACTGCTTCCTGTGTATCCAGGTTTGGTACCATGGTTTCCAGCTCTACAGCCATACTACACCCAGCCCTTTGGTATGTATGGACTACAACAAACTTAAGTTGACATTTTTTGCCATAGATGACCTAGTACGAGAGACTGTCATCAGAACTGCTTTTGTTCCTTTTGGATTATGAACACAGAAAATAGACTGTTTATGGACTATATAGTCTTCAGATCTGAATTATGGTGTGTAGTAGTGGTTACAATGCACAGATGTGAGTGTGGAATGGGTTGCTCTTACGCTAATGGACTAATGAGTAAACATGGACTGTGAAGAAATATTATTTTGGTATGATGTCGGGACGACATTTTTCAAGTGGGGGAGAGTGTGATAGGTACTAAATGTTCCTAAAATATCTCTATTTGCCTTTGTACAATGATGTAATTCATAAAGTGAGTTCATGCTTAAAAAGACAGTTAAAAGGTTTGCGATAAATATTAATTTACAAAATCCTAAAAACAATATAAATATGGTTAAATGTCTGTTAAAAATGTTATTTGTCATGCACTGATAATAATTTTGTTTGATATAATTCTGATAATTTCATCAGTAATCAGCCAGAAAGCCTGAATTCATCCTTTTGTCGATCGATTGGTAATGCCTTCCACCCACCACTAGGGGCTCCGCGTTTTTCTGCTCATTGCATTAAACCTCTGCATGAGAGAAACACAAATAAATCACTCTCGTGATTCTTTCTCCCTACTTTCAGGGGTGCAACACTTGCAGGGTACCCAACATGGCAAGGAGTGTTCTGTTAAACCTTTCCACAGGGTTTCCTTGTGGATGGTACGGCGTTGTCCGGGTTTTTTTTATTCCAAGCAGGCTGCACAACTCTCGGATCAATGCGGACTCAAAATCCCTTCCCTGGTCACTATGCAATCGCTCTGGCAGACCATAGTGGATGAAAAAGTTGTTCCATAATGCCCTTGCAACCGTTTTTGCTTTTTGGTCGACAGTGGGCCACAGCATATTTAGTAAAGTGATCAGTGATCACAAGAATGTTCTTTGTACCCCTGCCATCTGGCTCTAAAGACAAATAGTCCATACAGACCAGCTCCAGCGGTCTGCTTGTCTGAATGTTCACTAAAGGGCACTGCGCTCAGCTCTGGCCTTTTGTCTTATGCACCTCGCACATGTTTGGACTTTGGTGGTAATGTCTGTGAGCATACGTGGCCAATAAAAACGTGCACGCACTAAATCTGAGGTGCGATCAACTCCCATATGACCAACTGTGTCATGCAGTCCCTCTAAGGCTAAATCCTCTGTAGTTTTGAGGTAGCACTAGTTGAAAAGAAGGCTCACCATTTAACGTTCTCTTTCTATAAAGCACTTCATCTCGGAGAACAAGCTGGTCCCACAGGCGCAGCATGAGCTGGACCTCTCTATCCTCATGTTGCCTGACTCTGTAAGACGGTCTCCTTCCAGCTTTTAACAGGGTGATGACTTTGCTTATAAATGGGTCTTTTTTCTGCTCAAGAGCCCAGTCCTGCTGAGACATACGGGGTAAAGTGCATGAACCAGGTAAAAGATCTGTGTGGCTGAACTCTGGCGGAATGACATCAGCATTGATTGCAATACACTCTACTAAACTGGGGATAGGTGGGCCCTCAGACTGTGACATGGGACATAAGGTGAAGGGTGTGTCTTTGGCAAATAGCGCTTACTACCTCGGGAGCGACTGCCTCGTCTGAACTTTGAGTTATATGAGTCATGAAGCGGTCAATGCAGTCATCCTCATCTTGAGCAGAATTGTCCGTTTCGTTTTGAGCTTGAGGCCGACGTGATAGACCATCAGCATCTTGGTTTTTCTTTCCAGCCCGGTACTGAATGTGAAAGTCAAAAGTTGAAAGGGCTGCCAGCCATCGATGTCCCGCTGCATCTAACTTAGCGCTGGTCAGGACATAAGTTAAAGGTTTTATTATCTGTCACAACTGTAAACTTGGCCCCGTAAAGATAATCGAAAAACTTATCTGTAACAGCCCACTTCAAAGCAAGGAACTCAAGTTTATGTGTGGGATATCGTTTTTCACAGTTTGACAGACCCCGACTCGCAAAAGCTACAACCTTCAATTGATCATCTTGCTTCTGATAAAGAGCAGCTCCCAAGCCATGGATGCTTGCATCTGTATGCAGGACATAGGGCTTTTTAGCATCAGCAAAACCAAGCACTGGGGCGGTGGTTAACTTGTGGATCAGTGTCTTAAAGGACTCATCACATTCTGCAGTCCATTTGTCCACAAAGGGTTTCTTTGGGTCTATGGCAAGGCTGTGTTTGGTGCATGACCTATTTGACTTCCTGGGCGGATAGTAGCCAGCAGTGAGGTCATTTAGGGGTCTAGGCGATTTTGGCAAAATCTCTGATAAACCTTCTGTAGTATCCTGCAAATCCTAGGAAAGACTTGAGCTCTTTTACATTTTGAGGTGTTGGCCAGGTGGTGAGAGCGGCTATTTTTGAGGGGTCAGTTTCCACTCCATTTTCCGAGACAACATGTCCAAGATACTTTACTGATTTTCTGAAAAAATGGCATTTGTCAGGGGAGAGTTTGAGTCCAAACTCCCGGAGTCGGCCAAGTACATGCATAAGACGCTCTTCGTGCTCCTCCAGGGTTCTTGAAAATACAATCAGGTCGTCTAAAAAGACGTTGGGGCTGCCCATTCATCTTTCCATAACACGTTGAAACGTGCTAGGTGCGTTGGTAACCCCTTGGGGCATTCTCTTTAAAATCCCAAAAGCCCATTGGTGTTACAAAGGCTGTTTTAGGTTTGTCCTCTTCCTCAACCTCGAATCTGATAGTACCCGGACTTTAAATCCATGACTGAAAACCATTTTTGAGCCTGTTAAGGCAGAGAAGGCCTCCTCAATGTTTGGTAAGGCGTATGCGTCTTTGATTGTTTGATTGTTCAAACGCCTGTAATCAATACATAGCCTTATCGTCCCATTTTTCTTCTTTACAATTACGATGGGGGATGCAAATGGGCTTTCTGACTCACGGATTATGTTGGCATCAAAGAGCTCTTTCAAGTGTTGTCTGACCGCTTCATAATCTGAGGGATGTATGGGCCTCGGCCGCTGTTTGAATGGCGTGGGGTCTGACAGCCGAATATGGTGTTTCACAGCTGCTGTGTGCCCATAATCCAAGTCATGTGTGGCAAAAACGTCAGACATGGAGTTTAACTTATCTGTGATTCTCTGTTTCCACTCTTCTGAAAGATTGGTGTCCGTTAAATCAAACTTGAGAGGGCTGACTGGTGAGGAATTGATGTTATGGCACATAGCTCTGGACTTAGGCGGCTGAGAGGAGTTCTTTACGTTAGTGCTTTGGTCAGAGGCTAGAGGAGTGACTAAGAGAGGTACATACAACTCTGCCATAGTTTTACTAGCAGGTACTCTAACAGGATGAGCACTTTCATTCTTAACCAAAATTGGGACTTTAAAAACATGTCTTGGATGGTGCTGTCATTACATAGTTGCAAAACACCAAGCCACTAGGCATGTTTGAATCTAAGGACTCAACTAACAGGGGTGCCCCAGGTGTTACGTCAATGTTTCGGGCGTAGCCTGTTATGAACAGCTTTTTCACCAGCTGGTATGGTGAGGCACTTCTTACTTAACAGCTTTACTTTTCCTGCTCTCCCATTTTCTCTTTGTCTGTGGTATATTGTCTGGATCAATGGAATGTTGCCAGAGTTTGTTTGTCTCTTACTGCTGTCTGGTTCTTGGTAAGATGTGAATGTTTCATAAAGCACATCCAGAACGTTTGTTCCAACTAGCAGTGGGATTTTTTTGTTGGATCGGCAGTCAGGTACAATGAGTGCTAGGGTATTCACTTCTTCGAGTTTTCCCAGTGATTTCTTTGGGGAAGGACAGGTTTATCTCAACATAACCTAAATAGGGTACTGGCTGACCCCTGCTCCCTCAATGTCAAGTAAGTTGGCCACTGACTGGATAGGCCGGGCAGGGAGGTGTAACTTGTGAAATGTCTCTGACACTGTGGTCACTTGAGAGCCAGAGTCAAGGAGGCAGATGCTTTGAACGCCATCAATGTTAAGTGTAACAGTGCATTTTGACCCAACAAGGGCGTTTAATAGGCCCTCACCTGAGGGTGCTGAGTTGGAGTGACTTATGCTGTTAATCTTTAGTGGTCTTTTGCTCTCTTTGTTAATTTGCTCTATTTTGGGACTTATCTCTGCTAGGGCCTCAGTCTGTCCCTCTACTGAAACCCTGTCCAGTTTAACGTTTGCCCATACTTGGATTGCCATTCCTTTTGTTTCGTTTTAAGTTCTTTGTATTTCTGGTCAACAAGCTCTTTGTTGGGAGCATTTGTGCATTCCCTGGCTATGTGGCCATTTTCACCACATTTAAAGCAAAACCATGCTTTTGGGGCTGATTTTGGTACTGGGTGGTGCACTTGCAGCTCAGCTACAGCTCCTGATGATGGAGGGTTTGAGGCAACAGTGGGCCTTTGTTCATGTTTCATACGTCTTTGGGTTCTTTTTTCAGTTAGTTGCACTTGTAAGTCTGCCACTTGTTTCCTCAAGTTCTCTGTCTCTGTTATGTATCGCTGCATTATATCTGTATCAATGTTTGTTGTGGGAACAGATTCAGGGATCCCTTGAAACTGGATGTGAGGTTTAGCTTTAAAACCCCCAAAGTGACGTTGCATTCGGTCTGCCTTTAGTGAACGCCTTTCTTCTTCTGTTCTTAGTTCTAGGAGAAGCTCGGAGAAGTCTGGGGCAGGTTCACTTTTTAGTCTTTGTTGTAGGGTTAAGAGGAGGGTTTGGTCCCAACAACCCCGTACAAACTGTTTGTAAAGCTGCCTGTTGGCATTTTCTTTGCTCACACCACCTCGTTTGACTGCAGTACTAAGTAGTGTGTGTAATCTTTGGACGTATTCTGATGCTTTCTCACCTGCATCCTGGTGAGTGCTGAGAAACTTTGCAAAGATTTCTTCCCCATCATCGACGAGACCATAGGCTGACTGGAGAAGCTTTACATACTCTTGTGGAAGTGAGTAGGAGCCCAACTGCTTCACAATGTCTGCTGCGGGAGACAGCAAGCTCTCCAGTATTAGTCGCCTCTGCATATCAGTGGAGTAACCATCCTGGAACATAAGTTCAACATGTAAGCACCACGTCTCAAAGTCTAATTTCACCAGGCGGTTTGGGCACCCTTCCTGAGAAGGAACGTAGTCTCTTGGAGCCAATGGCTTGTAGAGGCTTCACTTTTAATCACATGCTCCACTATTATGCGTTGCACATCTTGAGGGTTCAGTATGTCAGAGTCTAATGTGACAGGAATTGGTTTTAGGCCTTTCTTTCGGTTTTGCTGTCAAGTCTGAGGTGTGTTTTGTCTTTTTATTATGTTTAAAAGATTCAGTCTGTGCTGGTTTCATTTGAGCTAGTGGTTTGGTTAAAGGCACTGAAACGACAGTTTGCCCCACTACTGTCTGATTCAACCCCCCCACTGTCAGTACTGTCATCATCCTGAACTGAGGGCCTGGACTAGCATCAATGGCAGATTGTGAGGGAGAAAGTAAGACTTCAATGCTATCCATGCACCATTTTGTAGTGGGATCCTCAGGACTGTTTATCATAGAGGGAAAACTAATGCGTCTAAGCACCTCTTCTGAATCATAACTCAAGGATTGCTTGAAACTGGGTGGGTCTCACTAGTTTAACAACATTGCCATATGTTGCAACAGCCTCAACAATGTTCTCATCTGTGTCACTATTGGAAATACCTTGTAAAAGGACAGATCTTTTGGCATTTACGTCATAGTCTTGTTCAATATCAATAACGGAAGCCATTTTCGGTTTTTGTTTTGGCCCAAAAAAATAATAATTATTCACTTGAAAATGCTGAAAAACTCTTTTGTAACAATAAGGGTTTGGCTTAATATTCTCCTGGCTGGCTCGCCACAGAATGCTTCGATGTAACACTTGGTTGTAACCAATGGCAGCAATTACAACTGTATTTACAGTTCTAAATTGTAAATGGAGAATAGTAAGCACAAACGACTTAAGTTTACCAAAAACAGGACTTGTTTAATACAAATATAAAATAAAATGTTTCACATGTATATTCTTTCTTTTACATATAACATAAAGTGTCCACCCTTTTCTTTTGTTTGTGTAAAATAGGTAGTGTCTCAGTTCTCAGTTCTTTTGCTTTGGTCAGTCAAGTTGTGTTTTACTATGTGGCTAAGTTGATGGCCATATAGTTCTTTTTGTGTTCTTTTCTGCAAATCCAAGGGCCTCGTTGTGACGAGGGATCCAATGTTCTGGGTCGTATTGCTTGTCCCTGGTTGCAGTGTTGAGGGAAGGCAGCGGGCAAGGTGATGTGGTCCTCAGTCCAAATGATCTCTCACAAAAAAAACAACCTGCATATTATGAATCATAAATTACTAATCACAATCCATATGCAGGGCTATCTAAAATCTAAATTCACACTTACAAGCTTGTATTAATCTCTTATCAACTATCTTAGTTTACAAAAAAGTAAAACGCATTGGCCAAATGCTAAATTTAACAGCAAACCACAGTTATTACACAAACAACATTCTGGTACATTGTTTAAAAAAATACAAAATACCCAAATACAGTAATCTCTGATTGGTTTTTTTTCCTTCAGTGCATTTGTATGGAAGCTAACTTTAGCTAGCAAGATTAGCTCAAATCAAAACACTCACATTGACTCACCGGAGAAGATCGCTGCAGAGAACAGTAACTGCAGGGACGAATTACATCTTTTTACCCGTGAACTGAAGTTTTAACAAAGAAACAAAGGTTTAACATATATTTTCTTAATAAGAAAGCACCAAGATCACAACATGTGTTCTTTACCTGCCACATTTCTTTCCATTTCCGCATTCGACTGACTCACGCGACCAAAACTAATACAGTAGGGCATCTATTGCCATCTACAGGCGGATAACTGTAACTACACTTAAAACTATTGTATTCGAACGATGAACAACTTTTACTGTGGCAGAACTATGCCCCAATTAATGGGGGTTACAAGTGTATGTGTGTATGCATTCAAACAGAGTAAAATGTGTTACATTATCATTACCTTCATCACATATTGTCGTATATGTAGATATAGTCATCGTTTTAAAATAGCTATCATTATATACCACTAACCATTGTCGCTGCAGCTTTAAAGATATATAGCCATTAGTATTTTAGGGACAACAGTTGTGACAATAGTAGTGATACCAATGATAACAGTGATAATAGTACTAACAACAGCAGCAATGATAATGATGATAAAACAAAAATAACTTGTATGTGTTAATAACATGTTTTTGTGGCAGAGTGGTGGTTGTGTGGTTGTGTGTAGGAGTTGGCTCACAGACAAATACATAAAGTTGGTAGACGACAGAAATGTGTGAAGAGTGGAAGATAGAGGAAGGAGAGAAGGGAATCAGAGTTGTAATAGGTCAGAGAGCGTTGGGTGGGGGAGATCAGTTTCAGATGAGTGATTATAGGGGGAGGTGTATATTCCGTTGTAATGAAGTCGGTGATAAGATTTTTCCAGTGGTTAATGTGAATGCTATTGCGGGTTTTCCAGTTCATAAGGATAATTTTCTTGCCGATGGTTAGAGCTGTGAGGAGTGTTTGAAGTTTAAGGTTTTTTCAGTAATTATTGTGAGATCCCCTAGCAGGCAGAGAGAGGGGGATAATGGGATGTGGCAGCCCACTATAGTGGATAGTGACTGTGTGACCTCTTCCCAAAAGTGTTTGACTGGAGTGCAGTGTCAGGTTGCATGGATATATGTGTCTATACTTTTCTGAGTGCAATGTATGCAAATCTCTGATGTGAAACCCATTTTAGCGAATCTGTTACCCGTGTAATGTGTTCTGTGAAGAGTGCTTGCGTCTGGGGAAGAATGTCTCAGACAGTCATAGTCTTAGCGCAGGAGCTCCAGAGGGCTGTGTACTTACTCCTCTGCTCTTCTCCCTGTACACAAACAAACTGCTGCACCTCCAGCCACGACTCCGTAAAACTGATCAAGTTTGCGTACGACACCACCCTCATCGGGCTCATCTTGGACGGGGATGAGTCTGTCTACAGGAGGGAAGTGGACCGGCTGGTGTCCTGGTGCAGCGGTAGCAACCTGGAGTTCAACGCCCAGAAGACAGTGGAGATGATCGTGGACTTCAGGAAAGTCACAGCCCCCCAGCCCCCCTCGTCATGACTGACTCCCCCATCACCACCGTGGACTCCTTCCGCTTCCTGGGCACCACCATCACCCAGGACCTCAAGTGGGAGCCCTCCATCAGCTCCCTCATCAAGAAGGCCCAGCAGAGGATGTACTTCCTGCGGCAGCTGAGGAAAGCCAAGCTGCAGTGCAGATGATGGTGCAGTTTTACACGCCATCATTGAGTCCATCCTCACCTCCTCCATCACCGTGTGGTACGCTGGAGCAACAGCCAGGGACAAACAGAGACTACAGCGCCCTCTGCTGGAGCCACAGCCAGGGACAAACAGAGACTACAGCGCATTGTGCGTTCTGCTGAGAAGGTGATCGGCTGCAGACTTCCATCTCTGCAGGACCTGTACGTCTCCAGGGCTCTGGGACGAGCAGGTCGGATCACAGCTGACCCTTCTCACCCTGGACATGGTCTAGTTGAACCACTCCCCTCAGGCAGGAGGCCACGGTCCATCCGGACCAGAACCTCCCGCCACAAGAATAGTTTCTTTCCCTCTGCCGTTGGACTCATGAAACACTTCTAAACACCTGCCACTTTAACTACACTCTTCATCACTCACTGCACTGTCACTTTCTGCACTTCAAACTTTAAACTTAACTGTAAACTTGTGTACATAGCAATGCCTATTTTTATTTTACTCCATTTTATACTATTTTAAATTGTCCCGACTTAAATGCATGCCCTTTTGTTTGATTGAATATATGTTGTTTTATTATTGCTCAGTGTTTTCTCGTGTTGCACCTTCATAAACCAGGAACTAAAGCAGAGACAAACAGTTCCTATGTAGGCTGTGAAGTTTTGTTCATTGAAACAATGGCAATAAACCTTTCTGATTCTGATTCTGATATCTGATATCAGGTTTACAAGAGAAAGATGCAAAGGAGAATCGCTTGGCCTTTCTTGATTGTTCCCACTATCAGAGGAGAGAAGACACGGGAAGGTCCAGAGATAGACAGTATAACAGGATAGGAAAACCCACCACACACTGATCAGTACCCAGGTTATGCTCTACTTCAGTTTGGGCTCCCCTCTAACCACATCTCACTACAGCACTTAAGCTGGGAAGTGATCAGAACACTACAACACAGAGCACAAGCGGTGCCCACCAGCTCAGTAAAAGGGCAAAGAGGAAAGAGGAACCACACATCCTGAATGCACTCTCTCAGCCTGTGGATAACCCGACTTGGGCTCCCGAACAAAAGTGAAAAGAGAACCAAAAAGCAGAAGCAAATAAGAGACAAAAAGAGAAAACCGCAGAACCAAGAAGAAGGGGTGTCTCTAGGTCATCTTAAGTAGTCTCAGGACTGTCGCAGAAAAACTGCAAAGAAAATTTTTTAGACACAAGGACACGAAAAGTCCCTGTTCTATATTCCAAAACCGCAGAACGCAAACGCAGCGTTAAGACAAAAACTGGTTACACCCTAAGAGGGACAAGATGCCGACACAAAAACAGAGCAATGTAGTGTATTCTATACTCCAATAAAACTAAAAACTAAAAAGCCACTTCACAAGAGGGCTTTATCAGCACACGAGAAGAAACAACGCCGAATGTTTCAGGAACCAGCAGACCAAAGCGCTGTGCATCTTCAATCAATCAAACGCCAACAAAGCACTTGCTATTGAAGACAGTGAAGCGTGGAGATTCGTGAACTCAGGAGAAAAAACAGAACTGGTTTGAAAGAGGAGTTAAGGAAGGCAATCTTTGTTAAAAAGAAAAGAGCAATCCTTGCATTAAATCGTAATGGAGGTTTAAGATTCAAACCTTCCCGTTGTTTATAATGGTCTGCTGAAACCCTGGAGACGCCTGGGCATTCGGAGATGCTAAATAGGCACTAAGCAAGGTGAGGCAGGGGAAACATAATAGAAACAAACTACGGCCCATCCCAGTTTCCAATGGGCCATATGTAGCAGGAGGTCCCGCCCTGTGGGCAGGGCTCTCACAGAGTAGGATATAAACAAGAGTTCTCAGACTTGTTTCTCTGATTGAGAATGACTCTTGGATGAGAGTTGAAACGTTTTGCTTTTTTCTAAAACAGAGTCCAGATGACTACAACTGAATCTTTTTCGACAATGGAACACTCCTGGACGAATGAGAGATTACACCGACTAGCTTTTCTGAGGTTTGACTTTTTGACATTATTTGCACGATGGACACACACAGTCTCTATCTGCCTTGAGTCTGAGCACTTAATTTGTGACAGAGCGGGCGAGAGTTCAGCGACAGAGGAGCGTCTTACACTGCTGCTCTGCGCCCGGGGCTCATCCCTGGGTGGTCACTTTAGACGACTAAGGCTATCGGTCAAATTCCAAACTAAAAGGGATGTACCCTCCGAAGTGGGATGGATGCCATCCCTGCGTATGAGCCCGGGCTTTCCCCAAAACGCACTCCAATTTTCAACAAAGACTACATTGTTTTGAGGACACCTTGTAGATAACTTGCAAATGAATGCTGAACAGCGGCTGTACAGTTCAGCATTGATCCGATTGGGCAGGGGACCAGAAAATATTACGGTATCTGACATCGTCTTTCACACTTCACAATTCACACACCGCAAACATCTAACACTTGACGCTGGTAGCTTCACGTCTCTGACTAGAACTTCTAATTACCAGAGTATCACAAGTCCATTCAGCGGGCGTGTGATCGCTGAGGGGAGCAAACCTATTGCGTTTAGCGCCTCGTTCCCTCCAAACTGTCACAAATTGGTCCCTAGTTGGTCCCCAAATTGGTCCTAATTGTATCTGAATGATGTAAGTTATTGTGCAAATGTCCACACCACAGCTGACAGTAGTGATCTGGAACGTTCTCATATTTGAGCAGTTAGCATTTGTTTACATTAGCGACTGTGAACTAAATGACGGTGGCGAATAGGTCCCGACAATCTTTAAATTTAAAAATTTTTAAATTGCAGTTCCTGCAAGGCAAATCCATGGTTTTATTGGATTTTTGAGTGCATTTTTTGTCATCAGGCATACAATGACAGATAATTAGGTGCAATAAAAAGTTACATTCATAAAAATATCCAAATGCCTGATGGTTGACAAAGTCTATGAGTTGATATCTGCGCATAACAACTAGATAAAACCTGATTATCGTTAGTAAAGTGTTTAATGTTAAGATTTACACTCAGTGTTCTTTTTTATAGCAAATATGTAATGAATACTGTAATGTTAAATGACCAAACTTCAGTGGGCCGTGCGTCCAAAATGTGGATCTGGATTATCTGGAGTGTGTCTGCAATCTAGAATACATCCTGATTGATGCAGCCTGGACCATATTTCAGATTCCCTCTCCTATTACTAAAGGTCTTTTGGTGGACCTGTTCAGTCTGCCATTGTAGAATAACATCATTCATCATTATTTTAGTCTGGAGCTGGAGCAAGGGGAAAGAAGAAGATCTACATTTTTGTTTGCTTCTGACTTTCTTCAAACTCTTTTGGAAATACATTTGCCTGTAAAATGTTTGGCTAGTCTTTTGTTTGTTAGTGAAATAACCAGCTCCAGGAGGATGAAAGAATTGGGCATATATACTAAAACAACATACTCATCCGTTCGCTCTCGTAGGTCGGACGCTGAGAGAGCAGCTGAAGAAGAAGGACTGAACACACAACAAAAAACAAGCACATTAACCCCCCCAACAGCAGGCTATAGACTTGTTAAGGGAATGCTAGTCTGAGGGCTATCATCATCATCATTAGCTTTATTTTGGACACTTACTTGAATAAAAAATAAAAGACAGCACATGGACAAACAGTACAACAAAGACAAAAGGTACATTCTATTCTGTCGAGGCTCAGATGCCAGTGTGCCCACATACTGTCGCGTTCAGTGGCATAGGATCAAAGGCTCTATGCCCCAAATGGACTCTGCAGGTGTTCTGTCCCGGCTGACATCCATGGGATGCACAGTGAGACAAGCCTTTTGTGCCCGGGGTCCTTTGTCACGAGTGCACATTGATACAACTCACAAACTCAAAGTTTTTGTATTGATTATATTGAGAACTTTGGGTGTTGAGACATTTTTGCTTGTACTACTCACACAGCATATTTGTTATCACTATATGATATCAGAAACTATTTGTGTTACTATAAGTGTTTATTCCTTGAATATACACAGTATTTTTGTTAGATGGCGGTTGCCGGAGGGGCTGATTGGTAGCCTCGCATCTGTCATTCTGCCCCAGGGCAGCTGTGGCCACAGTTGCTATCAACACTATGGGAAAGAATGTAAATGGATCATTGTAAAGTACTTTGTGACTATATGTCTGGGTTTAATGAAGCAAATAGGTCTGGGGCAGCGGCAGATGGTCAGGTCTAGGTTCAGGAACTCTATGTGCCCAAAGAATGAGATCAGCTGACTACCTGAACATCCTGAATCAGCAGTGTATTTTAGGTTTAAAACTACTACAGAAATCAGCAGCAAGTGCCCTGACGAAGACCAGGGGGCGGGACCACATTACACCAGTTCACATCATCGATGTCAAAAGGCCTCTCCTTATCATTTCTACAGTTTTAAACTGGAAGTCAGTGGACTTGTTTCTATTAGTAAGCCGTTTTGGATTAATATTGCAGTTTACAATTAAAAAAACCGATATAATGATATCTACTTATTTGATAGTTTCTGGAAAAAAGTCATAATATGTCTCCTTTAAAACACAACAATGGCAAACTGATCCAAATGCATAATCTTAACTGTTGCTTCAAGTATCATGAGACATTCTGAGCCAAAATTAGACAGTAATTAGTCTTATTACAACAATTAAATCAATATAGGTGTTATGACCCAAATTGAGGCAAACATATTTAAAATGACACAGGAGACCAGATTTAAGAGTTTAAACGTTTTTTTTTTTTTTTTAACCTCTAGTTTTTACTTTCCTCTTTTCTTTTTGACTTAATTAAAGTTTTCATCTTTTAGTTATTAAAGAGAGGGAAGAGCTCAAAAAGAAACAAAGTATCAGCTTAAAGATATACCTGGTGGGCCGGCCAAACAGAACAAACGGGGGCAACACCAGGCCAACCCAATACAGGGCCATAGAAGCTGGTGCTGACACCTCTGATGGAAAAAGTGCCAAAAGAACTAAGCAAAACCCAAAAGGAAAATGAAAGTTTCACCAGGCCAAACAAAAAAGCACTAACGCCAGCAAAAGGCTACGGAATTCATTCCTAATATCTTGTATTCGTGTCATGAGCCATCTTCCCCTCCACCACCAGGCACCAGATCTGCTAGGCCCCTCCTCCATCCCCCTCTCTCCTCCACCCCCCTCCCACCTCCCTCCTCCCTCATCTGTGTCTCTCCAGGGTGGAGCCTGCTCTGCTCAGCTGCATCAGGCACGGCGCTGCTCCTCTCAATACAGCTTTTTGTGTTTACTTTAGAATCAAAAAAATGTGAGAAGGCTTCATGAGACAGCCATGGCAGACGGGCCTTGAGTGAACGGGCTGTGACTGAGCAAAGAAAGGGCTAAAGTGGGGAGAGCTAGCTAGCCACGACCTACTAAATAAAATTGAGAGCAGGCGTCAGAGAGGAGGAGGCTGAGCGAGGGGCAGAGGAGGGATGTAGCACTCGCACCGGCTCCACGTCCACATCCAGTCCGCTGCGAGCCCGGATCATGTGCTTAGGGAGGAAGACCAGAGCCTGCAGCCTGCACTGGTGAGCCCCACACGCCCCTCATCCACCCATCCTCCATCCCCCGTCCGCTTGCACCGTCTCCTGTCTGTCAGGAGGCGTGTGGGTGCCGCGTCACCCACTGCAGGGCTGCTAGCATGGAGGTGTGCAGTGAAGCTGCCTATAGGCCAGACTCGGGGCATGAGCGCAGTGCTGGAGACTGTCTGGTGGTACTGCTGTCAGTTGGGTGGGCTAAAGCTCTGTCTGGGGTGTGTGGAGCAATGTTGGGAGGTTGACCTTCAGTACCTGAAATATAGATGAGATAGAAGACAGCGGTGATGACAAGCTTTGCTCTTGCTCCGCAGTCATTGACCTGTCAAGAAGAGCAATGTCAGATTTAAATTTTTACCGGGGAGCCGTTTTAAAGAGATCCATTTTAATGGTAGATTAATTTGAAGTACCTAGAGGAAACCTTGCAACAAGAAGGTTTCAGGTTAGAGTCCCATACTGAATGGGATTTAGGAGTTTTCCCTGCGTCCAGAACAAGGCATGGCCAATATTGGAACTATGCACAGTCACAGTGGATCAGGACTCTTTTGTTTTGTTTTTTATTTATTCAAGAATTCTGCCCCAAAGGCTTTCAGGACAGCTGAAAAGTGAAGCGAGAGGTTAGAGAAATTTAGCAAATGGTCAAGGCTGGGACATGAACCCAAAACACCACAAGCACACAGTGTTGTTGACAAAATATTATTATTATTTGATTTACAGACTTTTAAGATTATTTAAATGACATGCAAACTGCATAATTTCACATCAGACAGGCCATGATCAGAACCACTATGTCAAATATGACTGAGTAGTTTTGAGTCATTAAGCTTCATCATTTGACTTTTCAAACTGAGGTTTCAATTTATTTCTGTTTTCAAATTGTCTTTAGACTTATTGAAACCTTATGGATCATACCTAGATGCTAGAGATTAAACGGTCACTTCTGATATCAGGGTAAATGCAACTGCAATGCAATTTATTTCAACATAAAAGCAAGCTGGTAGAGGACTTCCAGGATGTCTGCCTTGCGTGATCGTGTCTGTCGGGCTGCAGTTGAATCCGTTGGTTATTTCCATCTATATATCATGAGCTCTACCTGGGGAAACTCGATATTTCCGCATGGGAGCAGACATATAATGGAGCTTGGATACTTATTTGTACATCCTAAGAAACTAGGCAAGCCATGCTACACCTAAGCTAACTAGCTCCGCAGCACTGCCCCCCAGCTCCTCTCCCTCCAGCTTTGGGCCGGGCTCGGCTTCAGAGGAGACCAGGAGTGAGATAGACAAGGTGATTATGGCGGATTTTCAGGAAATAACTGATAAGATTACAAAAGCAGTAGACACAAAGATAGACGTGGCATTGGCAGAAATGGCAAGGGAGGTGAAGTGTTTAACAATGCCAATGCTAGTACAGCCCAAGAGACGAGGGCGGCCACTGTTGCACAGCCAAATCCAGTCACCAGGATCTGCTCAGGACGGATGGGAAAGAGGACATAACTTTACAACAAGCGATCCTCGTGTTGCGTGAAGTGCAGCGTGACGTCATTGAGAGCTGAAGTCAAGGAACAATCTCACACTTGTTGAGGTCTCGGAGTGCAAGGACGGACACGACACGGGAGGCTTCCTCCAGAAAATAATTCCGGAGTTTATATACAATGCAGAATTAGCCAAAAGTATTTTTTTCATCTGCAATCCCATGTCAGCTGTTACAGTCAGCCTAAAACAGGGAATGGAAAATAAGCAAGGATTTTACATTAAAGTTAGAAATATATACACTATTTACATCATAAGACACAAACACACATCAATTATCCAGGTACAGACAACAGACACACAAAAGAGCAGATACACACCTTAGAAAACAAACACACACAGACACATGCAAGTACATGGCAGGTGGCCTGCAGGGGGCAGCAGAGACAGCAGGTGTAGTTAGTGTTGACAGATCTGGTTTGCAATGAGCCATTGTTTTAACTGTATTTTGAAGATGTGAGACAAGTTGACATTTCTAATAGTTGTGGGTGTGAGGTTCCAGTCCGAGGCAGCGCAGACAGACAAAGCAGTTTGGCTGAAGGTACTTTTCCTGAAGGGGATAATGCAGTCCCCTCTCACTGCTCCTCTGGTTTTTTTGTGGCTGGTGGTTTTGATGTTCATAAACTGACTGAATGGTGGCAATGACAGACCATGAATGATTTTGTACAATAGACAGAAAGTATCCAGATTTTGAGAGAATTGGCACAGAAGCAGGCTGCGCATTTTTTGATAATTGACACAATCAGGTTTTTGGCATTTGTTTCTCAGTTTATCTCTTTTTCTATTTCATGTTTCTGTGGTTCTTGTATTTATGTGTTGTGGTTTATAAAGTTAGAAAATGAATAGGACTAAAATCAATACAACCAGCCCAATGTCATCGGCAAAAATCTTACTATTCATCATATGGGGGCAAACACAGGAGGAGAGTTGCAATATTGATTTCAAACCAAATAGCTTTTGAATAACATTTTGATTGTTAAAGGAACTATTCATGGAAAGGTCTTTACATTGTTGAAAGTGTATGCTCCACCAGGGAGTGACTTGACCTTCTATACTAATATCATGGACCTGATTGTAAACCACTCTGAGGGAACCCTAATCTGTGGCAGTGATAAATAACACATTCCGTATATTAATGATGACTACCGGGCTGATACAACCATTTTTCTAAACCACATACAATCTATTCCAGTATAGACTATTTATTTTTCTTCAGTAAAGACAGATCCAAAATCCCTGTGGCACATATAGGCACAATAGGTATAAGTGATCATGCTCCTATCTACATTGATGTGGACTTGGTGGAAAGATGAGAAAACACACTTTGGAGGTTCAATGCCAGCCTGCTGAATGACCCTATGTTTATCTGGCAGAGAATGACGATGGTAAAACTTCTCTGCCCATCCTCTGGGATACTGTTAAAGTAGTTTTAAGAGGAAAAATTATAGCCATTTTCTATGCAAAAAAGAAACAAAGAGAGAAAAAGCTAAATGATCTGCAAGGAAAACCAAAAATGCGGGAGGTAAATCATGCCAAGAAAGGGAATCCTCAAATGCTACAGGAAATAAAAAAGAAAAGAGGGGAAATTAACGACCTGATCCCACAAGAAATAGTTAAGATGCTCTTTACCACAAAAAAAATACTGTGAGAATGGATAAAAAGATTATCCTGGAAACTTAGAAAAAACCAATCTGAAATGACTATTTTAAAAATACGAGACAGACAGAGTAATGCAATCTTAAACATACAAGACATAATTCAATCAGCATTTGAATCCTTCTAGAATAAAACGTTTCTTTAAAATTTCAGGAGATAAACAAGATGATATAAATTCCTTTCTGGACACCCCTAATTTGCCCGTTATGTCAGAAGAAGATGGATGGATGGATGGATGTCAGAAGAGCCAAATAAAAAATTAGGAACAGAAATAACAGGGCTGGAAATTCAAGGTGTAATCACTAGCTTCAAGAACAATAATGTCTCCTAAAGCTCAAAAAGAAACCCTTCTCGCTTTGCTTTCAACATTTAATTGGGCACTCAGACCCCTCCTAGCTGGAAAGAAGCCATCATATCGCTAATACCTAAAGACGGGAAAGGCCGACTTGACTGTGCTTCATATAGACCCATTTCTATTCTGAATGTGGACTATCGTATCTACACCTCAATTTTGTCCAAAAGGATGGAACAAATACTCCCAAATTTAATCAACAATAATCAGACAGGAATTATTACCAAACGACAAACACAAAACAACATAAGACGATCTTTACACATAATGAGCCATATTCAAAAAAAGCTGTGATCATTAAATTGGATGCTGAGAAGGCTTTTGATTCTGTTAGCTGGCCTTATTTATTTAAAGTGCTGAATAAATTTCAAATAGACGACTTGATTGTAAAAAGTATTAGGGCACTTTACAATGATCCAACATGAAGGATTAAATTCAATGGTGACCAAATCTGCTGACTCTGGAAAGAGGGATGAGACAGGACTGTGCCTGGTCTCTCCTCCTGTTTGCTTTGTATCTGGAAGCACTGGGCAATTATAATAGACAAAGATAATTCATGGTGTTACAATCAATGGGATAAAATTGCCTGCTATGCAGCTGATGTTCTATTATATTTGACCCCAATACGATGCAATTTCTTTAAAGAATTGGTGAACTCTTCCCAAAAGTGTTTGACTGGAGTGCAGTGTCAGGTTGCATGGATATATGTGTCTATACTTTTCTGAGTGCAATGTATGCAAATCTCTGATGTGAAACCCATTTTAGTTAATCTGTTCCCCGTGTAATGTGTTCTGTGAAGTGTAGAAAAAGATTCAGTTGTAGTCATCTGGACTATGTTTTAGAAAAACGATACGTTTCGACTCTCATCCAAGAGTCATTCTCAATCAGTGAAACAAGTCTGAGAACTCCTGTTTATATCCTACTCTGTGAAAGCCCTGCCCACAGGGCGGGCCCTCCTGCTAATGGCCCATTGAAATCTAACTGGGATGGGCCTATTGTTCCCTGGCGTTCACCTTGAGTTTGGCACCCTAATGCCTCGGGCGTCTCCAGGGTTTCAGCAAACCATTATGAACAACTGGAAGGTTGAATCTTAAACCTCCATTACGATTTAATGAAGGATTCTCTTTTTTAACAAAGATTGCCTCCTTAACTCCTCTTTCAAACCATCTTTTCTCCCTGCTCAGAATTTCCACCTCTCCACCCTGTCTTCAATAGAGTGGTTTGTGGCTTTGAGATGAAGGTGTACGACGCTTTGGGGTCCTGAACTCGCGTGTCTTCTGTGTTGATAAAGCCTCTTGTGAAGTGGCTTTTTAGTTTCCCCTATGTAAGGCACTTTACAACTTTCTTCACTGCATTGGATAGAATAGGCAAGGCAAGGCAAGTTTATTTGTAGAGCACAATTCGTACACAAGGCAATTCAAAGTGCTTCACACAACAGGAAAAAAATGCATTAAAATCACAAAGACATGGCAGAAATCACAATCTTAGTTCAAGACATAAAAGAGAGAGAGTGCAAAAAAAAAAAAAAAAAAAGAAAAGCATTTCAGTCATATGCACAGCCAAACAAAACAGTTTTTAGTTTAGATTTGAACATTGCCAGAGTAGCCTGTCTCACATCCTCAGGAAGACTGTTCCAGATTTTAGCTGCATAAAACTGAAACGCAGATTCCCCATGTTTAGTCCTGACTCTGGGCATCAGCTGGAGGCCGGTCCCTGAGGTCCTCAGAGTCCGAGATGGTTCATATGGCACTAACATGTCCGAGATGTACACTGGAGCTAGGCCATGGAGAGACTTGTATACAAGCAGAGCTGCTTTGAAGTCTATTCTCTGAGCCACAGGGAGCCAGTGCAGAGACCTGAGCACAGGACTAATGTGATCGTACTTCCTGGTTCTAGTCAGGACCCGGGCAGCAGCGTTCTGGATGTACTGCAGCTGTTTTACAGCTCGTTTGGAGAGGCCAGTGAGCAGCCGGTAACAGTAGTCTAACCTACTTCCTGCTTCCGAAGAGTGCAGACGCTTCCCTGCTTGCTCCTGCCTGCTTCAGCTGCTTTCCTTATTTATTTTGCTTTTTAAATCAGTTTTTGTCTTCCAAACATTTTTTTTTATGACTTTTTTAAGTCAACCAAGGATTTTAAGAACATTTTTAGAGTTTTAATCAACAAAAATCTGACGAACCAGCGACATGTCCGTGAGAAGAGAAACAAACTCCTGTAAACGCTGTTGGAAATTTCAACAAGAAATTCATGAGCTACAAGCACGGATATTTGCTTTGGAATCTGAAAAAGGACTGCACGATACAATCCCTGTGTCATCCAGTGGTAAGAAGTCCACATTTTTTACAAGAAAAACAGCAACTTTCAATTTAAACCGGAGTGACTCTGTTTCGTTTCCAAAACTGTCTAAAGGCGGTTCGAAGCCTAAGCAATACAAAGATAATGTAACGCCACCTAAAATACAGCTTACAAACAGATTTTTACCACTTTCAAAGACTGAAATAAATGAACAAAGGGAAAATGGGAGACATGACGTGGCGAAAAGGAAGACAGAGACAGAGAGAGAATCTGTGCCTAACGTCAAGGTCGTCTTGATTGGGGATGTGCGATAAGTCACGTGATGCATGAAAAAATCAAAACACATTCTTTTCCCAGCGCCACAGTCACTGAGATTACGTCACGTATTTCTAATGTTTTGGCCAAACATAAAGGAGTTAAACAGCTGATTGTGCACGTGGGCGCAGTGGACACACGACGTGAAGAGACTGAAGTTTTGAAAAGAGACTTCTTGGAGTTATTCGGCGTGCTTGATAAATGGAAATAAAAACATTCATAAGTGGACCTCTTCCAAACATCGACAGGAAGATAAACAAGTTTAGCCGGCTGCTTCAGCTGAACACATGGCTGTCCAAAGAGTGGCTGTCCAACAAGAGAAATTGCACTACATTGAGAACTTCTATCTATTCTTCTAAAACGGAAACGAGGACCTGTTTAAGAGAAATGGCCCACACCTCTGTAGAGGTGGAGTGAGGGGTGCTGACAGAGAACCTGCTCCACGCTCTGAGGCATTGGACTGGGCCTGGACAGGCTGGGCCTGGACAGGGTCCTGAGCAGATAGTTAGAGAAGAGAGGAATGAGAGAAGAATTCCTGCTCCATCAACCAGAGACCGAGCCAATGTTTCAACATCAGCAGCACCACAACCACAGCCTCCACCAAAGGATTTATTAGCAGCCGCTCCACCACCTGCAGCAAAGAATTCAACTCCAGCTGCTCCACGATCACCTCCACCACCTCCAGCAAAGGACTCATCTGCAGCAGCACCACAACAATCTTCACCACGGCTAGCGCAGGAGTAATTTCAGTTCTTTCCTGCACGGTCCTCATCAAAGGCCTTGGACCCATCTGTGGCGGGCCTGGCAGTATCCCCGCCATCGCCCCTGCCCTCAGAGCAGCCCTGGATCCCCCCTGCAACATCTACTCCCACGACAGATTCCTCACTCTCCTTTCCATCTCCACACTCTCACCCAGAGGTCTTCCCAGCCATCTTGAACATCTGATCAAATCAGGCATTAAGATGGCTCCACTCACGCCTAATTTAGCAAGAGTTCTGATATCAACGATGATGAACTCTCCCCTCACTGTTGCTACACACAGACAAAAAATCACCCCACCAAAACCCACCCGCCTTTCACCTGGTCCCAAACACTCACCGGCTCCCACTACACCAACCAAAAAAGTCCCCCCACCTATCCCCCCTCGCCTTTCACCTGGTATCTCCCATAGCTAGGATGCACTGGGTCTCAGCGTTGCCGGGACTTATAGTCATATTAAAAATCAAACCAACCCGGGGCCCTGTGTAAAAACAGCCTCCCCTAGCGCTATTTCTGTAGTAACATCACACAGATGGGAAAACAAAATGCGAGTCAGACTGCCCAATCTGAGAAATTTGATTCATATTCCCTGTAAAAAAGATAACGCCCAGTCTCACTGAAACTAGTCTGAAACTTGCTGTGCTAAATGTCAGATCCTTATGTAACAAATCATTCTTAATTAATCATTTTATTTCTTCTTATAATCTTGATTTTATGTTTTTAACTGAAACATGGCTTGACAAAAACACAGGAAATTTAGTTCTAATAGAGTCTGCTCCACCCAACTTCATGTTTGAGTCTGCTCCCACCAAACTTCATGTTTGAATCTGAAACACGAGAAAACAAAAAGGGAGGAGGTGTGTGTTGCTTTTGTTAGAGATGAAATAGTTACCCACAGGTTGTCCTTTGGGGTGTTTTCAACATTTGAGTACGTAGCCTTTAAAATTGAGCTAAAACAGTCTCCATCCATTCTCTTCATTGTTTTATACGAGCCTCCTCAGCATTGCAAAAGTTTTATTGATGATTTTACTGAGATGCTTTCAGTCGTATGCATAGACTTTGATGGTTTAGTTATAACAGGTGGTTTCAATGTTCATGTTGATAATATTTGTGACAGAAACGCTAAAGAGCTTCATGCTGTCCTTGAAACTTTCGGTCTTACTCAACACGTGAGTGGCCCCACCCACAGCAGAGGGCACACTCTAGATCTTCTAATTACAAAAGGGGTTAATATTTTCAAACGTCAATGTGGTCGATGTTTGCTCTGTCTGATCATTTCTGTGTCTTCTTTGACCTGTCTGTTTTTCCCAAACCACCAGCTGGTCCTGCAATTGTCCGGAGGAGATGCATAAATGACAGCACGGGAAAAGTGTTTATGGAAATGATAAACTTTGAAAATGTCTCATGTTCTAATGTAAAGGATTTGTTGAACTCTGTTACATCTAGTGTTTAGAATGTTCTCGACAGCATTGCCCCTATGAAGGCTAATTTTTTTAAAAATAAGCAGAAGGCGCCATGGAGAAATGATGATTCGGTCAGGGCACAGAAAAGGGAGTGCCGCCGGGCCGAACGAAAATGGCGCAAGTCGAAGCTCCAGGTTCAGAAAGAGATTTACAGAGAGAAGTTGTACATGTACAACCTCATTTTATGTAGAACTAGGGAAGAATATTTTTCTGAAATAATTGGAAGCTGCAGTAACAACTCGCGTGTCCTGTTTGCCACAGTAAAACAGATTAACAAACCCTCCAGCTCAGCTGCCGTTAGAACTCATTTCCACGTCCAAGTGTAATGAGTTTGCATTATTCTTTAATGACAAAGTTCAGGGCATTAAAAATGCTATCAATTCTACAATGAAAAAAATAACCCTCAAACCACCTACACACTTAGAGCTGACTCACTTTGCACCTGTAACTGACAAAACTGTCCAGGAGATCATCACCAGCCTGAGTTCATCTACATGCTGCCTCGATGTGGGACCTCCAGATTTCTAAAGTCTGTGCTGAACAGTTTGTTAGCACCACTCACTCAAATAGTTAACATGTCGCTTCAATCTGGAACATTCCCAATTTCTTTGAAAACTGCGGTCATAAAGCGTCTCCTAAAGAAGAGCAGTCTTGATGCCGCAGTACTGAGTAATTACCGGCCCATCTCTAATCTGCCATTTTGGGGCAAAGTCCTTGAAAAGGTTGTTTACCAACAGCTCACTGATTTCCTCTTAATAAACAACTCATGATTGATGTTTTCCAGTCAGGTTTAGACCTCATCACAGCACTGAGACTGCTCTTGTCAAGGTGACAAATGACATCCACCTGAACACTGACGCGGGCAAAGCCTCTCAGTCTTAATTCTTGTTTAGATCTGAGTGCTGCTTTTGACACTGTCGATCATGGGATCCTCTTACAGAGACTAGAGGACTGGGTGGGCATCACTGGCACTGCGCTAAACTGGTTAAAGTCCTATCTGGAAGACAGGAAATTCTTTATCGAAATTGCTAACTGTGTCTCAGACCAGATGCCCCTGACCTGTGGGGTGCCCCAAGGGTCAATCCTGGGACCCCTTCTGTTCAACCTCTACATGCTGCCGTTAGGTCAGTTGATACGCAGCGAGAATGTGTCCTATCACAATTATGTAGACGACACTCAGATCTATGTTTCACTGACGGCAGGTGAATATGGACCAGTGGATTCACTCAAACGCATGGATAAGTCTCTCCAGGTCTGGTTTAGACACTATACTTTTGATTTTGGCAAATGTTATTTAGATGGTAAAAAGCTGCTGATGTGATTGATCTGACGTGGCTGTTAAAAATTCAAATCTGAGTCCATTATTACCCCAGATTTCTGACTTGATGTGTAGGTTTTAGAGCGAGACTCTGGAGGTGACAGTTAACAATTTCTCTTTGTTTCTGTGGGCCAAAGACGATGATGATTTCAGTCTTGTCTGAGTTCAGCTGGAGAAAGTTGTTTTGCATCCACACACTGATCTGTTGGATGCAGTGACAGAGTGAAATCACTGGTCCATATTCACCTGCTGTAAGTGAAAAATATAGATTTGAGTGTCGTCTGCATAATTGTGATAGGACACATTCTCGCTGCCGTATCAACTGACCTAAGGCAGCATGTAGAGGTTGAACAAAAGGGGTCCCAGGATTGACCCTTGGGCACCCCCACAGGTCAGGGGCATCTGGTCTGAGACACAGTTACCAATTTCGACAAAAGAACTTCCTGTCTTCCAGATAGGACTTTGACCAGTTTAGCGCAGTGCCAGTGATGCCCACCCAGTCCTCTAGTGTCTGTAAGAGGGTCCCATGATCGACAGTGTCAAAAGCAGCACTCAGATCTAACAGAATTAAGACTGAGGCTTTGCCCGCGTCAGTGTTCAGGTGGATGTCATTTGTCACCTTGACAAGAGCAGTCTCAGTGTGATGAGGTCTAAAACCTGACTGGAAAACATCAAATGAGTTGTTTATTAAGAGGAAATCAGTGAGCTGTTGGTAAACAACCTTTTCAAGGACTTTGCCCCAAAATGGCAGATTAGAGATGGCGGGGTAATTACTCAGTACTGCGGCATCAAGACTGCTCTTCTTTAGGAGAGGCTTTATGACCGCAGTTTTCAAAGACATTGGGGAATGTTCCAGATTGAAGTGACATGTTAACTATGTGAGTGAGTGGTGCTAACAAACTGTTCAGCACAGACTTTAGAAATCTGGTGGGTAACACATCGAGAGGCAGCATGTAGATGAACTCAGACTGGTGATGATCTCCTGGACAGTTTGTCAGTTAGTTACAGGTGCAAAAGTGAGGCAGCTCTAAGTGTGTAGGTGGTTTGAGGGTTATTTTTTGCATTGTAGAATTGATAGCATTTTTAATGCCCTGAACTTTGTCATTAAAGAATAATGCAAACTCATTACACTTGGATGTGGAAATGAGTTCTAACGGCAGCTGAGCTGGAGGGTTTGTTAATCTGTTTACTGTGGCAAAAAGGACACGCGAGTTGTTACTGCAGCTTCCAATTATTTCAGAAAAATATCCTTCCCTAGTTCTACATAAAATGAGGTTGTACATGTACAACTTCTCTCTGTAAATCTCTTTCTGAACCTGGAGCTTCGACTTGCGCCATTTTCGTTCGGCCCGACGGCACTCCCTTTTCCGTGCCCTGACCGAATCATCATTTCTCCATGGCGCCTTCTGCTTATTTTTAACAATTTTAGCCTTCATAGGGACAATGGTGTCGAGAACATTCAAAACACTAGATGTAACAGAGTTCAACAAATCATTTACATTAGAACATGAGACATTTTCAAAGTTTATCATTTCCATAAAACAGTTTTCCCGTGCTGTCATTTATGTGTCTCCTCCGGACAATTGCAGGACCAGCTGGTGGTTTGGGAAAAACAGACAGGTCAAAGAAGACACAGAAAATGATCAGACAGAGCAACATCGACCACATTGACGTTTGAAATATTAACCCCTTTTGTAATTAGAAGATCTAGAGTGTGCCCTCTGCTGTGGGTGTGGGGCCACTCACGTGTTGAGTAAGACCGAAAGTTTCAAGGACAGCATGAAGCTCTTTAGCGTTTCTGTCACAAATATTATCAACATGAACATTGAAACCACCTGTTATAACTAAACCATCAAAGTCTATGCATACGACTGAAAGCATCTCAGTAAAATCATCAATAAAACTTTTGCAGTGCTGAGGAGGCTTGTATAAAACAATGAAGAGAATGGATGGAGACTGCTTTAGCTCAATTTTAAAGGCTACGTTACTCAAATGTTTGAAAACACCCCAAAGGACAACCTGTGGGTAACTATTTCATCTCTAACAAAAGCACACACACCTCCTCCCTTTTTGTTTTCTCGTGTTTCAGATTCAAACATAAAGTTGGGTGGAGCAGACTCTATTAGAACTAAATTTCCTGTGTTTTTGTCAAGCCATGTTTCAGTTAAAAACATACAATCAAGATTATAAGAAGAAATAAAATTATTAATTAAGAATGATTTGTTACATAAGGATCTGACATTTAGCACAGCAAGTTTCAGACTAGTTTCAGTGAGACTGGGCGTTACACTACATTGCTCTGTTTTTGTGTAGGCATCTAGTCTATAGGGTGAACCAGAGGTAAGGGATAGAGACACCCTTTCTTCTTCGTTCTGTTTCCCTTTTGTCCCTTTTGTCCTGCTTTTTTGTTCGCTTAACTTTGTTTAGAGCCCAAGTTGGGTATCCACAGGCTGAGAGAGCATTCTGGACTTTTTTTTCCCTCTTCCCTCTTGTCCTCTGAGCTGGTGGACGCCTCTTGTGCTCTGTGTTGTAGTGTTCTGATCACTCCCAGCTTGTGCTGTAGAGGGTGGTTCGAGCCAAAGAGCATGTACTGATCCGTGTGTGTGGGTTTCCTATATACTTCTATCTGGAGCTTCCCGTCTTCTCCTCTAATAGTGGAACAATCAAGAAAGGCCAAGCGGTTCTCCTTTGCATCTTCTCTTGTAAAACCTGATGTGCGGGTCCACTGCATTGATGTGCTCTGAGAAGGCTTCCAGCTCTTGTTTCTTAATTGTCACAAAAGTGTCATCCACGTAACGGTACCAAAGACTTGGAGCAATGCCTGAAAAGGAGGTCAGTCCCTTATTCTCAAAATGCTCCATGTACAAGTTGGCCACTATGGGAGAGACGGGCGAGCCCATGGCACAGCCATGGATCTGTCTGTAAAAATGTCCCCGGAATTGAAAGTATGTGGTGTTAAGACAGATGTCTACTAGTTTGCAGATGTGTTCAGGTGTCAGTTTGGTCGTTTCCTGTAAGGTGGTGTCTTCCTGCAGTCTCGTCCTAACCTCTGCTACTGCCTCAGAGGTCGGGATAAAGGTGAAGAGGGACACAACATCATAAGAAACCATCAGATCATCTGAGTCCAATTGGAGATGTTTGACTTTGTCCACAAAAGGGTGTGTGTTTTCCATATGATGTTCCAAGTTCCCCAGCAATGGTGCCAAGATAGTTGCTTAAATGCTTGGCCACATTGTGGGTGATGGAATCTGTGCTGCACACAATGGGTCTGAGTGGAACATTCTCTTTGTGAATTTTGGGAAGGCCATAAATGCATGGGAATAGCTTCCCCAGGATACAGTCTGTAATACAGAAGCCTGTCTATCATCTCCTCTTTTTCAAGCTTTTGTAAACAGTCTATCACCTTCTTCTTGTAGCCACTGGTCGGGTCTCTTTTCAACCGTTCGTATGTATTTGAGTCCTCGAGGAGGCTGTGGACTTTGGCTTCATAATCAGCTGTATTAAGAATCACAGTGCAGCGACCCTTGTCTGCTGGAAGAATGTTTATACTGGGATCTTTGTAGTGCTGAGAGTGCCTTCCTCTCCTCAGATGTGATATTTGAAGGAGGAGGTTTGGCGCTCTTCAGAGTAGCTGTGACGCGTAACCTCAGGTCTGCAGCCTCATTTTCTGTCATCTTGTTGTTCCTAATGGCTGTTTCTGTGATGTTGTCATCTGTAGGGATTTGCATAGAAGTAATAGAAAAGTTGAGCCCTTTGGAGAGCACGTCTTTCTCTGCCTGAGACAGGACGCGGTCTGATAGGTTCATGATCCAGTGTTTCTGTCCGCTCTTACTTCGGTCTATCCCTATGCTTCTTTCATGCTGGTCCTTACCTGAGTCCTTTTTATTCAAGTGGATGTTAAACTTCTTGATTTGGTGTTCCTTGCTCTTTCTGTGCTGCGCTTCCTGTGCTGTCTGTGTGAATCCATTACTCTCTAAGGCTTCTTCAGGGAGGACACTTGTTAATTTCTCCTGCTAAGTTTCTGTTCTGTCTTTCAGGTTAACAATTCTGAGGTTGTTTTCTTGGATCCTTTCACTGAGCACTTGGATGAGAGTCAAAACGTATCGTTTTTTCTAAAACAGAGTCCAGATGACTACAACTGAATCTTTTTCTACAATGGAACACTCCAGGACACTGAATGAGGGAGGGAATGAGACTTGGATGATCAAACGTATCGTTTTTCTAAAACAGAGTCCAGATGACTACAATGAATCTTTTTCTACAATGAACACTCCAGACGAATGAGGATTACACCGATTTTCTCTGAATGTTTGTATTTTATTAATTGTAAATTCTCATTTTTGGACATAAGATGAATAGTTTGACAGATTTGGGTCCAGAAGTTGGCATCAGGAGTTATTGAAAGGTCATTTTTCAATTGTATTGTTGGTATTCAAGCATGTATGTTGTTTTATTGATTTGGTGAGAAATGGGATGTCAGCTATAATAGTTCTTTGCATAATGATTGTTCAATTTCTAGACATGTAATATCAGATTGGGTGGGGTGGGTCCATTTGTGAATGTATTGTAGTTGGTTAGCCAATGAGTAATATTGAACATTTGGTGCTTCTAGTCCTCTTTGAGCTTCGTTCTTTTGTAATGTACTGAGTTTAATCCTTGGTGTTTTATTTTTCCAATAGAAGTGAATGATAATGGAGTCTAGTGATTTGAACCAGGTGAGTGTTGGGATCACTGAGACTAAATAGTTTGTTTTTGGTAAAATTGTCATCTTTATTGCAGCTATCCTGCCAATTATGGAGAGGTGAAGTTTGAACCATCGAAGTAAGTCTTCTTCTATTGTCTTTAACAGTGGTGTGAAGTTGAGTATTATCAATGCTGACAGCCTGGAGGAAATCTTGACGCCTAGGTAATTGATGTGATCATGGCATATAGGTATGGGTGATTGGTGGTGCCGCATCCCATTTGGTTTTATGTAGCTGGAGGATGGATGATTTATTACAATTAATTGCATAATCTGAAATTTGGGAAAAAGACGGAATTGTTTTGATTATTTCTTGGATAGATGTTTGAGGTTCTTGTATAAATAGTAATATATCGTCTGCATAAAGTGAGATTTTATTGGCTTGTGTTGTTTCAATACCTTTGATTGATTGGTTCAGGCGGATAGCTGCTGCCAGTGGTTCAATAAAGATGGTGAATAGAGACAGAGAGAGTGGGCATCCTTGCCTTGTACCCCTGTGTAGTGTGAAGCTTTGTGATGCTGGTCCATTGGTTGTGACTATGGTGATACACACTATGGGGATGTGTATAGAATCTTGATCCAGTCAAGAAACGACTCTCCAAAGCAAAATCTTTTTAGTGTGGTGAATAAAACTGCAGAAGTTCTCTGATGACTGCCATCATCAGACTCATCACGGACGACGACGATGCAGAGTACAGAGGACTCGCGCAGGACTTTGTGGACTGGTGTCAGCAGAACCACCTCCTCATCAACGCGGGGAAGACCAAGGAGATGGCGGTGGACCTCCGCAGACGCCACTCTGCTGCCCCCTCACCAGTGAACATCCAGGGAAGGGACATTGAGAAAGTGGACTCATACAAGTACCTGGGTGTTCATCTGAACCACAAACTGGACTGGACTCATCACACAGACGCACTGTACAGGAAGAGCCGGAGTCGACTCTACCTCCTGAGGAGACTTCGGTCCTTTGGAGTGGCAGGGCCACTCCTGAGGACTTTCTACGACTCGGTGGTGGCATCAGCCCTCCTGTACGGTGTGGTCATCCAGCTCCGTCCTGGGCCGTGCTCTGGACAGAAATCTGGAAATCTAACCCCCAAAAAGATGCCGGACCAGACTGTGTCTCTCCCGCCACATTAAGACACTGTGCAGGAGAGTTAACCCCCGTCTTCACAGACATTTTTAACACCTCCCTGGGGTCATGCCATGTCCCAGCCTGCTTCGAGTCAGCCATCATTGTCCCTGTCCCCAAGAAGCCCCGGATCACTGGACTTAATGACTACAGGCCAGTGGCACTGACGTCTGTAGTCATGAAGTCATTTGAACGCCTGGTCTTGCCCACCTCAAGTCCCTCATCTCCTCCCTTCTGGACCCCCTGCAGTTCGCCTACAGAGCCAACAGGTCTAGAAGCAGGCTGGGGCGTGGCATGACCCCAGGGAGGTGTTAAAAATGTCTGTGAAGACGGGGGTTAACTCTCCTACGCAGTGTCTTAATGTGGCAGGAGAGACGCCGTCTGGTCCGGCAGCTTTTCGGGGGTTGGATTTCCGAAATAGCCTGTCAACATCCTGTTCCTGAACTGAGAGAGTGGTGGGGGAGGTGGGGGGGACCAGCTTTGGGTTGGCGGAGGTGGCTAAACAGGGACTTCGTGTTGTTTAAAAAATCTTTGCAGTTTTTCCTGACAGACCCGAGACATAAGGGATAGAAACACCCTTTCGTCTTGGTTCTGTCTCCCTTTTTTCCCTTTTGTCCTGCCTTTTGGTTCTCTTCACTTTGTTCATAGCCCAAGTCGGGTATCCACAGGCTGAGAGAGCATTCCGGACGTGTTTTTCCTCTTTCCTCTTGCCCTCTGAGCTGGTGGGCACCTCTCGTGCTCTGTGTTGTAGTGTTCTGATCTGGGAGTGCTGGGAGTGATCATCAGCACAGAAGACATGCGAGTTCAGGACCCCAGAGCGCCGTCCATCTTCATCTCAAAGCCACAAACCACTCTATTGAAGACAGTGAGGTGGAGATTCTGAGCAGGGAGAAAAGATGGTTTGAAAGAGGAGTTAAGGAGGCAATCTTTGTTAAAAAAGAGAATCCTTCATTAAATCGTAATGGAGGTTTAAGATTCAACCTTCCAGTTGTTTATAATGGTTTGCTGAAACCCTGGAGACGCCCTGGGCATTCGGATGCTAAACAGGCACTCAAGGAGAGGGAGCCAAATCAGTGAACAATAGGATGTAGATGGGTCAGCTCATTTAGTTTCAATGGGCCATTATCAATGGGCAGGGCTTTCACAGAGTAGGACATAAACAGGAGTTCTCAGACTTGTTTCACAGATTGAGAATGACTCTTGGATGAGAGTCGACACGTTTTCTTCTTTTTTCGAAAACAGAGTCTAGATGACTACAACTGAATCTTTTTCTACAATTATTGCTCTGTGTTTTATGTTGTAAATTAATGCCAAAACAAGTTCCTATATTTGTGAGTTTTGTTAATTGACAATGGCACTAAACTGATTCTGATTCTGATTTAGGAGATATGATGGCTTATTTCCCACTTAGAAGGGTCTGAGCTTTATTAAGTGCCCTGTTAAAAGTTGTTAAAAGCAAAGGGATACATGTTTGTTTTAGAGCTTCATACCACTGAGTTGAACTCATCACTCCCCAGAGTTTTGATGTTCTTTCGTCTCTTGATTGCCCCCTGTATGTCCAAAACTGTTATTTCAGCTCCTGATCTTTTCCTCCTTTTCCTCCGCATAAGTCTTGATGTCGTTTGACATTTTCTACAAGTCTTCAATAATGTAGATAGGAGCATGATCACTTAAGTCTATTGTGCTCTGCCTCTGTGATTTTTATCTGTCTTTATTAAAAATAAAAAAAGTAATCTATTCTAGAGTAGGTTGTATGTGAATTAGATTTTTTGTTTAATTATTGGCGTGCACTAGGCTTTATCTCCCTCCAGATGTCATTCAGTCCTATATTCATTCATTTGAGAAATTTGCCATTTATTGCTCCTCCAGTGCCTCTTGAATTTGATGCGTTTAATGACAGGTTAAACACAAATATTCCGATTAGGGTTCCCTCAGAGTGGTTTGCATTCAGGCCCCTCTATTGAGACTTCCCCTCAGGAGCCACATTGGCCATGCTAGCTTTGTTAGCTTGTGAGTGTGTCTGCTTTCCGCCGAGGTTACAGTACATCAGCTTTGATTGTTTATCTCCTGAAGCATTACCTCGCTCTGGATGTTACGTGTTTTTTTGAATGAACATTGTTTAATTTGTTTTTCCACTGTCGCCCCTCGAGGCAACTGCTGTTGTGATTTTGAGTGTTACAAAAAGAAATTGAATTGAATTGTTTTGTTCTATTTGTGTTTTGTATTATCTATTTGTTTATAAAATTGAACAAAATAACATAAAAAGAAACCGACATTTTTACATTTTTCAAACGTCAGCAGCATGGCCTTAGTAGTAGTAGTCAGTCTACGCCATAGTCGAAAGACCCTAAAGACTTTATTTCATCGTGGTTGCACATATTTTTTCCCACAAAGTAAGAACAAAGTTTGAGCTAAAGCTTTTTTATTCCACATTTAGCTGAAAACTATAGGTTTTCACATTCATATTAAATAAATGTGACGGATAAATGTAAAACCTTTTTTATTTTTTTTTATTTAAGTAGAGACATTAGCGTTTCTTTTGGCGAACAACATGTGATTAAACCGGCAGAACAAAGTTGAATGTGGGGCATTGAAGATTGTGGATATTTAGCCAAAACTCTGGCAGGGTGTCTTGTGTAAACAGAGCTAGCAGGGAAAGAGTTAATTTTCAAAATTGACCTCATTTCAATTCCATTTGATTTAATTGGAGGGATTTGTTTTCGTTCTCTCTGTGCCTTGTTCCATATTTTTAGTTGCTTATGTTTCAATGTTAGAAATTGAAAAAAAGCTTAAGAAAAATAACAGTCTATTGTCTAAAAAAAAAGACATCTTTTATTATTATCTTTGCGGTATTAAAATTGGTATTGAGTCTCTCGTCTTTTATTTCATATCAAAATTTATTTTGAATGGTTTGTATCATGACAGCATTCTATAGAACAGTACAACTTGTCTTTAGTTGAAAGTGCCTGTTTATGATGCTCATGGAGGTTTCTCAAAATGAAATGATGTTTCAATGACACCTGGACAGAGCAGTGTAATTTCTTATGTTGTTGTGTGTTGTCCCTGAGGGCAACTTTGACCCGAGCCCCTGCCTGTACCGTTTGTGCCCTCTATGACTCTGTGTCCTCTGTGTGCTTCTAGAAGGCTCAGTGTGCCCATTGCGGATATGGATATGGAGTCTGACCGATCAGGGCTACAAGTGCTGCAGACTGCTGCTGCATAAACGCTGCCACCAACTCTTATCACAGACCTGCCCCGGGCGCATGGTGAGTACTGGCCTCAAGGAGTGCACTGCTGTGAGCCCTGTGAGCATTGCACTGACCAGAATGAGAATCCCATAATAAAGGGTACCTTCGGGCACAGTTTGAGTCCTAATCAGAATATTTTCTGATTAGCACTGTAAACCCCCGACTGAAACACACATGCAGAATATTTTGGAGCGCATACAATAAAGTGATAAACACATTTGTAAATAGACAATTATACATAGAGGAATATGCTGTATTAATGTTTAAATGTAATGTAGCCAGTTGAGGTGTGTAAAGCAGACAGATGAATTGAAGGTAGTCAATAAATTATTGTGAATAAATGCATAGGCGTTTTTTGCAAATCGCATCACAGTACCAAGAACCAAGTCCCTATTTCCCCCTTTTCCCTATTTAGTCTGAGGAACCTTCCATCCCTCTTTGGTCACGTTCACACAATGACAGTGACTTAAAGGAGGTCAAACTGACCATAAAACTAGAACATTTAGGATAACAAAAGTATTTTTTTTACCTTCATCCATCTCCTTTTGAGCACTGTAAACCTGTGTGTAAAACGATAACGCACAAACCGCTAAAACAAACAATCACATTTAAAATAAGAATTGTATCTTTGGAGCTATACGTTTTTTCTTGGATCAAGTTCTAGTTTGGTGGATCAAGTTTGTTTAACTCATGAAATGAATTAAGTGTAATTTAATAAATAATACAAAAGTAAATGTGTGCTTGTTTTAACAAGAAGGTTCCTGGTCTTAAGTACCTATTCCTGAAAATTAGCAAAAAAATACCTCAAAGTGTGGTCCCAATGCCTAGTTTATACTTTGTGTGATCGCACATCAAATGTGGACAAACGGGGAACAAAACAAGTACCACTAACAGAAAAAGGTTTCAACAGTGTGAAAACCCCTTACGTTAACTGAGTAAGAATTGGCTACATTTCTCTAATTGCCCCCACTTATTGGTCAAATGTAGGCCTAGATTCAAATGACATAGCCCGGGTAATGCTCTTCTTTCCCTTGAGGAGCATCTTAAAACAGTTAAAATACGGAGGCAACCGATTTGAGTCAATAGCACTACAGCAGTGCCACATGCTGACACAATTAGTTCACTTCACTTCACTTTTACACTGAAACTATGATCCCTGACTCTGTCCTCTGTGGGGACACAACATGGAGTGAGTTCACGTAGATTACAGTGCAGGTTTTACAAAAGTTATTCTTTGGGCATGTTTTAAAAAAAAAGGAAGTATTTTTATGACAACTAAAGGGTTGAATTAAAGCACCAGATATTTGAGATGTCTGCAGGGCACACTCAGCACTGACCACTGTGACACTGTCACCGGCTGAGCTCAGTCTACCGCTACTGAGAGAGCAGAGCGGAGGCGGCGCAGAGATGAGGGGAGAGAGAGCGCTGAAATGTACTCAAATGACGCAAAAAATGACAAATAGTGACACCTAATGATAAAATGAATTACAATTCACATCCATCAATAATAGTGGCCAATACAGTACAACATTGATAGCAGAGTAAAAGTATACATAGAAATATTAAATAGAACAAATAGGTCAATGGGAAAACCCTTTAAGTTGTCTTCAAAACTACATGTGTACTGTGGGTCGTCTTGTTGATCAGAGCCGTTACAAGAAAATGTTGAGATTGAATTAATCATTCAGCCCCTTAGGAACCAGTGTCTGCAAGGGATGATCCAACATTCTTCACGTTATTTTAATAACAATTCATGGTCCCCTCCTCTTGGGGGCGGAGGAACATGTTCAATACCGCAAAAGTAGAATGTAGTAACGTTGTGTTGACGGTCGTTAAACAGAACCGCCACAGGATATTCCCTGTCATTGCGCCTGATGGAACAATGTCCCCCTTGTTCCATCAGGGGACATTGTAAAAGAGATACAACATGTTAATGAATCATTTCAGTCTTATCTGAGTTCACCTGGAGAAAGTTGTTGTCAGAAAAATATCCTTCCCTAGTTCTACTTAAAATTAAGTTGTATGTGAATGTGCTTTGACTTGCGCCATTTCCGCTCGGCCCGGTGGCAAAATCCAATAAAGACGGATACATCCAATGGATTCGACCACGGTCCGACAGACAGTGGTTTTAATCTTCTTTATGTTTATCTTCTTTAAAGAAAAGTTTTTAGTTGAAAGGTTCAAATGACGATTGCATTTGTTCTTGCTTGGTTAAAAATTGTATTATTCAGTTTGTCTCATAGTTCAAATGTTTTTCTTTCAGCTTGTTGTTTTCCAATTTTCCAGACTAATAATTTAGAACATTTTGATCCACACCTATAATATCTTTGTTTGGCAAAAATATTTTTTTAACAATTTCCTTTGAGGTTAGATCATTCATTTATTCTCGTTTTATTTTCCTGTAGCAGTTGGGGATTCTTGGCATGATGATTTACCTCTCTAGCTGTTTTCGTTTTTACTTGTAGATCATTTAGCTTTCCCCCCCTTTGTTTGGCCATCATTTTACCTTTCAATTTTTTTCTTAATTAAATTTTTGTATTTTTTAAATGTATAACAAAAGAAGACACAGAAGAAGGGAACACGACCAGAGAGAGGAGAGATAAACCAAAATAGGCAGTCAAGAAGAAGAGAAAAATCATGGCACACAGAACCCCAAGTAAATGTCTCATTTAGTCCACAGTCTGTCAAATATGTCCAATTAAGTCCAAGGGCCGTATTTTGCCCCCGGCGGTAGCGTTAACGTGGGCGCAGCAGAGCTCATTGCGTCACACCTCGCAGTCAGCGCAATTGATGACAGCGCAGGGCGTGTAATTCTAAACAAGAGGGTGGTGATTATGCCAAATATATGGGGTGGAGTAAAGCAAACTGAGGGCGTGGCCTGGTGCATTCTATGAAATGGCCAGAATCGTAACTAATAAACTTCAACACTAGTGTCTGTTATAGATTGGGGATGTTTTATGAGTTTTTAGATATTTTCCTCAAGCATAAATGACCAATATTAACCTGAGTGGGCTTTATATTCGAGGAGAGAGGGGAGCAGATGAGGGGAAACTCCCTTCTGTCCCTCAGGTTGGGCCGCGACAAGAAATTCTCATTTCATTGCAGGGCAGGTTTGGACGGGTTATAAAATGCTGTCGTCTCGTACGTCAGCATTGTAACATCGCGTTTTGCTGCGTCTGAATTCACTTCCTGGTTCGGTTTGTTTGTCTGGGAATATGTGACTGATCATTGTGCAGTTTACTACACTTCCTCTCTCCACAATCTTTCAACTGAGCCGTCTGTGATAATAATCTCCATAGCAACGGCGTAAAAACAGTTGGGGATCACGAGGGCGGGGTCTAGCTGTGGTGCTTCTGGTAAAGTATAAATGCCAGAGCCGAAACAAACTTTTGTACTTACGCAGCCCTGTAGGTAAATGAACAAACGTCTTGCGTCTTATGAAGTATGAATTGGCCTCTAAAGCTCTCTTGCGCTGCGTTGGACCTGTTACTGCGCAGTCTGGCCCAGACTGGACCTGCAGACTCATGTGTTCAGTTTCGAAAGGAACGTCTTTTGGAAATTTGGAATAGATCCTCACTGTCACATCACATTCACCCATAATCTTTGTCCCAGTCTGCGTGAAACTGGCACAGACTGACAGCCCAACACGAGATCTGCACATAAGATGAGCTGACCACAGTGCCTTCCGGACCGCAGCATCCCATCGAGCACTCGGGTCCAGTTAAATCGGCACAAGCCCAACCTGAGGACATACTCCGCAGTATGCAAAACAAATGAAGGTGAATTAAATAAAGAAACAATGCATTTGCATTTCAATATTTTATTTTATTTTTTTTAATTTTGAGAACTCATTGAAAAATGGGAAGTCAACCCGTTTTATTGCTCACTTCTTTCATTGCCATGACAAACATCTCCCACAGGAGGTGCTTTTGAATGCCACAATTCTCAGTCATTCAAACACTATCACCATATATGGACTGGCACCATCCCACTCCAGCCTCCAGCGGCCAAGTCAAGCCTCTTTATGCCAGCGCTAAGGTCGGCAAGATAGCAAAATAGCGCCCTGGCCCATCCCCCTGGAAAAGGCTCACGTCAACGCTACCTTTGGGGGCAAAATACGGCCCCAAATGAAATCTTTTCCATTTTACAAATGTCCAATATAATGTTTGTCCAGTCTTTGATCGTTTGTGCTTTTTGTGTCATCCATTTTTTTGTGAGGGCCTTTTTGCTGTGGCTCGGAGGATGTTCTAGAGATAACTGCTGGTTGTGTCCATGGCAGGAGTCCTGAGGCCCAAATACATAGTTTTGAAATCCATTGTGACGGTGATGTCATAAATTGTGTGTAAGTCTTTGTTGATCTCAGTCCAAAACTTGCGAACAACAGGACAATCCCAAAACACATTATAGTGGCTCCTGGCTGCCACATCCTCTCCAACAGTCTGCATTTCCCTGAGTTATGGGCACTTTGACATGGGGTGATAAAGAAACGAAACACATTTTTACAACAGAATTCCCTCCAAACATGTGATTTTGTGGTTTTCCAATCGGATGTACATATACTTTCCCACTCTTCATCAGCCAGAACAAAGTGACTCTGTCGTTCCCATTTCCCCTTAATATAATCAGTAGAGTGAGTGCCCAAATTATCAATACATTTGTATAATTTAGATATTATTCCTCTTGAAATTTCCAATTTAAATGCTTTAATGAATATTTCAGTCAAAGGGCTATGATGGAACAGTAAGGACTAAACATGGGGAATCTGCGTTTCAGTTTTATGCAGCTAAAATCTGGAACAGTCTTCCTGAGGATGTGAGACAGGCCGCTACTCTGGCAATGTTCAAATCTAAACTAAAAACTGTTTTGTTTGGCTGTGCATATGACTGAAATGCTTTTCTTTGCACTCTTCATCTTTTATGTCTTGAAACTAGAGATGATGGATTTCCTGCCATGTCTTTGTGATTTTTAATGCATTTTTTTTACCTGTTGTGTGAAGCACTTTGAATTGCCTTGTGTATGAATTGTTGCTCTACAAATAAACTTGCCTTGCCTTGCCTTGGTCATTACGCTTTTTGATTTCTTGATTATAATAACTCTTTATTCGTAAATTTGTATTAAAAATAAAAGTCCTGTTTCTCTAAACCAAAGGCATTCTTTCATCTCAGCAAAGCTCTTCAGATGATTTCTCCTTTACAATTCTGGTAAAAAGACCTATTATACCTTTTGTTGTCCAGACTTTTTAAATCTTGAGTCCGTGGTCTGTTAGGGGCTGACATTTTTATTGTCAGCCAGCCAAATACCACCTGTGGTCTGTATGATGGCACATTCCAGTCTGGTCCTTCCCCTCTTTTCAGGTGTTAAAGGAATATGATGGCCTCTTTTCCAACTCTGAGGGATCTTGTAGTCTGTTTAAGTGCACAGTTAAAATGTTGCCAAAAGGCAAAAGAGTAAGTGTGTTCTTTTAAAAAGCTCTTATACCACTCTGAGGTTGAAGAAAACAAAAAAAACCCCCCCCACCATTTCACGGGGCTTTTCCCCCTGCAGATTTATTATTTATTTAATCTTTTGATTGCGCCTTGTATTTCCAAAACTGTTATTTCAGCTCACGAATTTTTTATTTTGTTCTTCTGACATAAAAGGCAAATTGGAGGGTGTCCAGAAAGGAATTTATATCATCCTCCTTTGCCGTCTGGAATTTTTGAAAAAAGTTTTTTCTAAAAGGATTCAAATGCTGTGTAAATTCTGTCTTGTTTTTGGTTAAGATTCACATCATATTGTCCGTTCCCGTATTCTAAAAATGGTTGCTTGTTGTTTTTTAAGTTTCCACTCCAGATAGTAAATTAGAACATTTTGATCAACTCTCATATTATAGTATTTGTTTGGTAAAGAGCATTTTCTTAACCTATCCATTCTTCTTCCGCTTCTATCCGGCGGCCGGGTTGCGGGGCAGCAGTCTAAGCAGGCTACTCCCAGACCTTCCTTATCCCCAGAACACTTCCTCCAACTCCTCCGGGAGGATCCCGTAGGCGTTCCCAGGCCAGCCGAGAGACATAGTCCCTCCAGCGTGTCCTGGGTCTTCCCCGGGGCCTCCTCCTTGGTGGGCACATGCCCAAAACCCCTCCCGAGGGAGGCGTCCAGGAGGCATTCGCGAAACAGATGCCCGAGCCACCTCAGCTGGAGCTGTGAGGAAGCAGCGGCTCTACTCCAAGCTTCCTCCTGTGTGACTGAGCCCCTCACCCCCATCCCAAAGGGAGCGACCGCATCACTGCCGGATGCTGCACCGAATTCCGCCTGTCAATCTCACGCTCCATCCTTCCATCACTCCCGTGAACAAGACCCCGAGATACTTGAACGCCTCCACTTGCGCCGGCAAGGAACTCCCCACCCACCTGGAGAGGGCAAGCCACCTTTTTCCGGCTTTGAGAACCATGGCCTCAGATTTGGAGATGCTGATTCTCATCCCAGCAGCTTCACACTCGGCTGCAAACCGTCCCAGTGCATGTTGCAGGTCCAGGTTTGATGGAGCCATCAGGACAACATCATCTGCAAACAGCAGAGATGAGATCCTGTGTTCTCCCAAAACCCTCCGACCCCTTGACTGCGCCTAGAGAATTCTGTCCATAAAAACAATGAACAGAACCGGTGACAAAGGGCAGCCCTGGCGGAGTCCAACACGCACTGGCGAACAGGTCTGACTTACTGCCGGCAATGCCGAACACAGCTCCTGCTCCGGTCATACAGGGACCGGACAGCCCTGAGCAAAATGGCCCCGGACCCCGTACTCCCGCAGCACTCCCCAAAGGGCACCCCGTGGAACAAATAGGTCGAAAGCCATCTGCCAGATCCACAAAAACACATTGTGGAAACTGGTTGGGGCAAACTACCCATTGAACCCTCGAGAGCACCCGACCGATGGGGAGTATAGGGCTGGTCCCACGGGTTCCACAACCAGACGAAACCACTCTGCTCCCTCCTGAATCCGAGAGTTATCGCGACTATTCGGTCCGTCGGATGC
Source organism: Chaenogobius annularis (assembly GCA_015082035.1). NCBI lineage: Eukaryota > Metazoa > Chordata > Actinopteri > Gobiiformes > Gobiidae > Chaenogobius > Chaenogobius annularis. The sequence continues at coordinate 132,048 of BJKM01000644.1, forward strand.
TCCTCTCCAGTACGCTGGAATAGACCTTACCAGGCGAGGCTGAGGAGTGTGATCCCTCTATAGTTGGAACACACCCTTCCGCGTCCCCCTTCTTTGAACAAAGGACCACCACCCCCGGTCTGCCTAGTCCAGAGGGCACCATCCCCGACCGCCACGTGATGTTGCAGAATGACGTTTTCAACCAAGACAGTCCTGCAACATTCCAGAGACTTTAGGTACTCGGGCGCTATCTCATCCAACCCCCGAGCTCTGCCACCGAGGAGTTTGCCAACAACCTCAGTGACTTCGCGCTTGCGGTGATAGATGAGCTCAGCCTCCGAGTCCTTCCAGTCTCTACTTCCTCTTCGGAAGACGTGACAGTGGGATTTAGGAGGTCCTCAAAGTACTCCTCTCCACCGTCCGACAACATCCCCAGTCGAGGTCCGCAGGTCTCCACCCGCAGGCGTAAACGGTAACACTGCTTCCCCTCCTGAGGCGCCGGACGCCAGAATTTCTTTGGGGCCGACCGATAGTCCTCTCCAGGGCCTCCCCAAACTACTCCCAGCTCCCAGTTTTTGCCTTTGACAGCACAAGCTGGCATGCCTGGCCCATAGACTACCCTCAACGGCCCAGGAGTCCTACCAAAGAGCCTGATAGGCCTCCTTCTTCGCCTGACAGCATCCCTTACTTCGGTGTCCACCACCGGGTTCGGGGGTTTGCCGCGCACCAGGCACCTAGACCTTGCGACCACAGCTCCGACAGCCATTGATAATGGAGGTCGAGAACGGTCCACTCGGACTCAATGTCCCCAGCCTCCCCGGGATCTGGGAGAAGCTCTCCCGGAGGTGTTTGAAGACCCTGCTGACAGCGGGCTCCGCCATGTTCCCAACAGACCCTCACAATGCGCTTGGGCCTGCCAAGTCTGTCCGGCTTCCTCCGCCGCCAGCCAACTCCAACTCACCACCAGGTGTGATCGGTTGACAGCTCCGCCCCTCTCTTTACAAGAGTATCCAAGACACACGGCCGGAGGTCAGATGACACGACAACAAGGTGATCATTTGATCTCCGGCCTAGGGTGTCCTGGTGCCACGTGCACTGGTGGACACCCTTGTGCTTGAACATGGTGTTCGTTATGGACAGTCTGTGACTAGCACAGAAGTCCAATAACTGAACACACGGGTTTCGGGTTAGATCGGGGAGGCCGTTCTTCCAAATCACCCCTCTCCAGGTGTCACTGTCGTTTCCCCCGTGGGCGTTGAACTCCCCCAGTAGAACTATTTTCCTGTGAAATCAGATCATTAATTTCTCCTCCTATCTTTTGAATTTCTGGAACATTTTATGACACCCCTTTTTGGCATGGTTTTCCTCCAACAATTTTGATTTTGCTTGCATATCATTTAGCTTTTTCTCCCTTTGTGTCTTTTTTTTCGGAGGCTATAGCTATGATTTGTCCCCTCAAGACTGCTTTGGAAGCATCCCACAGGATGGGTGGAGAAATTTCCCCAGTATCATTTTCCTCCAAATAAGTCCTAATGTTGTTTTTGACATTTTCTTCCTTTTTTCCCCTTGAAATTAAAGTAGTCTATTCTAGAATAAAGTGCATGTGAATTTGAAAAATGGGCATACTGGCGCGCCCTAGGGTTAATTTCCCTCCATATGTCAATCAGTCCTATAGTCTTCAATAAGAACTTCTTAGAACTTCTTGTTAATTGTTCCTCCAGTGCCTCTTGAGTTCGACCACGTCCAGTTAGTGAATGCGAAGATGATTCAATCGCCGCCACAAATTAGGGTTCCCTTAGAGAGTCCACAATCAGGTCCATGACATCAGCATAGAAAGTGATATCGCCCCCTGGTGGAGCATACACATTTAAAAGAGTGAAAACCTTTCCATTGATATTCCCTTTAACCAGTACATATCTGCTTTCTTTATCCTTACATTCAAAACTCTGTTCAAAAACAATTTGGTTTGAGATCAATATTGCAACTCCCCTTCTATGTTTGCCTCTGTATGATGAAGAATAGGATTTTGTTAGTTTTTGATGTTCAGTGTCATTCAAGTGTCTCTTGTAAAAAATGTCTATTCTTAATTTTTTAAAATGTTGTCAACATTTTTGTTCTTTTGATTGGGTTCAGTATGCCATTCACATCGAAGGTTGCTACTTGTAACACTTCTGATGCCATTGGGTTGTATTTATCTCACTGTTGACAACTTTTGAATAGTTTTTAACCTCTCTGGTCGAAAACAACAAAGACACACAAGAACCATAGGAACACAGAACAACTGAAAAGGTAAAAAATAAAACAAAGTCCAATCCCCCACATTTGACACCTCGATGAGTAGATGTGTTTAGTCACAGAGTTTATATAGAAAAGCAGACAGCCACCAGGGGGCATAAAGTCTGAAAATCAGGTAATCAGTCTCATTCAAATGAACAGAAATGTATCACCATGTGACCTCAACCCGAACTCACACACCCCACGCTGGTGGCTCCATCCTCTGTACTGTTCATTTCTCTGTGTTTTGCATCTTCCTTAAGAGCACCTCTGCTTCTCCTGGTGTTCTGAGCACGTGTGTTTTACCTTCAAAAGTCACCAGAAGAGTCGCGGGGAAAGAGAATCCATGTCTCAGTTTTCTCTTCCTCAGCTCATCACAGATGTGGTGGAACTTTTGCCGTTGTTGGCGGACCTCATATGGAATATCTGGAGCAAAGAAGACTTTGCCTTTGTACTGGAGGTCTCCTTTAACCCTTGCAGCCTTCAGGACGCGTTCCTTCACGCGATCGTTAAGAAACCTCATAATCCTGTCTCGTGGTTTATCATCTGCTGGTGAGTCTCCATCCAGACTGGCGGCGCGACTCTCAGGTTTGTTCGTTGCGTTAGCTTTGTTAGCTTCGTTAGTCTCGTTAGCTTGTGATGCGGGCTGTTTTCCAATCAGCTTTGTCTGTTCTGGTCCCTTGGCACTACTGGACTTTTGTCTTCCTTGTTTACTCATCTCTCGTCATTGTTCTTTGGGATTAGGTGGGTCAAACAATGATTTCAAAACCACATTTTGCCGCTGCGGTGAGAGGTGTGTCCACTCAGTGAGGACTATTATTTTCATTTGAATTTGCCATGATTTGGTTCTTTGAATGTTTTTTATCTTTTTTATCGTGCTTTTTGCTCTCTTGTCACGTTCTGTTATGTTCTGTGTTTTATGTTTAATTTTACATTTTTCAAAACTGTGAAGGGTGAATCTGATTGGTCAGTGCTAACGCCAGAGCCTTCCACTTACTGTTTGAATGCTAAGTGAATGAGTTACCAGTTCTGAACATGTAACCCCCAAAACAGTACAAAATCTGATGGGTTTCTGTAGTTTTCTGTACTCAGGACATAACTTCATGGCAAGGTAAGTTTATTTGTAGAGCACAATTCGTACACAAGGCAATTCAAAGACATGACAGAAATGACAAAACCATGCCATTTTCAAGCTATCCGTCAAATATATTAAGACATAAAAGAGAAGAGTGCAAAGAAAATCATTTCAGTCATATAAACAGCCAAACAAAACAGTTTTTAGCTTAGATTTGAACATTGCCAGAGTAGAGGCCTGTCTCAAATGCTCAGGAAGACTGTTCCAGATTTTAGCTGCATAAAACTGAAATGCAGATTAACCATGTTTAGTTCTGACTTTGGGCACCAGCAGGAGGCCGGTCCCTGAGGTCCTCAGAGTCCACGATGGTTCATATAGCACTAACATGTCCGAGATGTACTTTGGTGCTAGGCCATGGAGAGACTTGTATACAAGCAGAGCTGCTTTGAAGTCTATTCTCTGAGCCACAGGGGGCAGTGCAGAGACCTGAGCACAGGACTAATGTGATCATACTTCCTGGTTCTAGTCAGGACCCAAGCAGCAGCGCGTTCTGGATGTACTGCAGCTGTTTTACAGCTCGTTTGGAGAAGAGTTTCTGTCACAAATATTATCAACAATAACTCGTTCAAACACCACAATTTGGTCAACACAAAGTTGACCAAAGTGCTGATTTGTTATATACAATTTAACTCATATATATGAGTATACGGGTTTGTGTAGTGCTGCTTGTGTGGATAGCTAAGGGGCTTGTTCAATATGTTTCTCCAGGATCCAGGCATGCCCTCTCCTGCAGACTTCAGGGGCGAGGAGGCGGATGTTCCAGTGGACCACATTGACAGCAGAGATGGAAGTAAGGCACAGTAATGTGATTCTGTGTAGGGTAAAGACTGGTGTTATGCTCTTATTAGTTATTATTAGTTGAATTTTAGTATATCAACCTGTGTTTCACTTGAAAAGAATGAAAAGATTTGTCTTTCTGCATACCACTAGCTTCAAACCAGGTCTATAACTGGACTATAGCAGGTCTAAATTAGAGCTTAGATCAAGAATTTTACAGTTGCCAGTTGTTCTTAAAAATTAACTAAAGGGAACCTACTGTGGCGCCTTTATGTAAGACAGTCGCAGTGGATGCTGGCTCCCATGAACCCTTATCAGGTAAGTCACTCTAGCAAACCAATGTAAATATTTACAAAATCACCTTTGCAGCAACAACCTGCTTATCTACCAGGCTCCAGAGGGAAGCAAAAAGGAAGACATGATTTGATTTATTAAATGACTCATTATGGCAGTGCTTAGCTTCTCACAAGAAGATATTCACATTCTTACACTGTGTAAGACGTGGTTCTGCATGAGGGCTCAAATGCAAGTGTATGGTGTGATTAAACAGTTGAAAGAAAAAGGAGTCCAGGCCAGATGCTGCTTCCCAGCGCAAATCAATCTGGCATGTGTACCTTCTTAACACTCATCAAGGCAATACCAACACTTCAGGAGATGGGCATCTCAGTCCAAGTCACTGAAAGAGAGAAGATAGACTGGGAGTTTTTCAGGGACCAAAGATAGCGGTGTGAACACGAGAAGAACCGGGAGCGACGGTATAGATAGATGCAGACTTCATGGCCTCCCTTCACTCTCATTCTAATTTCACGCTCAGCTGTCCTGTCTAACCTACAGGCCAAAAAATCATTAAAAAAAAATACTAAAAAAGCTTTGGTCTTCCCATGATAAAAGCTTTAGGCTTACTTCACCCAAGAGAATTTGTCAGCAGCGGGCCAAGTTCGGCCACATCTGTTAAGAGCTCAAGAGGAGACGCCTTTGACATGATTTCACTTTTCCAGCCACGAAAATAAAAACACTTTTCAAAACTCTAGAGGAAGCAGATGTGCTCTCCAAAAAAATACAGAGCACAGAGAAATGAAGAACATGTCAAGATGTGGCTAGTTGATCCAAAATAAGGCATGTGGACTCAAGTAATTGACACTTTTCATTATTTTATTATACTTAGATGGCTGCTACACTGCCGGTTAAAAAAAAGTGTCAACTTGGATTCAACTAAGCAAATGCAGTAGGTGTGAGCCTCCTACTGGAGAACTGCTGCAGGTAATGCGCTTTCAGCTACAGCACGGTATTTAAACCCAACTGATACAGTGAGTGGCTTCTCATTTCAGAAACACCCATGTGGACGTGTGGTCATGGAAAAGATGTCAGTATGTTTGAGAAGGGTCAAATCATTGGTATCAAACAGAGAAAACATCTAAGGAGAATCAGAATCAGAAGAATCAGAAGAAACAAATTTACTACAGATCTGAACCCCAGTGAGAGTGTTTGGGACGAGCTGGAGAAGGCTTTGTGCAGTGGTCACTCTCTCATCATCAATACAAGATCGGTGTGAAAAATAATCAGAATCAGAATCAGAAAGGTTTATTGCCATTGTCAATGAACAAACTTCACAGACATAGGAACTTGTCTCGGCATGAAGGTGCAACACAAAACACTGAGCAATAATAAAACAACATATATTCAGTCAAACAAAAGGGCATGCATTTAAGGGACAATTTAAAATTACTATAGTATAAAATTAAAATAAAAATAAAAATAGGCATTGCTATGTACACAAGTTTACAGTTAAGTTTAAAAGTTGTAGTGCAGAAAGTGACAGTGCATGTGAGTGTATGAATAGTGTAGTTAAAGTGGCAGGTGTTTAGAAGTGTTCATGAGTCCAACGGCAGAGGGAAAGAAACTATTCTTGTGGCGGGAGGTTCTGGTCCGGCTGGACCGTAGCCTCCTGCCTGAGGGGAGTGGTTCAAACAGACCATGTCCAGGGTGAGAAGGGTCAGCTGTGATCCGACCTGCTCGTCCCAGCCTGGAGACGTACAGGTCCTGCAGAGATGGAAGTCTGCAGCCGATCACCTTCTCAGCAGAACGCACAATGCGCTGTAGTCTCTGTTTGTCCGTGGCTGTGGCTCCAGCAGAGGGCGCTGTAGTCTCTGCTGGAGCCACAGCCAGGGACAAACAGAGGGCGCTGTAGTCTCTGTTTGTCCCTGGCTGTGGCTCCAGCGTACCACACGGTGATGGAGGAAGTGAGGATGGACTCAATGATGGCCGTGGAAAAACTGCACCATCATCTGCACTGGCAGCTTGGCTTTCCTCAGCTGCCGCAGGAAGTACATGCTCTGCTGGGCCTTCTTGATGAGGGAGCTGATGGTGGGCTCCCACTTGAGGTCCTGGGTGATGGTGGTGCCCAGGAAGCGGAAGGAGTCCACGGTGGTGATGGGGGAGTCTGTCATGACGAGGGGGGGCTGGGGGGCTGTGACTTTCCTGAAGTCCACAATCATCTCCACTGTCTTCTGGGCGTTGAACTCCAGCACTGGATGGAAATAAGTCTTTTAATATTGCAGAAGCTTTTATAAACTATACCACAGCAAATGTGTAATGTAATCAAAGCTAAAGGCGATCCTACCTCATACACATACCACTATCTGTGGGTCTCTAGATGCCAAAGCATCATGCCAACCCAATTAAATGCATGCGGAACACATGCATTGATGATTCTCCACAACATTTTGTGCTTTTCTTAACAACATTGACTACCTTATGGCTTAAAGGCATAATTAACAGTGTGTGTGAGAATATATTAGAACTACAAAAAACATCCCAATCACACCTTAAGTTGATTTATTGATACAACCACCGAGTGCATAGCTACTGCAGATATGATAACACACACCAACACTATTATTACATTTCAGTCTCATCACTGCTGCTGGCTAAATGAATTTATTTAGCACTTGTTGTACTTGTCAGGCCATGATCCCAGGTGTAAACCGTTTCATCCCGTGATTTCTCCCGACAGGTCCGTGCCAATACATCCTTTGCTGCTTGGTTTTCGATGCTAGTTTCATTACAACTAACAAGGATCGGTTACAGCCCACTGACCTTGGGTGGGCTGACAGAAAACTTAAGTGGGCACTTCTAAAAGTGACTACACGGTCTAGCATGCCTTAATTTTTTACACAGAAAGTAAATATGTGACTATCTTTGGCTGTTACATGTTTTCATCGATCATTTGCAGAATATTGAAAATTTCAGTAAACAATAATTAGAGGAGAAGGCGCGCCAGCGCCACAGATTTGGCAGTAGGTGATTTGGGTGCGTTAGCACCCACTCATCTTGCGTTGCTGGGCTGCGCGCACCGTGGCGAGGGCCAATCATTGCCGTTCGGGGCTACATATATTATTATTATTATTATTATTTATTACTAATATTATTTTTTGTTAGAAGTAGATTGGATATCACTGTGTGGGGGTTCTGGTTATTTAGAGTGTGGACTTCAATTGATTGAGCATTGTAAATGTTGGCCTGCACTTTCTGTTTGGCAGGTCATAGATACTGAAAAAAACCCTCCAATCATTAAATTCATATCTGCAGATCACATATGATATAGGGATATTAATAGGTTATTTGATCACCTTTATGTAGACCCTATTGTTTTACATACAGCCTGTGACAGATGAGGCTTAAAGACCAAGGTTACATTCCAGGAACTTTCTGGTCATTGTCTAAGCATAATGTTGTTGTAAAATGCCTTAGGTGTCAAATTTGTCAAATGTCAAAGCAAATGTTTTGACTTCATTTAAATGTACATTCAATTGTATCGAAAATCAAAAGAAAGATTACCTCTACCTCTATCGCACATGGGTGTAGTTCATTTTGACAAATTTTCAAGCCTTTTCAAGCCTTTTGACAGATTTTTTAAAAAATTGGGTTCTGCCCGCAATAGCCGACTCCCTGTGGGTTTTAGGGTGGGGTCATACAAAATGTTTCACTTGTCTTGGCAAGAGGTATGTTTGTACCAAGTTTCATAAATCTATGATGAAAAAAGGCCCAGATCTACCACACCAGACAAGACCCAAGGTTTAGGCTTTGCAAAGATGTCCCTGAAACAATATGACACATAACAGGTGTAAGATGCTGGCAGGGAAAGCATACATGGAGCGCCATAACCAAGTGGCTGGCATAGTGTACAGGAACATCTGTGCGGAGTATGGACTGGAGACCCCAAGGTCAAAGTGGGAAAAGCACCCCCAAAGGTGGTAGAGAATGACCGAGCCAAGGTTCTGTGGAACTTCCAGATACAGACTGACAGAATGGTAATGGCAAACCAACCACACAATTGTGGTGGTGGGTAAACAGCAGAGGAAAGCTGTTGTGGATACCAAGTGTTTGGCAACATCAGGAAAAAGGAACACACGAGAAACTGGAAAAATACCAAGGGCTCAGAGAAGAGCTGGAGAAGGCGTGGAAGGTGAAGGCGAAAGTGGTGCCCGTGATCATCGGAGCACTCGGGGCAGTGACCCCCAAACTAGGAGTGGCAACAACAGATCCCCGGAAAAACATCAGACATCAGACATAGAGAACAGCAAAGATACTGAAGTAAAAAAGGGGGAATAGGGGAATATATATATATATATATATATATATATATATATATAATATACCAAACACTGAATAATAACAGTAAAATATTGACTGATAGAGCCATGACAATAGATTTTGGTAAATACATATACAAAATATACAATTTAGATTTAGTACTATGTATACAATATGATAATTAAATTGACTTATGAAAACAAAATTGCATTAATAAGCAAATGTTCTGATGTATTGTAAATGTTGTAAAAGTAAAGAAGTGGCACAACAGCATTACGCCAGACCATGAGCTAGACTTTAAGGTGAACACGATATTTTCATAGATCCATGGGTGAATCGGCTTGATTTTATGATTACGCAGTGACAGCGGGCTCTCTTCTAGCTCCGTGCACACCATGGAACTACTAAAATAACGTCTTTGATCAGGTCATTCACTTTTTTTCCGGTTCAAAATCCTTCAGTTTTCTTAAAACCAGTTTTTTCTATTTTCCTTTATCTCGTACTGGCCTCTGCGCAGCTCTAGGAACTCGAGCGATCACATGGTATGCGAGCCTATGTAACTTCCGGGCCACAGTGTCCAAAATGCTAAAGACTAACTGGCGACATGTGTCAGTGAGCAGCTGCCATTGACTTGAATGAGCCGCCATCTTGAGCCGTGGGGGCTTGACCCAAACCCCCAGTTGAAGTGTTTTTGATCAAAACTGTAGGAGGAGATCCCAAAAGTACGATGAGGTGCACTTTTGTCAGCGCCGTGTCCATCCAACATGGCCGATGTCCTGTATAATTTAGGGCGGGGTCATAATATCATTTTTCACCTGTCCCCATGTGATAAAAAACAATAACAATGACAGCCATTCATATTACCTCCGTAGATCCTGCTACTACCTGCTTCACCTAGTTTATTTTTATATAAATTATGGAATAATCAGTGTCATTGTTGTTTTGTTTTTTGTTTTTCCCCAGTATCGTTTATACCACACAACTGCACAGTGGACAAAACACAGGATGAACACACTCAGGTGAGAACTCTTTTACAGGTTGTGTACATGTGACGTCAAAACATTTGAGACTGCCTCTAGTTTAACAAAGGTTGTGCGTATGTGACATCACAGCATTTGAGAATCCCTGTTCCTCAAAGCTGAGCTGAGACACGCCAGAATTCTCTTGTAGAATTTGCTATTTTACTGTAAGATTTCAGATTTGTTGATTTGTTTTAGCCAAATCCACTTTATTTATAAAGCACATTTTCAAAACAGAAGGGTTTCCAAGTTCTGCACAGACACAACACACATAAAAAAACAAAAGGTTTAACCCTGTCTTTGGGTCTGGATGACCCACAGGCATCTGTAGTAGAATGCCTCCCCCCTCCCTCCACAATATGTGTGTGTGTGTGGTTGTTTTATGTTTGTTTTCTTTTTGTTTTATGATTAAAAAACAGAAATAGTAAAAAAAAGCACACCTGTTTTTAACCCGCACACTTAGGTAGGGTAGAGGGTAGCACAAGAGTGTGCACAATTGTATCTCACTAGACCTAAAAAAAAAAAAATCCTAGTAAAATTAAATTAGAGCAAAATCACAAAACCACCAAACAAACTTACAAGATCAATTAGAATAAACAATGGCTTATGTATCTCTGTAATTAATTCTGTAAGTCTTCTGTAAGTCTTCTCTGAAGTATAAATAAACAATAGACTAGAATGTTGTGATGTCTCGCGAATACAACCTATTGATACTTTCAAGTGATGTGATTAACTTTCCCTGTGGGTGTGAAGCTAACTGGAGGCACTGTTATGTCTGCTCTGCTTACTTTCGTCTTGACCATGTTCGTTTTGCCTGTTGACCCTGTAGGAGCTCTCAGCCGTGGTCGATGGCATCGATAGCATTAAGCTGTCCCCTGCCCTGTCCCCCGCTGTCCCCTGCTTGTTCCCCCACCCTTGTCCCCCACCCTGTCTCCCACCCTGTCTCCCACCCTATCCCCCGCCCTGTCCCCCGCCCTGTCCCCCGCCCTGTCCCCTGCCCTGTCCCCTGCCCTGTCCCCTGGGCTCTCCCCAGGACTGTCCCAGAGCCTGACTCCAGGGGTGTCTCTGGGGTTAGCGGATTTCGAGCTGGTGCGGGTGATTGGGCGAGGAAGCTATGCCAAAGTCCTACTGGTTCGGCTGAAGAAGAGCAAGAAGCTGTATGCTATGAAGGTGGTGAAGAAGGAGCTAGTGCATGACGATGAGGTCAGTTCACAGGGACACAACACTTACACATTACTGCAGGGGTTTCCAAACTTTTCAAGCCGAGAGTCCCCGAAAATAGCAACCAGGGCACCCAAATTGTAAATTATGTGACCTAATTTTCCAATTGTATACAGTTTTAAATTTATAATACATTAACTGCAGTGACTTAATTGTAAAATCAACACCTTCCAAGACATGTCGGTGTAATCCCTCATTCATCCAGGAGTGTTCCATTGTAGAAAAAGATTCAGTTGTAGTCATCTGGACTCTGTTTTAGAAAAACAAAACGTTTCGACTCTCATCCAAGAGTCATTCTCAATCTGTGAAACAAGTCTGAGAACTCTTGTTTATATCCCTACTCTGTGAAAGCCCTGCCCACAGGGCGGGACCTCCTGATAAAGGGATTATTGGTTTCACTTGAAACTAACCAGAGATGGGCCAGCTACATCCTATTGTACACTGACTTTGGCTACCTCCTCACTAAGTACCTGTTTAGCATCAGAATGCCCAGGGCGTCTCCAGGGTTTCAGCAGACCATTATAAACAACGGAGAGGTTGAATCTTAAACCTCCATTACGATTTAAGGAACCCTCAGTCATGCCTCACAACCCCAGAGGGTCCTGACCCCCACTTTGGGAACCGGAGATACATCCACACATGGGTATTATTGAAGTTATTTTGGATGTATGCAAAATTAGAATACAGTATATTGCTATGGCAAGTGCTCTTTTTTTTTCTTTTCTTAAGAAAAAAAATCAAAACTTAAACACAGAACACAAGACACAAGACAGAAAACATATGACACAGAGAGCAAAATAAAGCAAAGACATCCATTACATAAAACTACAATCATGACACAAGAAATGAGTCCAGAGTCTCTCAAAAAGGTCATTTTTCCAATTTAGTCCAAATATTATCTTTTCCATTTTTTTCGAATGTCAGTTATCATTTGTGTCCAGTCGTTTATCGTCTGTGCAGTTTGAGTCATCAATTTTGTAATGGCCTTCTTTGTACTCTGTTTGGATGATAAGGTACTATAGCCTCTTTGAGGTAGGATGGGGCCAGGTCATTTATGGCTTTGTAAGTCAGGAGGAGGATTTTGAATTTGATTCTAAACTCGACAGGAGCCAGTGAAGAGACTCGAGCACCGGCGTAATGTGCTCTCTTCTTTTAGTTCCTGTTAGTAATCTTGCTGCTGCATTTTGAACCAGTTGAATCTTTTTATGGCGCTTTTAGGGCACGCTGCGAGCAGGGAGTTACAGTAGTCTAATCTAGATGTTACAAACGCATGGATAAATTTTTCAACATCTAATTTTAGGCAAGATTTTTCTGATTTTGGCTATATTACACAGATGGAAATAGGCTGTTTTACAGGTTTGATTTATGTGTCCTTTGAATTAGAGCTCTTGGTCAAATGAGACTCCAAGGTTTCTTACAACCAATTAAACTGTCATAGCAGCAGATCACCAGTAGATGATGGTGTTGTACAGACAATTTTCAAGGTCCAGAGGTTTCTAACTTCCAGTGTGTATTTTAGATTTTTGGCCTTTTGCAAAAGAACTAATCCTAGCTACTTTATTAAAAGGTAAAATAGCATGTCATATTAGAACCAAATTAGCATAAAGCATCCATATTAAAATAATACTCTTATCATATTTCCCCTTATTTATGCACAGCACCTAAATAATATATTGTTGTTGTGTAGTGCTGACTTCAGACAGCATGTGTGGGTGCCGAGTGCTTTAACTCTTATATTAGCTCATATTCTATTGACAACATTCTCATTGTGATGTTCCCAAGATGATTATATGTTTATAATGAGGGCTGGGGGCTGGTGTGGGTCCCTGGTCTGAGGTATGTGAACGCTACATGTGGACATCTCTCTGTGGACAGCTCTTTTGTATCCACAGCAAAAATCCACACAGAATGATTCTATAAAAGAGCATAAAACATGAGCCTTCGGGCAACGTACTGGCAACGCCACGCTCCAGGACATCAAACATCAACCAAAGCCCATCACTGCACACTCCTGTATCCAACTACTCCTCACAGTCATGCCTCCATGTTTACCCAGTGTGTGGAGGGAGTAGTAACAGCATTGGGATTCTGTGGAAGCAGTAGATTCCATACTTTTAAGACAATTAGACAATGTGTAAGAAAACATAATACATAAAGGATGAGACATCAACATGTTGTTGCTTGGTGTATTTTATTGACCTTTGTATACTGCAGCATCCTGTGGGGAGCAGAGGGCGCCACAGTGTAGCCCTCAATGATCCATCTCCCGATATTTAGCTAGGTTTGGGCAGGACAACATTTGCTGGAGGATTCAGAATTTGGTTTATGGTAGGGATAACCATTTTAAATATTATCTTTAATCGTTAGTTGAAGCCCTTAGAGGTTGGAACGTGATTTGATGGCAGAAATTTGTATTTTATGGCAGAAATTTGTATTTTATTGATTTGATTAGGACAGTGCATGGTAATCAATGTGTCAGCAACAGCTTCAACATAAATATGCCAGAGTTAGCACAATAGCTACATTTCATCTGTAGTCCCAAGGCTGGTAAAAAAACAACACTTAACATTCACACAACAGACTACTTGACAATACAAGACATTAAACATTTCATCCAACAGACAACAGACACATACTTTGTCCGCAAATCTGAGGTGTTACAGAGAAAAGAGAGATTATTAACAGTAAAAGCATCAGTCCAAAGTTGAAAGAACCCAGGAAAAAAAGCATAAAATCATCTGGGTAGGTGCAGAACTGGTGTGTTTTCAACCAATTGCTTACAACAAGTCTGGCAATGATTTATCGACTTCACTTTTGTGAGGCTATAATTGTATTTTTCCTTAAATCCCTGGACAGGACACAGCTCTTTGCAAATACAGTGAAGAAACACCCCGCGATTTTGCAAGTTTTCCCACTGATGATTTTTATGTTATTGATTATTTGTATGTTATTGTTGCAAATAAGTATTTGAACACCTGAGAAAATCAATGTTAATATTTGGTACAGAAGCCTTTGTTTACAATTACAGAGGTCAAACGTTTCCTGTAGTTCTTGACCAGGTTTGCACACACTGCAGCAGGGATTTTGGCCCACTCCTCCACACAGATCTTTTCTAGATCTGTCAGGTTTCAGGGCTGTCTCTGAGCAACACGGAGTTTCAGCTCCCTTCAAAGGTTTTCTACCACTCCAGAACCTTGATACGCTTCTTACGGAGCCACTCCTTGGTTCTCCTGGTTGTGTGCTTCAGGTCATTGTCATGTTGTAAGACTCAGCCACGCCCCATCTTCAATGCTCTGACTGAGGGAAGAAGGTTTTTACCCAAAATCTCACAATCCATGGCCCCATTCATTCTCTCCTTAAGACAGTGCAGTCGTCCTGTCCCTTGTGCTGAAAAGACCCCCCAAAGCATGACGTTTCCGATGGTGTTCTTGGGATGGTACTCATTCTTCGTCTTCCTCCAAACACGGAGAGTGGAGTTTATACCAAAAAGTTATATATATTTCGGTTTCATTTGACCACATGCCTTTCTCCCATGACTACTCTGGATTATCCAGATGGTCATTGGCATGTGCTGACTTAAGCAGGGGAACCTTCTATGTGATGCATGACTTTAAACCATGATGATGTAGTGTATTACCGGTTGTAACCTTTAAAATTGTGGTCCCAGCTCTCTTCATGTCATTGACCAGCTCGTCCCATAGTTCTGGGCTGATTCTTCACCATATCATCATCACTGTATCATCATAGATACCCCATGAGGTGAAATCTTGCATGGAACCCCAGTCTGAGGGAGATTGACAGTCATCTTTAGGCTATTCCATTCCCTAACGATTGCTCCAACAGTTGATCTTTTGTCACCAAGCTCCATACCAACTGCCCTGTCGCCCTTTCCAGCCTTGTGGAGGTCTACATTTTTGTCTCTGGTGTCTTTTGACAGCTTTTGGTCTTGCCCATGGTAGTAGTTGGAGTCTGACTGGTTGTGGGGTGGGCAGGTGTCTTTTTATAACAAGCTGAAGCAAGTGTTTTGGCAGGTGTTTAGATACTTCTTTAGAGCAATAAGAGTGTAATTCCTCATTCGAGAAGGAGTAATAACATACAAATGCATTATTTAAAAATCATACAATGTGATTTCCGGATATTTTAGATTCTGTCTCTCACAGTGGAAATGCACCTAAATGACAATTTATGACACCTCCATAATTTCTAAGTGGGAGAACTTGCAAAATCGCACGGTGTTCAAATACTTAGACATGTTCCAGGTGTCGGTGGTGTCTGAAAAGAGGGGAGAGAGAGTGCATTTATCCTGTGAATTTGACTGTCCTCTGCTGTCTGTGCACAGGACATTGACTGGGTGCAGACAGAGAAACATGTGTTTGAGCAGGCCTCCACAAACCCATTCCTGGTGGGACTGCACTCCTGCTTCCAGACGCCCAGCAGGTAAGCTTCACCTCTGAGCTTCACCTCCATTCATTAATTCATTTGAATGATTAAACAATTAAACAATTAATTTTAATGAAGCTTTGACCTAAATGTGGTTGATGTGTTGGTAACAGCCTGAACACTTTGGAATAAAGGGCTAAATGTTATCGGTCAAATCTAACTGGACTAACAGATTATCAATATCATGAGCATCAAACCTACCTTTTTATATGTTTATAAGGTAAACCTCACCTCTGACCTCTGCTCCTCCTCTGCCCCTCTTCTGTGCTCTGACATCATCTTCTCCTCTGGGCTCGGACCTCTGCTCTTCCTCTGCGCAGACCTGCCTGTGCACCTCTCAATCAATTTATCAAACTTATAAATACATACACACACGTGTCTGTATGTATTTATAGGTATGACGAGTTGGCCACTGTGCCTTTGGGCCTTAGGCGCTGGGATAGCCTCCAGTCACCCCCGACCCCCTAACGGTAGAGAATGAATGAATATATATATATATATATATATATATATATATATATATATATATATATATATATATAGTATATATATTATTTGTGTGTGTGTGTGTGTGTGTGTATGTATATCTAATAGATATATAGATAGATAGATAGATAGGACCAAGGAGACGCCCTGTCCCCACTGCTGTTCTGCATAGGTCTGAACCTCTCTCAGAGAATCACAAGACAGGCTATCGATACGACTCAGGAATGGGGCTATGATCAGTCACCTCCTCTACATGGATGACATCAAACTGCACGCTAAGAGCGAGCGAGACATGGACTCTGATCCACACGACCAGGATCTACAGCGCCGACATTGGGATGGCCTCAATGTATGATATAAAGTGCACCGACAATCAATGACTGGATTCAGATCATATTGGACATTGCTGACATTGCATGGCTTTTGTCAAAAATTATGCAATGGACTGGAGTTGGTGTAACAGAAAATAATCTGTAACCTACCCGCTCAGGGCCCGAACCGCATCATCACTGGAGTCAGTGTACACAAGGCGTTACCCAGGAAGTAGTTTGCAAACGCTTCTGTGCTCTGACCTTTCCTCCTCTGTGCTCTGACCTCTCCTCCTCTGTGCTCTGACCTCTCCTCCTCTGTGCTCTGCAGATTGTTTTTGGTGATCGAATATGTTAATGGCGGAGATCTGATGTTCCATATGCAACGACAAAGGAAACTACCGGAGGAACATGCCAGGTATAAGCACAGGGTCT
Organism: Chaenogobius annularis; assembly: GCA_015082035.1. Lineage (NCBI taxonomy): Eukaryota > Metazoa > Chordata > Actinopteri > Gobiiformes > Gobiidae > Chaenogobius > Chaenogobius annularis. Next base: position 148,715 of record BJKM01000644.1, read on the forward strand.
ACATGGGGTCCACAGAGAGTTTCACACAGAGATCCACAGAGAGGTCCACACAAGGCCAACATGGGGTCCAAACAGAGGTCCAAACATGGTCCCCACAGAGGTACATTGGGTCCACACAGGGTCCACTCAGGGGTCCACACAGGGTCCACTCAGGGGTCCACACAAGGGATGTATGATCAATATCAAATTCTAGTGTTACAATTCTTATCAGAAATCAACTTAACACAATTATTCACGATTTGTGGCACCAAAAAAGACCAAAAATCTTCTTTAATTCCCATTGTCTAACACATTACTATTCCTCAGGTATGAGGAATTCAGATTTCTTTTTACCGTACATTTAATTAAAAATACATATTTTTCAGTTCTTAAAATTATACTGTGACCTGAAATGTCCCGATTATTGATGAACCTTATAATCTTACCATCCCTAGTCCACACAGATGTTTATGTGTGGCCAGAAAATGGCTGGATCATGGTGCTGATGAACACACAATTGAGGGCATGTATACACGAAGGCAGGTGTTTTTACGCATATCCCCCGCCCTTCATTTTATTCAATTCAATTCAATTCATTTTTGTAACGCCCAAAATCACAACAGTAGTTGCCTCGAGGGGCTACAGTGGAAAACAAAATAAACAGTGTTCATAGGGACTTGGAAATGTCCCAGCGTCCTGTGTCCTTAGACAGATGTCCCAAGCTCCCCTGTCCTTAGACCCTCCTTCTCGGCCAGGAAAAACTACCAAACCTCTTTGGGAAAAAGTAGAAACCTGTAGGAGTTCCACAGTGAAGGAGAGATCCGACTCCCTCGGACGGACAGGCGGACGCGCCTCAATTTGCAGATACACGGTGGAGCTAGACCCACTCAGGAGGAGAACCAATTCTTCGAGGCCGATGAAGAACCGCTCATATGGAGTAGAGACCGTTTCTCCAGGCAGACCGTTTCTCCAGGCAGATGAGGAGCATCTGGATCCACAGGTCCTCGATGTGCCTGCTTCACTCCCGTCGGGGAAGTGGGAGAAAAAGAAGGAAAAGCGATGGACAAATTGCCAGTGAAATTAAATATTAAATATTGTTTGATAGAGAAGTAGTAGGAAACAGAGGATAGTGCTCAAGCTGCCATACTTCCCCCAGTATAGTTGCTCCTAGGGCAGCATAGCTGGGAACTGTAGGTTTTTATTTCTGTTCCTAACTGGCCTGACCATAAGCGATTTCAAAGAGGAACGTTTTAAGCCTGGTCTTAAATGCAGAGACTGTGTCGGCCTCTTTAACATGGACAGGAAACCGATTCCACAACACAGGAGCTTGGTAGCTAAACGCTCTACCTCCTACTGTGCTTTTAGAGACTCTTGGGACCACCAGAACTCCAGCATTTTGAGAACGAAGTGCTCTGTTTGGATGATAAGGTACTATATAGCCTCTTTGAGGTAGGATGGGGCCAGGTCATTTATGGCTTTGTAAGTCAGGAGGAGGATTTTTGAATTTGATTCTAAACTCGACAGGGAGCCAGTGAAGAGACTCGAGCACCGGCGTGATGTGCTCTCTTCTTTTAGTTCCTGTTAGTAATCTTGCTGCTGCATTTTGAACCAGTTGGAAGCTTTTATATGGCGCTTTTAGGGCACGCTGCGAGCAGGGAGTTACAGTAGTCTAATCTAGATGTTACAAAGGCATGGACAAGTTTTTCAGCATCACTTTTAGGCAAGATTTTTCTGATTTTGGCTATATTACGCAGATGGAAATAGGCTGTTTTACAGGCTTGATTTATGTGTGCTTTGAATGAGAGCTCTTGGTCAAATAAGACTCCAAGGTTTCTTCCAGTGGAGCTGGAGGCTACACTGACTGTGTCCAGTGTGACATTCTTCTCAGATAAAGCGTCTCGTAGATGATTTGGCCTAGTACGATGACCTCGGTTTTTTCAGGGTTCAGAAGCAGATAATTAAGTGTCATCCAGGTTTTTATATCCTTCACACAAGCACCAAGTCTGTCTGCTTGATCGGTCTGATCAGGTTTCATTGATAAATACAGCTGTGTGTCATCTGCAGAGCAGTGGAAGTTAATGCTATGCTTTCTGATAATGTGACCTAACGGCAGCATATAAAGAGTAAACAGAATTGGACCGAGAACTGAACCCTGTGGCACACCGTAGGTTACTTTAGAACAGGGGGAGGAGCTCTGGTTTACATTAACAAACTGGTACCTATCCGATAGGTAGGATTTAAACCAGCTGAGGGCGGGGCCTCTGACACCTACATCAGATTCTAACCTCTGCAGTAGAATGTTGTGGTCGATGGTGTCGAACGCTGCACTGAGGTCCAATAGAACCTGGATTGAGACCAGTCCATCGTCAGCAGCTAATAACAAATCATTTGTAACTTTAACTAGTGCAGTTTCAGTGCTGTGGTGGGATCTGAACCCTGAGTGGAAAACTTCGAATAAAGTTATTGTCCTGTAGATGGCGACAAAGCAGTTTAACTACAACTCTTTCAAGGATTTTAGAGACAAAGGGTAGATTTGAAATAGGTCTGTAGTTTATCAACTGGTCAGGATCAAGATGAGGCTTTTTCAGAAGCGGTTTAATGACTGCATGTTTGAAGGACTGTGGAACTTCACCACTTTTTAGTGAAGTATTTATTATATTAAGAATAGAATCTATAATTAGGGGAGAATGTCTTTGAGGATTCTGCTTGGAATCGGGTCTAGAATACAAGATGACGTTTTAGAGGACATAATGGCTGAAGTTCTCTCTGCTTGATCAACAGCAGTGAACCTTTCTAGTGTTACTATGGGACACTAGTTTTACAGCTTGGGCTTGTTCAGGGCTAATAGTGGGAGTAGTTTCATCTAATTTATCTCTGATTGTTTTTATTTTATTGTTAAAAAATAGAAGAAAATCATTAGAGCTGTTTATGTGAACGCAGTTCTTCATTGTACCATGGGGAGGCGCGTTTTGGCCTAATGACCTTCTGCTTTAGCGGAGCTGCAACATCAAGAGCAGACTTCAGAGAGTTCATGGTCAAGTCGACAAATTGATCACTTACACTGGGACCAAGGCCGTTCTCAGCAGGATCACATGACATGTGATCCTGCTGAATATTGGCTCTTTTATGTCTTTGAACTTTGAGATAGATTTTCCCGATATTGTCCTGTTCATTATGACTTTATTCTGTGGGTTGGATACTCTTTAAGAACAAACTGAAAAGGTAATTAGGAAATGATCTGACAGTATAGGGTTTTGAGGGAAGACAATGAGGTCATTAATCTCTATTCCATATGTTAGAACAAGATCTAGAGTGTGCTTGTGACTGTGAGTAGGTTTATTTACATTTTGCGCAAAACCAATGCTATCTAACAGGGCGTTGAAAGAATTACTGAGAGAGTTATTGTTCATGTTCACGTGGATATTGAAACATCCAACTATCACTACTTCATCCCAGTCTAACACCAAGTTAGATATAAAGTCTGAGAACTCTGTTAAAAACTCTGAATAGGGACCAGGAGGTCGGTAGAGAACCACGAACAGGACTCCTTTTGGTTTCTCTCCAATTTGGACATGTGATTGATCACATGAGGCTTTCAAAATGAGCTACATGCATTGCTAATTTTAGGACTCAAGAAGTAGGCTTGAGTTGTGAGATCACTGCCACACCACCACCTCGGCCTGTGCTCCTGGGGGTCTGAAAGTTAACATGAGTGGGTGGGCTGGACTCATTTAGTCTTGCCATAATTATCTTGATGAAGCCAAGTTTCAGTTAGATTCATTCCGTCATAAATTCATTAACTAAAAGCGATTTAGAGGATATTGACCTAATGTTTAACAGTCCACATTTTACAAACTTATTTATTTCTTTATTTGTATCATTTGTGGGTGTTATTTTTATTAAGTTCTTTGCTCTGACGCCTGAACTAGCTTTTGAGGTTTGACTTTTTGGCATTAATTGCACGATGGACACACACAGTCTCTATCTGCCTTGAGTCTTGAACACTTCATTTGTACAGAGCGGCACAGAGCGGGCGAAGAAATAGCAACGAGGTTCCTTCAGCGAGCCAAAACAGAGGAGCGTCTTACACTGCTGCTCTGCGCCCCGGGGCTCATCCCTGGGTGGTCACTACTAAGGCTATCGTTCAAATTCCAAACTAAAAGGGATGTACCCTCCGAAGTCGGATGGATGCCATCCCTGGGTATGTGCCCGGGCTTTCCCAAAAAACGCACTTCCAATTCTTCAACAAAGACTACATTGTTTTGAGGGTACCAAGTAGAAAACCAGCAATTAAATGCTGAACAGCGGCTGTACAGTTCAGCATTGATCCGATTGGGCAGGGGACCAGAAAATATTACGGTACCTGACATCGTCTTTGCCAATTCACACACCGCACCTACTTGTAATTTGAGCACCTCCGATTGTCCCCGCCGGGCGTCGTTACCCCGCCTGCGTGAATCACCGATTCGGCGGAACCCTCTGTCTACTCTGCCTTTAAAAGCCTAAGGTTTCCTTCGATGTCACCCATTCTGGCCCCTGGTGAACATCTAACACTTGACGGTGGTAGCTTCACGTCTCTGACTATAGAACTTCTAATTACCAGAGTATCACGAGTCCATTCAGCGGGTGTGATCGCTGAGGGAGCAAACCTATTGTAGACGGGAAGCTCACGGTGCACTACAGGCTGGCGTTTAGCGCCTCGTTCCCTCCGAACTGTCACAAATTGGTCCCTATTTTGATCCTGGTCTAGTCCCGGCTGCGCAGAGAGGCACTGAGGGGCTAGTCTTTAGCCTTGCTTAGCGCTGCTAATGCTAACGCTGCGTCCTGACGCACGGGTTTCCGGTAAGCCTACTGATGCTACAACCTGGCTATAGCTAGACTTAAGCTCCTCCACACAGCGGATCCGTGCTTCTAACTCCGTAACCCTGGCTTCCAAAGCTAACACTACACTGCACTTCACGCACCTGTCGTTGGAGAAAAAGACAGGGTTCTGACTCAACATATGACAACTTGAGCAGGTAAAAGCGGAGAAAGTTTCAGCCATGGCGCTAGCGGCTAAGCTAGCTCGGGCTGAGGATAGAGAGCTGGGGGGTTTTTAATCCACAAAATACTGAACGGAGTGAGCTGTACAAGGCTCCGGATTGTTAAGGAGCAATCAAACTTTCACTGGTGTATAGGAAGCTAAAATAATATTTGTATAATTCGTGGATTAACAATAAAAAGAAGCGAGTGAGCGACTCTCAAAATAGCATACACTTACCCGGAAGTGATGTCAGCGGAAACAGATTTATCAAAAGAATTGCGTACACACATAATCGTTTTAAATACATGTCCAGCCACACAAACCCATATAATTGTGCTCTTGCGCCCGGTCATAAACATGCCAGACAAATCGTGTTTGCCTAAAAGTTAGACCCAATCTACATCCGCAAAACAGGAAGCATGAGGCCAGATTTCAGGTTGCATGCCTTCGATTTGGAGGAAGAGTTATTTGGTGCAATATAGCCGATTGTAAAGCACTCTTTCAATGCTTCAAGAAGCAGTAGTTGGGTTTGCAAAATCGAGTAAGAAAAAAGCACTGGTACAAACAAAAGTAACGCACTCAAATGGTCCATGTTGTCCACTGTCAGGCATAAACAAGGACGCATATGTAACGTGTATTCATGAATTGTCGCAGATATTGACTTTGGGGAACTGAAAATGCCGTTTATCCGTGTCCACACTCAAACACAAAACCGGAGTTTTCCAAAATCTTCACTTCAACTTTTCCAAAAGCATAGTTTTAAAGGGCATAATCCTATGGTTCTGCGTGCATGACTTCGTTGTGTTGTGTTGTGTTGTTTTTGTATTTGGTTCATTCTGTGTAAAGACCGTCTTATATTTTCTTGTGTTTGTCGGTTGATAATAAATCTTGTCCGATCATTGTGGATTAAGTTTGGGAGTATTTGTTCCATTCTTTTGGACATAATTGAGGTGTAGATACGAGAGTCCACATTCAGAATAGAAAAAGGTCTATTTTAAGTCAGTTGTTTGAACCTTGTATTTCCAAAACTGTTATTTCAGCTCGTAATTTTTTACTTTGCTCTTCTGTCATAACAGCGGAATTAATCTTCTTTATCTCCCGAGATTTTAGAAAGAGGTTTTTTGTAGAAAGATTCAAATGATGATTGAATTTGGTCTTTTTTGATTAAGATTGCAGTACTTTGCCTTTCTTGTATTTAAAAAAATATTCTTCAAAACATCCATTTCCTTTAAGGTCAGTTAATTAATTTCTCTTTTTAACCTTTAGCCTTGTCGTACTTTTGGCATCTCTTCCTAAACTTTTCATCATTCAAATTTGGCAACAAGACACAAACCCCATGAGCAATGTAATACTATAAATTTGAAGCTGACACACCTTTGGGTGTGGTCATCGTGAATTTTAAACAAAATCTAAATTTTTGTAAAATTTCCCAAACATCTATGTTTCTTAAAATAATTTTGGGGGGAAAATGTTGGTACGTTTGTGAAGATTTCCAAGCTGAAAGTAATAATATGCAAATGTGGTGGCTAGCTAATAAAATGGCTCATTCATAGAGCCAAAAGGTCTACAGACGACGCCAGCAACCTGGCACTCCACATCATCTTGCAGCATCTGGACTCCCGGGAACCTATGGATCCTGTTTGTGGACTTCAGCTCTGCATTCAACACCATCCTCCCTGCTCTGCTCTAGGACAAGCTCTCCCAGCTCAACGTGCCCGACTCCACCTGCAGGTGGATCACTGACGTCTTGACGGATCAGAGGCAGTGCGTGCGGCTGGGGAAGAATGTCTCAGACACTCGGACTATCAGCACAGGAGCTCCACAGGGCTGTGTACTTTCTCCTCTGCTCTTCTCCTTGTACACAAACTGCTGCACCTCCAGCCACGACTCCGTAAAATGTATCAAGTTTGCGGACAACACCACCCTCATCGGGCTTATCTCAGACAGGGATGAGTCTGTCTACAGGAGGGAGGTGGACCGGCTGGTGTCCTGGTGCAGCGGTAACAACCTGGAGTTCAACGCCCAGAACGCCCACAGTGGAGATGATCATGGACTTAGGGAAAGTCACAGCCCCCCAGCTCCCCCTCATCATGACAGACTCCCCCATCACCACCGTGGACTCCTTCCAATTCCTTGGCACCACCATCAGCCCCCTTATCAAAAAGGCCCAGCAGAGGATGTACTTCCTGCGGCAGCTGAGGAAAGCCAAGCTGCCAGTGCAGATGATGGTGCAGTTTTACACGGCCATCATTGAGTCCATCCTCACCTCCTCCGTGTGGTACGCTGGAGCCACAGCCAAGGACATACAGAGACTACAGCGCCCTCTGCTGGAGCCACAGCCAGGGACAAACAGAGACTACAGCGCATTGTGCGTTCTGCTGAGAAGGTGATCGGCTGCAGACTTCCATCCCTGCAGGACCAGTACGTCGCCAGGGCTCTGGGACGAGCAGGTCGGATCACCGTTGACCCTTCTCACCATGGACATGGACTATTTGAGCCACTCCCTTCAGGCAGGAGGCACTTTCTGCACTACAACTGTAAATTTAACCGTAACTCGTGTACATAGTAATGCCTATTTTTATTTTTATTTTGTATTATAGTAATTTAAAATTGTTTCTTAATGCATGCCCTTTTGATTTCATATATGTTGTTTTTATTATTGCTCAGTGTTTTATGTTGCACCTTAATGCCGAGATTCCGTTTGCCATTTAAATGGTAAAGTTTTTTTTAAAGTCAGAGGGGGTTGCCAGTAAGAGAGAATTTCAGTTTTTTGAACATTTAATTTGTATCCAGACATTGGACCAACTTCTTGGAGAAAATGCATCACATTGGGTATGGACATTTCTGGTTAGGTCAAATACAATAGAACATCATCTGCAGCAGGCATGTTCTGTCCCAGGCATGTTCTGTCATTGTTTTTAATTCATTCATTCATTATCTACTGCTTGTTCCCGTTAGGGGTCGCGGGTGACTGGAGCCAATGCCAGTGCCTTTGGGCCTTAGGCAGGGTACACCCTGGACAGTGGCCAGCTCGTCGCAGGGTTAACACAGAGGCATTCACTCTCACATTCATTCACTAGGGCCAATTTACAGTTGCCAATTTACCTAACACATGCATGTCTTTGGACGGTGGGAGGAAGCTGGAGAACCCGGAGAGAACCCAGGGTGACACGGGGAGGACATGCAAACTCGTCCCAGAGAGATCATGTGACGTTGGTCTGGCCCGGGAATCGAACCCATGATCTCACGCGAGCTCTAACCGCTCTGTGCACCCCTGATTGTCTACTAAATTGGGCCAATGGTTCCAAATACAAAGCAAATAAGGGGGGAGACCAGGTACAGCCCTGCCTAACCCCCCATTCCAGAGTCAGTGAGTCTGTCAGATGGGTCTTACTCCTTTTCTTTTGGCAACTTACCAAAAGAAGGGAAATTGTTTTTAACTTTATACCACTCTGAGGTGAACCCATCGCTCCCCGGAGATTTATTGTTCTCCAGTCTTTTAATTGCGCCTGTAAATTTTAATTGTTTCCTATTGCATGCCCTTTTGATTTCGTATGTTTCATATATGCTGTTTTTATTATTTCTCAGTGTTTTATGTTGCATCTTAATGCCAAAACAAGTTCCTATGTTTGAGAATTTTGTTCATTGACAATGGCAATAAACCTTTTCTGATTCTCTAATACAATCATTGTTTGAATCCTTCTAAAAAAGACTGACAAAATATCAGGAAATAAAGAATATGAAATACAATATTTTTGGACACACTCAATAAAAATTTGATCCTGAAATAAAAACTACTAAAATTCAAAGTGCAATCAAAAGACTAAAAAACTATAAATCTCAGAGTGGGATAAAGCTCTAAATGACACACTTACTCCTCTGCTTTCATCAACTTTAAACTGGGCATTTAAAAAAGCTCAGATTGCTCCAAGTTGAATGGAAGCCATCGTATCATTAATAATGATATTCCCTAAAGAGGGGAAGAATCAACTAGACTGTGCCTCATATAGACCAATCTCAATTCTGAATGTGGACTATCATATTAACCTCAATTATGTCCAAAAGAATGAAACAAATACTCCCAAATTTAATCCATAATGATCAGATAGGATTTATTAACAGACGACAAACACAAGACAATTTAAGACGATCCTTATACATAATGAGCCAAATACAAAAACAACAAAACAAAGCTGTAATAATAAGTCTGGACACTGAAAACGTTTTTGATTCCGTTAGCTGGCCTTATTTATTTGAAGTGCTGAACAAATTTAAAATAGCCCCTAAAAGAGAACAGAACTCACACCAGAAGATGGAGGTGAATTGTGAACCCGGATCTGAGACGATGTCAGTGGGAAGACTGTGCAGCCGAAAAACAGCTCGGCTATCTCCTTGGCAGATGGAAGTTGAAAATGAGCCATCTGGCTAAAGCGGTCAACTACTTACAGGATGGTGGTGTCTCCATTTAAAGTAGGTAAGCCTGTAACAAAGTCCAGGCATGTAAGGGATCAAAGACGGTGCGGAACCGGAAGGGGAAGAAGATGGCCACCAGGTGCTTAGTGAGTAGGTTTAGACTTGTTTAGATCTGACAAGCTTTGACAAATTCTTGGGCGTCTTAATCCAGAGAACCCAACCAGAACCTGTCACAGGATCACCTTAGTTCTCTGCATGCCAGGATGACAGTTAAATTTAGAGCAGTGAGCCCATTGAAGAACATCTGACCTGAGATGCTGCGGAACATAAAAGAGCCCATTGGGGCAAGCGCTGGGGCCAGGGTTGATCTTCCAGAGCGGCCTTGACTCGCTCCTCCACCTCCCGGGTGAGACTGGCAACCATATGGGAGTCGGAAAGAATTGTATCTGGATCAGCAGCAATGCCTTCCGAAGAGAACTGACGAGACAGAGAATCAGGCTTAGTGTTACGAGAACCGTAGGACAGAGTAAAATTGAACCTTGTGAGGAACAGGGCCCACCCAGCTTGACGAGAGTTGAGCCGTTTAGCTGACAGGAGATATTCAAGATTCTTGTGATCTGTCCAGACCAGGAATGGAGTCTTGCAGCCTTCGAGCCAGTGTCATTCTTCTAAGGCCAACTTGACGGCTATTAATTTTCTGTTGCCAATATCATAGTTTCTTTCAGTAGGCGCGAGACGTTGGGAAAAGGAGGCACAGGGGTGTAGCTTGAGATCATCCGGTGCTTTTTGTGACAGGACGGCCCCTGCTCCCACATCTGAAGCATCAACCACAAACTGTCTCTTGGGATCAGGAACTTTGAGAATTGGAGCTGTTGTGAAGAGGGTTTTTAGGGTCTTAAAAGGCATCATCTGCCTCTGGAGACCACCTTGGAAGAGGTGAGAGCTGTGAGGGGAGCCGCAACAGAACTGTAGCCCCGGATGAACTCTTCGGTAGAAGTTCGCAAAGCCTAGGAAGCGCTGCAACATCTTCCGGGACTCGGGAACGGGGCAAGTCCCAACTGCTTCTACACTAAAAGAATCCATAGAAACAGTTCCCTGATCAATAACATACCCCAGAAAGGCAACTGATGTGGAATGAAACTCATATTTCTCTGCCTTTACAAAGAGTGAGTTGGCCAGCAAGCGTTGTAGGACGGTCTGGCCATGATGAATGTGTTCGTCTTTGGACCTTGAGAAGATAAGGATGCTGTCAAGATAAACAAAGACATACTTGTTCAACATGTCCCGGAGGACGTTGTTGACCAGGGCCTGAAGTAAGACAGTAAGACGGGAGCATTGGTAAGACCGAACGGCACGACAAGGTACTCATAGTGCCCTGTGGGCATGTTAAAAGCAGTCTTCCACTCATCCCCCTACCGGATCTGGACCAAATGGTAAGCATTTCGTAGGTCGAGTTTAGTGAAAATTAACGTATCTTCCAGGAGTTCAAAGGCTGATGAGATGAGTGGCAGGGGGTATTGATTCTTCAATGTAATGTCCTTAAAACCTCTGTAGTCAGTACATGGCCTGCGGGCAGTGTTCTTCTCAACAAAGGGTCTGATTATGCCTGCAACAAGAGATTCATTGACATACTTCTCCATTGCGTCTCTTTCTGGTCCGGAGAGAGATTAAATACAACCACGAGGGGTATATGTTCCAGGCAGATGGTCAATGGCACAGTCATAAGGACGATGATTGGGGAGTGACGTTGCCTCGGTCTTACTGAAAACCTCTTGGAGATCATGGTACTTTTCAGGAACTCTCTTCTCATGGTGGTTCCCGGCTACTAGCAGGTGAACAGGAACCGTTTGATGCGTTATTAATGTTATTTTATTTATATAGGGAAAACCTAATGAGAAAAGTTATTTTTCATGGGTACCCTTTTAGAAACAAACAAAAATAAAACAACAAACACAGGATACTAAGACACAAATAAAATATTCAAGAAAATTAACCAATACATAAAAAACGCATTTATACATACAATATGAGATCAAATTAAATAAAACAAGTGCATCGGCACTGCGGGTAGTCCTTGACCAGTTAAAATCATTAAAAAGGCACAAAATGATTTAATTTAAAAAGTTCCTGTTTTGTTCCACAGGGAGGGAGCAAAGTTGTTGAAAGCCTTTTTTCCTGTCTCTGTGTTGACATGATGGAATGGTGTCTGTAAATACCTGATCTGATGAGCAATAAACTTGATCAATAATTAGGCAAAATGCCAACTAGAGCCTTATAAACAAACAAACAAAAGTGTTGTTCTCTTTGTGCATCCAATGATTGCCATTGTACTTTACAATATAATTCACAGTGGTGAGTTCTGTATCCTTCTCCTGTAATAAACCTTAGAGCTGAATGAAAAACTGAGTTCAGAGGTTTTAACACTCTTGCTGTAGAATGCATATATATAATGTCACCATAATCTAGAACTGAAAGAATGGATGAACTGTTTTCTACAATTAAGAGGAAAACATGCATTATTTCTAAAGAAGAATTACAATCTGGCTTTAGGATTATTTGTCAGCTCTTGTATGTGTTTGTTGAAGGAGAGTTTTGCCCAAGTATTTGTAATAGGGAACTTGTTCAATCATATTACCGTTAAGCGTGAGAATAGATATATTTTTTTTGGTCAACAGAGTGTCTTTTGGAGAACAGCATACATTTTGTTTTATTTTAATTAATTAATCATTTTAGATTAACACAGTTGTGTTGGATGGAGTGAAAATCCTCTTGAATATTTTGAATCACTTGGGCACAAGAAGGTGCCTTAGCATACAGAATTGCATCATCTGCATATAAGTGGATGCCACTGTGTTTTAGATTATGACCAATTGAGTTTATATAAATTGTAAATAACAGTGGTCCAAGGACAGAGCCTTGAGGAACACCTTTATTAAAAAGGTACGAAAATTCAGATTGAAAGGCATCTGCAGAAACAGCTTGAGCTCTATTTGTTAGATAATCGGCAAATCATTTTTAGAATTGAACCCAATTAGCATCTAGACGCTCCAAGAGAATACAATGATCTACTGAATCAAAGGCCTTTGACAAATCAACAAAAACAGCATCTTTGTTAACCTTTCAGGATAGTGTTAAAATGACTAAGACGGCAGGTAAATAACTCAACTCTTTATTGACACGACTAAAATATTATCCAAAATTAAGAAAATCTCTAAACAGAAAATCAGACAGGAAACAAATTCAGAAACAAGGAGTGATGCTGAATAAGATTTCAAAAACAAGGGCAGAAGATTGGATATAAATGCAGAGCTTGAGTGTCTCTCTTGACTAGTCAAACAATCTAGCAAGGACTGAATGAACAGAGGGAGCATATATAGGTTACCCTGGTCTGATTAGGGAATGAGAGGCTGCTGTGGAGAGCAGGAACACAGGAGCAGGAACACAGGTAGCAAGAGAAGTAGCAAAAGAAAAAAAAAGAAAAGCTGAAAAACTGGAACAGGACTGAGGATAAACAAAAAGGTAAAATGCAGAACTGTGACATTTATTTCAGCTCAAATCAGCGTTGCTGTGCTGGTGTGACCCAGAATATGAAGCTCAATGGAAAAATATTGAGATTAATGTTGTGCCGGGGGTTCCTGTACAGGTCTTACTGGCAGATGACAAAGGGTTGACCCATTTGGAGGAAGTTAAGTTAAGAATATTTTTGTATGTTATAGCTGCAAATAAGTATTTGAACCACCTGCCAACCTGCCAATCAGCAAGAATTCTGGCTCTCAAAGACCTGTTAGTCTACCTTTAAAACGTCCACCTCTACTCCACCTATTAATCTAAATGAGTGGCACCTGTTTAAACTCGTTAGCTGCATAAAGACACCTGTCCACCCCACAATCAGTCAAACTCCAACTACTACTCTGGGCAAGATCAAAAAGCTGTTTAAAGGCACCAGAGACTACACTGTAGACCTCCACAAGGCTGGAAAGGGCGACAGGGCAATTGTCAAGCAGCTTGGTGACAGAAGATCAACTGTTTGAGCAATTGTTAGAAAACGGAAGAGGCTAAAGATGACTGTCAAGCACCCTCGGACTGGGGTTTCATGCAAGATTTCACCTCGTGGGGTCTCAATGATGATAAGAAAGGTGAAAAATCAGCCCAGAACTACATGAGAGGAGCTGGTCAATGATCTGAAGAGAGCTGGGACTACAATTTCAAAGGTTACTATTGGTAATACACTGTCATGGTTTAAAGTCATTTATCACACGGAAGGGTCCCCTGCTCAAGTCAGCACATGTCTAGGCCCATCTGAAGTTTGCCATTGATGATCCAGAGGAGTCATGGGAGAAAGGCATGTGGTCAGATGAGACCAAAATAAAACAGTCTCCTTCCCTCAGTCAGAGCATTGAAGATGGCACATGACTGGGTCTTCCAACATGACAATGACCCGAAGCACACAGCCAGAATAATCAAGGAGGGGCTCCATAAGAAGTATATGGTTCTGGAGTGGCCTAGCCAGTCTCTAGACTTAAATCCAAAAGAAAAACTTTCGAGGGAGCTGCTCAGCGACAGCCCCGAAGCCTGACAAACATTTGACTGCTGTAATTGTACAATACAATTATAAACGAAAAAGGCTTCTGTGCCAAATATTAACATTGATTTGCTCAGGTGATGAAAAAAAATAAAACTATGTAACAAATAAATAAATTATAAATCATACAACATGATATCGTGATTTTTCAGACCTCTCCATAATTTGGGGGAGAAATACTTGTTAAAATACTTATTTCCTCACTGTGCATCCACCTGACGCAGAGCTCTCCTCCTCTCGATTCGACCTGCTCTATCCACTGTTACAGCGAGTGGTCACTACTCTGTATCATCATTCGGCAGCGGCTGCTTGGCTATGCGTGGGCCACTGCTATTTGGCACAGGGGCACTCCCCCTTGAGGCCACACAAATTCAGCCACATCCCGCAGCATTTGACTCGTAGAAAATCCCATCCACAACAGGTTTCTAGTCAGGGCCCACACAGCCAAGGCAGGGAACCATGGCGCCCGGCAGCGCTACTCGTCTCCTTTACAACGGAACTACAGTTCAGCCCACACCGGCCCACTTAACCACTGGCAGACCAGGAAAATTCCCAGTATCCCTGTATGCCAGTCCGCCTTGGTTTGACCGGAGGAGGAGAGACACGAAAAGCCACGCTTTATCTACGTGACAATGCATTTGGCCCAAGCGTGCTGTTATTTTACATATTACTTGCCTATAACTATTTCTGAATTCAATTTATTTTTGTAACGCCCAAAATCACAACAGTGGTTGCCTCGAGGTGCTACAGTGAAAAGCAGAATGAAAAGCAGAATAAACAGTGTTCATAGGACTTGGTAATGTCCCAGCATCCCGTGTCCTTAGACAGAGGTCCCAAGCTCCCCTGTCCTTTAGACCCTCCTTCTCGGCCAGGAAAAACTACCAAACCTCTTTGGGAAAAAGTAGAAACCTGTAGGAGTTCCACAGTGAAGGAGAGATCAGACTCCCTCGGACGGGCCTCAATTTGCAAATAGACAGTGGAGCCGGACCCACTCTGGAGGAGAACCAATTCTTCGAGGCTGATGAAGAACCGTTCAGATGGAGTAGAGACTCCCGTCGGGGAAGTGGGAGACACTTCCCCGACGGGAAGAAGGAAAAGAGATGAACAAATTGCAAGTGAAATTAAATATCAAGTATTGTTTGATAGAAAAGTAGTAAGAAGCAGAGGATAGTGCTCAAGCTGCCATACTTCCCCCAGCATAGTTGCTCCTAGGGCAGCATTGCTGGGAACTGTAGGTTTTTATTTCTGTTCCTAACTGGCCTGACCATAAGCCATTTCAAAGAGGAAAGTTTTAAGCCTGGAACCTGATTCCACAACACAGAAGCTTGGTAGCTACTTCCTACTGTGCTTTTAGAGGCTCTTGAAGTCCAGCATTTTGTGAGCGAAGTGCTCTGTTTGGATGATAAGGTACTATAGCATCTTTGAGGCAGGATGGGGCCAGGTCATTTATGGCTTTGTAAATCAGGAGGAAGATTTTGAATTTGCTTCTAAACTCAACAGGGAGCCAGTGAAGAGACTCTTGCACCGGCGTAATGTGCTCTCTTCTTTTAGTTCCGGTTAGTAATCTTGCTGCTGCATTTTCCTGTTAGTAATCTTGCTGCTGCATTTTCCTGTTAGTAATCTTGCTGCTGCATTTAGACAATAAACACTTGGTCAGTTTTGCACATCAAAAGATCTACAGAAGAAAAGTCAGTGTTCACACCATGTCCTGGGAAAACTGGTTAGAAGAAATCAATCTCCTAATGTTAATTATTGGCCTACATTTGAACTTACAGGCTAATATTAACCTGTGGTGGCTTTTTGGATAAATTATTAGGTGTGTGTTCTGCCCAGTGGTCTAGTGGTTAAGGCCAGGTTCCAAGTGCAGCCGTGAGTTTGATTCCTGACCCTGACAATTTACTGCATTGTCCTCCCTTCTCTCTCATCCCCCATTTCAAACTTTAGTTTCCTGTCAATAAAGCCTTCGGGTACAAAATCTAAAAAAAAGAAAAAGTAATATTACAAATATTAGGTGGGTCTGTTTTGGGGTAAATGTTGATCAGGCTTTATTCTGTCCCTCGTCATGCTCTGGCGTGAACACGCACAGGAGAGTGGATCAATGCATATATTTTCCAGTATCTGAGCCTAAAGCTGGGCTCCGCAGTGTAGCAAACTTGATCTGTCTGGGTCTTATTCTGGGGACTTTCTGATCGCACTATGCTGCTTATAAAGAAAATGTTTATTGTTAAGGAGTAAACGCTGCATCTTGTACACGGTGCATATCCTCCTATTACATGAGAAATTACGCACGGTGTACCACCATGAAGTGGGATATTAAAGATAGTGCCGAGGAGGATTCTGTGCTGTTTCTCAACTGTGTTCATTGTATTGAGATGCAGGATTTGCTAATCATGTTGACTCTCACATTCAGGGCCGGCCCAGTCTATAAGCGAACCAACAGCCGCTTAGGGGCCCGAAGCATTAAAAGGCCCCCCAATCTGGCAACCTGACTTACGCAAAGTGCAGCTCAGGGTGTGCCACCAACGTAGTAGTGCTGTTGTTGCGCAAACAGCATAGTAGTGCTGCGATAGTGGCAGCGCACACAACGGTAACATATAAAACACAAACAGCATTTATTTGTAATTACAAACAGGCAACCAAGGCACCTGACCTGCGCTGATTGGTCAACTTCATTGTGCGCGAGTAGAATGAAATCATGTCCAAAAGAATTACATTCCTCCGTGCCGAAAAATGAAAGAAGAAAAGACTTGATGATGAAAAGAAACTGCAATCTCAACAACACTCTCCAGGTATTGTTTTACCGAGAGACTGTTAGTGCTGCAGTTTGAAAGTACAAGAGTCTGTCATGTTAGTGCTTCGATAGCGCGCTGACGAGATGAGATCTCCGAGGCCCCGTACATACCTGAGTTAGCGAGCATCCATCCATCCATCTTCTTCCGCTTATCCGGGGCCGGGTCGCGGGGCAGCAGTCTAAGCAGACTTAGATTTAGACTCAGACTTGGACTTCCCCTTAGACTTCCCCCTCCCCAGACATTTCCTCCAACTCCTCCAGGGGCATCCCGAGGTGTTCCCAGGCCAGCCAAGAGACATAGTCCCTCCAGCGTGTCCTGGGTCTTCCCCGGGGCCTCTTCCCAGTGGGACATGCCCGAAACATCTCCCCAGGGAGGCGCCCAGGAGGCATCCGGAACAGATGCCCAAGCCACCTCAGCTGGCTCCTCTCAATGTGGAGAAGCAGTGGCTCTACTCCGAGCTCCTCCTGTGTGACTGAACTCCTTACCTTATAGTCTAAGGGAGCGCCCAGCCACCCTGCGGAGGAAACTCATTTCGACCGCTTGTATCCGCGATCTTGTCCTTTCGGTCTCTACCCAAAGCTCATGACCATAGGTGAGGGTAGGAACGTAGATTGACCAGTAAATCGAGAGCTTTGTCTTTCGACTCAGCTCCTACTTCACCACAACAGTCCGATGCAGCAATGCAGTTAGCGAATAAAGCGTTTGAATGAAGGCTATTAACACTAGGACTACCAGGATTTTAGAACTACTAGAACTCCCAAGGCTGTCAATGACACGCTAAAAATTGGTCTATTAGCCTCTTTAATGAATTTGTTTGCGATAGTGACGCCGCTGTTACAGAGAATATACGCATTTTCATTCATTGATCTGGACTCATCTTCCTTAAAAAAAGCCAGCCAAATACTATTATAACACAGGATTTGTAAATACCTTGAATATTGTCGGCGTTGCCAAGAATATGTCTCTCACGTGCGGCGATGTTACCGGGGCAGCTGAAGCAACAGGCACTTAGTTTATTGATCTCGACAGTCTAAAATGCCATAGCTATATAATAAAGTTTGTCATAAATACCTTGAACATTTACAATAGACCTACTGCCAGGGAGATTTTACCGACTCCGAATCGCTTATGGGTTCGGCTGAGCTGCCCAAGACCCACGAGTCCTCGTCTGACTCGCCTTCACCTCCCGATTGAAACCTCATCAATGTTTTGAAGCATTACCAGGGCCTCTTGTACGGATAATCGCCTCAAATCCAGGCATTACCAGGGCCTCTTGTACGGATAATCGCCTCAAATCCATTTTACCTTTCACTTTGCTGTGAGAGACACTAAAGGTGACTCAACGCTCGCGCTGCACTGTCATCCGCGGGGGAAAATTACAATGTTATTTATAGAGCTGTCAAACTGACGGGTGTGGGAGTTAGAGGAAGAATTACTAATTAACGTTTTTATTTCGGTTGGATTGCAATAGGGGGATGATATAGACAAAGGTAAAGGAAAAAGGCAAGAGCCCATGAATCTGAAAGAGCAACGTAACCAGAGTAATTAGACGTACAATTCTGAAAACCGTCAAATTGACGGCCTTGGGGGTTCTGCCCTTTTAGATTACCTCGCCTTTAGAGAACTGCAGTTCATTATAGCATGCTGTGGATTTTTTTGTTTTTGGGCCAAAATAGCCATGTGACACTGCCGAATCCCACGTATGTCCCCGCTTAAGAAAATAAAATTGAGGAATGAAGTAAGTAATGAGCAGTGGCCATGTATCAGTGGGAAATCTCCATTAAATGCAAATGATGATATATAAATTTACCCTCTCTATGTCTCTGTTTGCAGGTTCTATGCGGCTGAGATCTGTATAGCACTAAACTTCCTGCACGAGAAGGGCATCATCTACCGTGACCTGAAGCTGGACAATGTCCTGCTGGATCACGACGGCCACATCAAACTGACCGACTACGGCATGTGCAAGGTCCAGCACACACTAGCCTCTCAACACCTCAGTGTCAGGGTTAGGGTTAGGTACAGCTCCAGACTACATGTGTTTGCAATGTTTACACATTCAGTATGTCCAGTTTCTTGGTATCGCCACGTCAACAGCTTTCCTCTGCTGTTTATCCACCACCACAATGTTTGGTTGGTTTGCCATCACCATTCTGTCAGTCTGTATCTGGAAGTCCCACAGGATCTTAGCTTGGTCATTCTCTACCACCTTTGGGGGTGTTTCCCACTTTGACCTTGGGGTCTCCAGTCCATACTCCGCACAGATGTTCCTGTACACTATGCCAGCCACTTGGTTATGGCGCTCCATGTATGCTTTCCCTGCCAGCATCTTACATCTGCAGTTATGTGCTAGATTGTCTCAGGGACCCCTTTGCACAGCCTACACCTTGGGTCTTGTCTGGTGTGGTAGATCTGGGCCTCTATTGCTCTGGTGCTCAGGGCCTGTTCCTGTGCAGCCATGATGAGTGCCTCTGTGCTGTCCTTCTGACCGGCCCACTCAAGCCATTGGTAGGACGTTTTGATATCAGCCACTTCGGTTATGTTCCGGTGGTACATCCCATGTAGGGGCGTGTCCTCCCATGATGGTCCCTCCCCCAGCACCTCATCCTCTGTTCCCCATTGCCTGAGACATTCACTGAGCACGTCATCTGTTGGGGCCTTGTCCTTGATGTACTTGTGGATCTTGAATGTTTCATCCTGGATAGTAGCTCTCACACTCACTATTACCATGGTCTCCTTCTTTACGGTTAGTGTACAGTCTCAGGGATTTTGCGTCTTAATATCTGTTGTCTGTATCTCTGGCCACCTTATTATTCCTGCAGTATAATAATCACTGGCAGGGGGGAACTGTTTATTGCCATTGAGCTGGCTTAGGACTTGCCATACTTGTTGTACGTATTTGGCTGTTGCCACTTTCCTTATTACCTCTTCAAGGTTGCCATTTACCTGTGGTATTCCATGGTACTTGTAACCATCCTCTATGTCTGCTATTCTGTATGTACTACCTTCTCTCTCATTGTCACCATCTGATTACCGTACTTTTCAGACTACAAGCCGCTACTTTTTTCCCACGCTTTGAACCCTGCGGCCCGTACAACGGTGCGGTTCATTTATAGATTTTACTGGCTAACGGGCTCCAGGGGGCACTCTAGCAGGATGCGCAAGCGTTTGACACACTGTAGAAGAAGACGTCAGGGGACAGTGCTGTGGGATTTATTACAATCCAACTCATATTCACTGAGAAATTAGTCTGGTCGGTGCCAGGCAGTGGACCGCTGCGAAGGCAAGGCAAGGCAAGGCAAGTTTATTTGTAGAGCACAATTCGTACACAAGGCAATTCAAAGTGCTTCACACAACAGGAAAAAAATGCATTAAAATCACAAAGACATGGCAGAAATCACAATCTTAGTTCAAGACATAAAAGAGAAAGAGTGCAAAAAGAAAAGCATTTCAGTCATATGCACAGCCAAACAAAAAACAGTTTTTAGTTTAGATTTGAACATTGCCAGAGTAGCGGCCTGTCTCACATCCTCAGGAAGACTGTTCCAGATTTTAGCTGCATAAAACTGAAACGCAGATTCCCCATGTTTAGTCCTGACTCTGGGCACAGCAGGGAGGCCGGTCCCTGAGGTCCTCAGAGTCCGAGATGGTTCATATGGCACTAACATGTCCGAGATGTACTTTGGTGCTAGGCCTGGGAGAGACTTGTATACAAGCAGAGCTGCTTTGAAGTCTATTCTCTGAGCCACAGGGAGCCAGTGCAGAGACACTGAGCACAGGACTAATGTGATCCGTACTTCCTGGTTCTAGTCAGGACCCGAGCAGCAGCGCGTTCTGGACTGTACTGCAGCTGTTTTACAGCTCGTTTTGGAGAGGCCAGTGAGCAGGCCGTTACAGTAGTCTAATCTACTAGAGACAAACGGCATGGATAAGTCTCTCCAAGGTCTGGTTTAGACACTATACTTTTTGATTTTGGACACATGTTTTTTAGATGGTAAAAAGCTGCTGATGTGTTTATGTGATCTGACGTGGCTGTTAAAATTCAAATCTGAGTCCATTATTACCCCCAGATTTCTAACTTGATGTTGTAGGTTTTAGAGCGAGACTCTGGAGGTGACTGTTAACAATTTCTCTTTGTTTCTGTGGGCCAAAGACGATGATTTCAGTCTTGTCTGAGTTCAGCTGGAGAAAGTTTGTTTTGCATCCACACACTGATCTGTTGGGATGCAGTGACAGAGTGAATCCACTGGTCCATATTCACCTGCCGTCAGTGAAACCATAGATCTGAGTGTCGTCTGCGTAATTGTGATTAGGACACATTCTCGCTGCGTATCAACTGACCTAACGGCAGCATGTAGAGGTTGAACAGAAGGGGTCCCCAGGATTGACCCTTGTGGGCACCCCACAGGTCAGGGGCATCTTTGTCTGAGGACACAGTTACCAATTTCGATAAAGAAAATTTCCTGTCTTCCAGATAGGACTTTAACGCAGTTTAGAGCAGTGCCAGTTGATGCCCACCCATAGTCCTCTAGTCTCTGTAAGAGGGTCCCATGATCGAACAGTGTCAAAAAGCAGCACTCAGATCTAACAGAATTAAGACTGAGGCTTTTGCCCGCGTCAGTGTTCAGCGTGGAATGTCATTTGTCACCTTGACAAGAGCAGTCTCTCAGTGCTGTGATGAGGTCTAAAACCTGACTGGAAAACATCAAATGAGTTGTTTATTAAGAGCGAAATCAGTGAGCTGTTGGTAAACAACCTTTTCAAGGACTTTGCCCCAAAATGGCAGATTAGAGATGGGCCGGTAATTACTCAGTACTGCGGCATCAAGACTGCTCTTCTTTAGGAGAGGCTTTATGACCGCAGTTTTCAAAGACATTGGGAATGTATCCAGATTGAAGCGACATGTTAACTATTTGAGTGAGTGGTGCTAACAAACTGTTCAGCACAGACTTTAGAAATCTGGTGGTAACACATCGGAGGCAGCATGTAGATGAAAACTTTTCCCCCAAGGGACTGGGGGGTGATTTTTTGGGGATTTTTTTCTTTTTTTTTTCCTGGACCCAAAAAGGGTTTTTTTTGTCAGTTACAGGTGCAAAGTGAGTCAGCTCTAAGTGTGTAGGTGGTTTGAGGGTTATTTTTTGCATTGTAGAATTGATAGCATTTTTAATGCCCTGAACTTTGTCATTAAAGAATAATTGCAAACTCATTACACTTGGATGTGGAAATGAGTTCTAACGGCAGCTGAGCTGGAGGGTTTGTTTCATCTGTTTACTGTGGCAAAACAGGACACGCGAAGTTGTTACTGCAGCTTCCAATTATTTCAGAAAAATATCCTTCCCTAGTTCTACATAAAATGAGGTTGTACATGTTACAACTTCTCTCTGTAAAAATCTCTTTCTGAACCTTGGAGCTTCGACTTGCGCCATTTTCGTTCGGCCCGACGGCACTCCCTTTTCTGTGCCCTGACCGAAATCATCATTTCTCCATGGCGCCTTCTGGCTTATTTTTAACAAATTTTTTAGCCATTCATAGGGGCAATGGTGTCGAGAACATTTCAAAACACTAGATGTAACAGAGTTCAACAAATCATTTACATTTAGAACATGAGACATTTTTCAAAGTTTTATCATTTCCATAAACAGTTTCCCGTGCTGTCATTTATGTGTCTCCTCCGGACAATTGCAGGACCAGCTGGTGGTTTGGGAAAAACAGACAGGTCAAAGAAGAGACAAGAAATGATCAGACGAGCAACATCGACCACACTGACGTTTTGAAATATTAACCCCTTTTTGTTAATTAGAAGATCTAGAGTGTGCCCTCTGCTGTGGGTGGGGCCACTCACGTGCTTGAGTAAGACCGAAAGTTTCAAGGACAGCATGAAGCTCTTTAGCGTTCTTCTGTCACACGAATATTATCAACATGAACATTGAAATACCTGTTATAACCAAACCATCAAAGTCTGTGCATACGACTGAAAGACATCTCAGTAAAATCATCAATAAAACTTTTGCAGTGCTTGAGGAGGACTTGTATAAAACAATGAAGAGAATGGATGGAGACTGTTTTATGCTCAATTTTAAAGGCCTACGTACTCAAATGTTGAAAAACACCCCAAAGGACAACCTGTGGGTAACTATTTCAATCTCTAACAAAAGCACACACACCTCCTCCCTTTTTGTTTTCTCGTGTTTCAGATTCAAACATAAAAAGTTAGGGTGGAAGCAGACTCTATTAGAACTAAATTTCCTGTGTTTTTGTTCAAGCCATGTTTCAGTTTAAAAACAATAAAATCAAGATTATAAGAAGAAATAAAATTATTAATTAAGAATGATTTGTTACATAAGGATCTGACATTGGAGTAACCAGCAAGTTTCAGACTTAGTTTCAGTGACACTGGGCGTGTATCTTTTTACAGGGAATCATGAATCAAATTTCTCAGATTGGGCAGTCTGCCACTTCGCATTTTGTTTTTTCCCATCTGTGTGATGTTACTTACAGAAAATAGCACTAGTGGAGGCTGTTTTTACACAGGGCCCCGGGGTGATTTGAATTTTCTTAATATGACTATAAGTGTCCGGCAACGCTGAGACCCAGTGCATCCTTAGCTAATGGAGATAACCAGGTGAAAGGCGAGGGGGGATAAGTGGGGGGACTTTTGTTGTGTAGTGGGAGCCGCGTGGAGCGTTTGGGACCAGGTGAAAGGCGGTGTGGTTTTATGGTGGTGATTTTTGTCTGTGTAGCAACAGTCAGGGGAGAGTTCATCATCGTTGATAGCCCAGAACTCTTGCTAAATTAGGCGTGAGGGAGCCATCTGGAGCCATCTTAATGCCTGATTTGATCAGATGTTCAAGATGGCTGGGAAGACCCCTGGGTGAGAGTGGAGATGGAAAGGAGAGTGAGGAATCTGTAGTGGGAGAGCGGACTGCGTGTGCGCCATGAGACCCCCAGTTCAAAAGACACCCGGTGTGTGTTACAACGTGGGCACCAGTGGCTTATTGACCGGTGCGGTCCGTATATGTATAAGTTCTGGTTTCTCGAACCAGAATAACATACCAATGACAGCACTATTATCCTTGTCGTGTTGATCAGTGAGTTGATGTCTCGCTTGTTCTTAGCGTACAGCTTGATATCACGTTCGCTCTGCTGCTGCCAAAATGTACCTAAAAAAATATACTTTTACCCAAAGAATCCCAAGAATCGAGGAGCAAGAGATGAGCAAACGCGGAGGACACAAGACTGGTAACACTACGGGAACTAAACAAATAAAGATGATGGTCCATGGCTCCAGTGAAAAACAGCCCGCCTCACAAGCTAACAAAGGCTAACATGACTAAAACAGCCCGCTCCACACCAGTAAACAAAGCTCCGTTCTTGAAGTGGGGTCTCCAAGTATGCACTTGTGCAAAGGTTGAGGGGAGATCACCTTATACCGACCGGCCATTATGATGAATGAAATTAAAAGTGAAATGCAGCGTGATATGGTGGCGCTGAGAACAGAAATGAGAGCAGTGCCCGATGTGACCAAATCAAATCTGACATAAAGGAATTAAAAGAGACAGGAGCGGATGGAACATGCATGAATGAAGCTGAACAGCGTATTTCAGACAATACAGACAAGCTGCAGACTATGAGGGCCAAGATGGAGGCGCTGCGTGCCAAGGTGATTACGCTGCAGAAGGACTACAGATCACGTAGACACAATCTCAGACTTGTGGAATCTCGGAGGGAGAAGGAGAAGATATTGAAGTTGGAGTTGAAGTCCCCCCCATCACATTAGAAAGAGCACATCTCCTGGGCAAACCAAGACCAGCATCTGATAAACCACAAGGTCTGATAATGAGGTTTCTTCTTGAATCATTCTATAAAAAACTTTTCTGAAAAGGTCCAGGAGATAAAGAAGATGCCTGTCAGAAGAGCAAAATAAAAAATTGGTGACAGAAATAACAGTCTTGAACATACAAGGTGCAATCAAAATATTAGAGAACAAAAAATCAGCGGGAAGCAATGGGTTCACGTGAGAGTGGTATAAAGCTTTAAAAGACACACTTACTCCTTTAGTCTTGACAACTTTTAACTGGAACCTTAAAAAACGCAACCCCCTCCGAGTTGTAAAGAAGCCATCATATCCCTGATTCCTTAAAAGGGGAAGGTCCGACTCGAGTGTGCCTCATATAGACCCATTTCTATTGTGGACTATCGTATACAGACCAAAATGATGTCCAAAAGAATAGAACAAATACTCCCAAATTTATTTCAAAATAATCAAACAGGATTTATTAACAGACGACAAACACAAGATAACATAAGACTTAACATAAGACAAACCAAATACAAAGACGACAAAAAAATATGCAATAATAAGTCTGGACGCTGAAGAAGCTTTTTATTCTGTTAGCTGGCCTTATTTATTAAATGTGCTAACCAAATTTAAAATCAGAATCAGAATCAGAATCAGAATCAGAAAGAGTTTATTGCCATTGTCAATGAACAAAATTCAAAAACGTAGGAACTTGTCTCGGCCTTAAGGTGCAACATAAAACACTGAGTGAGTAATAATAAAACAACATATATTCAATCAAAAAAAGGGCATGCAATTAAGGAAACAATTTAAAATTACTATACGAATAAAAATAAAAATAGGCATTTCTATGTAACAAGTTTACAGTTTATGTTTTAAAGTTATAGTGCAGAAAGTGACAGTGGCAGAGTGGTAGTGGTTGAATATTGCAGTTAAAGTGACAGGTGTTTTGAAGTGTTCACATGAGTCGCCAACGCAGCAGAGGGAAAGAATACCTATTGCTTATGGCGGTGAGGTTCTGGTGCCGGATGGACGTAGCTCACTGCCTGAGGGAGTGGTTTCAAACAGAGACGGCGATATGTCCAGGGTGAGAAGCGGGTCAGGTGTGATCCGAGATTGCTCGTACCCAGAGCCCTGGAGAACGTACAGGTCCTGCACAGAGATGGAAGTCTGCAGCCGATCACTTCTCAGGCAGAAACCGCGACCAATGCGCTGTTTAAGTCTCTGTTTGTCCTTGGCTGTGGCTGCGAGCGTACCCACACGGTAATGGAGGGAGGTGGAAGGATGGACTCAATGATGGGCCGTGTTGTAGAACATCAACATCCATCATCTGCGAACTGGCAAGCCTTGAGGCCTTTCACTCAGCCTTGCCGCAAGAAAGTACATATTCCTCATGCTGGGCCTCTCTTGCATGAGGGAGCTGATGGAGGGCTGCCCACTTGTGAGGTCCTGGCGTGATGGGTGGTGCCGAATCCAAAAGGATCAAGCGAAGGAAGTCCAGCAGGTCGCGAGAATGGGGGAAGTCTGTCATGATGAGGGGGGGCTGGGGGCTGTGGCTTTTCCCTGAAGTCACGATCATCGCATCACTGTCTTCTGGGCGTTGAACTTCCAAGAATCTGTTAGCCTCCGTCTGCACAGACGAGACAACCAGCCGGTCCACCTCCCTCCTGTACGACGGACTCATCCCCGTCACGAGATGAGCACCGATGAGGGTGGTGTCGTCCGACAAACTTGCATGAGTTTTACGGAGTCGTGGCTGGAGGTGGCAGCAGTTTTTGTGTACAGGGAGAAGAGCAGAGAGAAAGTAACAACGCCCTGTGGAGCTTCCTGTGCTGATAGTCCGAGTGTCCTGAGACATTCTTCCCCAGCCGCACCACTGCCTCCGATCCGTCAGGAAGTCAGTGATCCCACTGCAGGTGGATGTCAGGCACGTTGGAGCTGGGAGAGCTTGTCCTGGAGCAGAGCAGGGAGGATGCGTGTTTGAACTGCAGAGCTGAAGTCCAACAAACAGGATCCTGGCGTTAGGTTCCCGGGAATGGTCAGATGCTGCAGGATGAAGTGGAGTGCCAGGTTGATGGTGTCGTCCACAGACCTGTTGGCTTGTTAGGCGAACTGCACGGGGGTCCAGCAGGGAGGAGGTGAAGGACTTGAGGGGTGGGGCAGAGCCTAGGCGTTCAATGACTTCATGACTACACAGACGTCAGCGCCACAAAGACCTGTAGTCATTAAGTCGCAGTGATCCGGGGCTTCTTTGGAGGACACGGAACTAATGATCGGCAGACCTTGAAGCAGGCTGGCGACATGGCTATGCATCCCACGGGAATGGGCTGTTAAAAATGGTGTGAAGACAGGGGTTAACTCTCGTGCGCGCAATGTGTTAATAGGTAGCTGCAGCAGAGACGCCGTCTGGTCCAGAGTTTTTCGGGGGTTGGCATTTCCGAATAGCCTGTGAACATCCCTGCTATTCCTGAACTGAGAGGTCGTGGAGTGGGGGAGGAACTGGGGTTGTGACAAGGTTTGGGTTGGCGAGGGTGGCCACCGTGGGGGAGGGGTGGCTCACTCAAAACCTGGAGTAGAAGGTGTTTAAGTGCTCAGACAAGTGTTGTTTCTCCCAAGTTTTTCGATTGTCTGCAGCAGGGGGGCTCGGGCTTGTGGTTGGTGAGGAGCCGGAGCCCCTCCCACGGAGGCGGGGTCTGTTGTCAGAGAACTGCTGGCTTCAGACGCAGTATTGTACTGTGATCTCGCTCGAGAAACACTCTTTGCTAAATCATAGCTTTTGCAGTCTTTGTAGCGCCCCCTGTCAGCAGCCCTGTGCGCTGCCTCCTTCTGCATGCCTTAACTGTCCATGTCACGTTATTGGATGGGTAGAATCGCGTAGGATTTGTCATTGTTGAAAATGTGACTTATGGTTTGTAGTTTGGGTTAAATTAACTGCTGGTCCTCAACTAGAATCGAATGTACTGACGTGACAGTGTTCCGTGGTACTCAATACAACTCTTCTGTGGCAGCGTCTTGAGAAGACTCTCGTCTGTAAGTGTCCAAACACGCAGGTAGCTCCTCCACTGCCTCATTGGTCCACTTTTAGAGGTCTCACTGCAGGGTTTAATGGAGAGCTTCAAGCCTCTGTCTGCTACGTGGGCGATTCAGCAGTGAAGCCGAGGAGTTGATCTGAGAAAGCCGAGAGCAGCGTCGAGCCACGGCGCGGAAGGCGTATACTGACTGTGGTGTAGCAGTGAATCCCAGGCGTTGCTCTGCTCTCTCTGGTCAGCGGACTTGCTAATAATACTGTCTGTAGCTTTGGCACGTTCGTGGCTGAGATTCCCTTCTTGTTTAAAATCACCAGGATAAATACACAAGGACGTCCGGGAAGGCTCCGCTCCACAACTCAAGAATCTGGGTCCAAAGCGGACGCTTTATGTCGTAACGGGCGCTGTGGCGCACGTGCAGCGTGTTGTCGCTCGGTGAGATGTAAACACACCAAGCTCAGATTTGAATGAGGCCGACACTCAACGTCGCTAAACGATCTTACTGGCGAGTAGAATGGCTTTGACAGTTAATGAAGGATATTTCCAGATCAGGAAGACGCAGAGTGCTTGTGGATGATACACAGTCACATCTGAAGAAGCCAGGGCGTTGTTGATGTAAAAAGAAACAGACTCCTCGACCGAGTGCTGTTTACCCCCGGAGAGACCTTAATACGACCTCCGCACGAAAGCAGGCAAAACCCTTCGGAGCTGCACAGGCGCCGTCCGGCATCTGGCTCACTGAAGCACGTCTCCGTGAAGCTACAAAACAGGAGTGAATGAGAAGAAAAGTATCTGTTTAGTACCTCACCAGCAGCAAGCCAGATTCGTCACAAAATTTATGTGGAGATGGAATGCTGGAGCGATCTTTGAGGCCCAGGGAAAATCCAGGTAAAGAGGGGCGAATGCGCGTGTACGCGTCTCCTGAGCCGTACTGAGGACCCCCCACGTTTTCCTCGGCCGCAGAGGCGTCCTTTCACTCTATTTAGCAGCAAAAGAGAGTGGCTAATTTCACGCCGCAAGAAGAAAACTAAAAAAAACTGAAACTAGGTCCGTAGGAGTTGTTTGTGCGGAAGGACATGAGCTTTCACGGGTGTAAGAGCAACGCAGACACACAATTTACGAACATAATCAGACATAACAAAGGAGCACAGACAGGGGCCCAAGGCGTATTCCGTCTGCTGGCGCCATCTTGGTTGGGAAATACGGATGATTATAAAAAACACAGAACGTTTGCGCAGAGGGAACATGGTAGATGAGACAATAAGATGAGGCTTGCTTTATCGGATCGTTCCAACGATGAATGGGCGTTGACAGACGCATTGACTTTGGAGAGAGGGGTGAGACAGGCTGTGCCTTCCGTCGCTCGCCCCCTCCCTGTTTGTCTGTATATTTGATAAAGCATTTGGCCCAATATAGTTAGCGCAATTGCCAAACATTGATTTATTGTTAGATCGGGTGGAGAGGTTTATCTTATGGTAAAATTGGTACTGCATACATGAAATACTGCTTTTGATAACGTTGAAACAGAATCTTTTGGCTTGGGAAACAGGACTTTTTAGGTATTTTACCAACATAAGGCGATGTTGATTACTATTAGGGCTTATACCTTGAGTAATTAAACTATATAAACTTATATTATAACACTGCTGACTGATTTTTTTTTTAGTTATATCCAAGGCTTATGACATCAGAACTTTAAAGGGAATAATATCTAAATCATATCAATTCATCTTACTAATTGCAGCGCACTTGAGCTCGCCCACTGAAATAAGTTACAAGGCAAAGTGGGAAGGAGGTTAGTCTTGTTTTGACAGGATGGAGTCAGGAAACAGATGCGTGTGTGTTACCATACAAGTGGAGGACAAAAATCTCACTGGAGCGATTTTAGCTGGAAAACATGTGTCACGTTTTTTTCAATAACACACCATTGTCAAACGTGCATCATGGCTACTATTCGCACAATTGGGAAATTACTAACTGTTTTGCGCAGTAAACGGTGACACACTAAGGAGACAAACACTAGCTAATGTGGTTTTGGGACCTGTCCTTTTGCCTAAAAAATATTGGACTGAAGATCTCAATAGACCGCAGTGTCCTTTGACACTTCCATCCGTGATCTTTAGAACTATATATTTGGCCTCAAAACTCCTGCTATGCACAAATTGGATGGATCTCTTTTGGAAGGTCCTTTTGGCGCTGGACAGAAGTCACGTTCACATCACAATTTTTCTTGTACAATTAAGCTTACACCAATCGATCAAGGACTGGACCGGATTCAAGGCTATAGAGAAACAACAACTGGACTGGTTGAGATACGTTACTCACTGGATTTTAAAATATGCCTTAAATTTTGTTTTTGTATGTTGGATGACTATTACTATGGCTCCCTGTTTTAACATTGAAAAATGATACAAAAACACATTATTGGTCTATTTAATTTAGATTAGGTATTTAGATCTTAATTAAATAACGTTTATAGTGAATTATTATTTTTTGTGCGCCGGTAAGATTTTCTGTGCGCAGAGAATGTGCGAGCAGGAGCGATTGCACAGGGCCGCAGATTATATGATCAATTTGACGTCATAGGGACTGACCCTCCAAACTGAGTCATGATTAGAAATCGTGTCGGTTTTTTGGTTGTGTTCCTTTGTTTAAGATTTAGAATGTTAATAAAGCCTACGGGGCACAAATACAAAAAAAAAATAAAGAAAATAAATACAGGCATTGCATTTCATAGCCATACATTCACTCACTGCATCCAACAGATCAGTGTGTGGGTGCAAAACAACTTTCTCCAGCTGAACTCAACAAGACTAGCAAATCATCCTCTTTGGCCAACAGAAACAAAGTAAACTGTTAACAGTCACGCTCCAGAGTCTCGCCCTAAAACCCTACATATCAAGTTAGAAATCTGGGGGTATAATGGACTCCAGAATTTGAATTTTAACAGCCACGTCAGATCAATAACATCAGCAGCTTTTTTTACCATCTAAAAAACATTGCCCAAAACTCAAAAGTATAGTGGTCTAAACAGACCTGGAGAGAACTTAATCCTATAGCGTTTGTCTCTAGTAAAATATGGACTACTGTAACGGCCTGCTCACTGGCCTCTCCAAACGAGCTGTAAAACAGCTGCAGTACATCTAGAACGCTGCTGCTCGGGTCCTGATAGAACCAGGAAGTACGATCACATTAGTCCTGTGCTCAGTTCTCGCACTGCCCCCTGTGCGTCAGAGAATAAGACTTCAAAGCAGCTCTGCTTGTATACAAGTCTCACCATGGCTAGCACCAAAGTAACATCTCGGACATTAGTCATAGACATGCTGAACCTCTAGGACTCTGCAGGACCTCAGGGACCGCTCCTCTGTGCCCAGAGTCAGGACTAAACATGGGGAATCGGCCGTTTCAGTTTTATCAGCTAAAATCTGGAACAGTCTTCCTAAGGATGTGAACAGCCGCCTACTCTGGCAAATGTTCAAATCTAACAAAAAACTGTTTGTATTGGCTTGCTCATATGAACTGAAATGATTTTCTTTGCACTCTTCTCTTTATGTTTGAACTATTATTTGTGAATTTCTGCCATTCTTTGTGATTTAATGCATTTTTTCCTGTTGTGTGAAGCACTTTGAATTCGCTTGTGTATGAATTGTGCTCTACAAATAAAACTTGCCTTGCCTTGCCTTGCCTTGCCTTACATTTTGGGCGAAGGTTTTTTAAATTGTCGGTCAATATTGCCACCTATTTGTAAAAGCAAGGAAGAGAATTGATTGTAGGTGTAATAACAGGAGAAGATTGGGCTCGCATAAGCGGGTGAGGGCCGATTTATTGCCGCTTGCAGCTATATTTTTAAAATATTTGTTATTATATGTTACATATGTTATTATGAAATATATGATGAACACACCAGGTTTTACGCATGGCTGATTCGATCCATGGTCCCACATTCACTCAAACAAGGCACACTTCATTCATACATCCAGTGTACATGAAGACTGGAGGAAAGGTGGGTGTTAGTTTAGCCCAAGCACACGACAAGCATTCTGCACTATCGCCCCCCGTGGCACTTGACATTAGTGAACAGGGGTGAAAAAAAAGAATCTAAAAAAAAGAAATCTTGATTTGAAAATCGAATTTTGGAAGGATTTTTTTTTTTTTTTTAGCTAAATTGTCCTGCCCTGTGCTAGTTTGACCTCTGCTCTTAGCTAAGCCCTGCTTTAGGCTGAACTCTGTGCTTGGCTGACCCCTGACTTCTGCTCTCTGCTCTAGGCTGACCCTGCACTGGTAGGTCCTGTCTGACAATGCTCCTCTCTCTCTCCTCAGGAAGGCATCAGGCCTGGGGACACCACCAGTACCTTCTGTGGAACTCCAAACTACATTGCTCCTGAGATCCTCCGAGGAGAGGACTATGGTGAGGCAGTGTGTATGTGTGCTTGTCCTAGAGAGTGTGCATGTTTGGTTGTCCTGGACCGTGGGCGCTTTTGCCATAAAACAGTGAGCCTACTGTAGGTCTACTGTATCTTTAATTCTTTATCAATTCAAAACTAACTCTTGGACTCAAGTGTCGCCGCTGTCTCTTTCTCTCCATAGCGAGTTTAAGATGACACAGGCAGCTACACATGCCACCGTTTAAACAGCCGCAGACAGATCAGGGGCCCAGCTGGGAACGCTTTTGTCCCATAATGTATTCTATGAACAACAAAACTCATAACTCACAATAACGGTTCTTCATCTGCCATGAAAAATAGGAGGGTTCTCCACCTGTCGCCCTTCGAGGCAACTGCTGTTGCGATTTCGGGCATTACAAAATCAAATTGAATTGAACTCAACTCATAATCAATGAGAAAACCTGAAAAAGAGAGAATGAAACAAGACATGTTGGCTGACACCTTGGCATGCAAAGCCAAAGTGCTTCTTCTTACATTGATCCTTCTTAAGTCTAAATCATATTGTCATAAATGCAAAAGAATGCGTCTATAGTGTGCAGCCTGTCGTGTTTTCTAGAGCCTCAATTTGTCCGGTCAAAAGAGTGGGAAAATGTCTTCGGGTGACGCTGGAGTTGGAACAGGGTAGGGAAATTTGGGGATGGTTGGGGGCCTCATAATAAACTGTGTATTGAGTTGCTAATGATATTGCATCTAAAATGCACCAAAATACAGAAAATGTGATTATTTTTGTTGAAAAATTCTTGGTTGAGGGCCTCCAGATCCCACTTAGGATTGTGATTTATGCCATATTTACTAAATTAAATGTATTAAAAACATAACTTCAGAAATAGTCTCTACCTTACAGGTTGAATAGAGGATTGTAGTATCATTTCCTCATGCCGTGGACAGATGATTAGTTCTCCTAAATATCAATCATTCCCTGCGTGCTAGTGTACACCTGCAGGCTCGTTCTGGCTCGTTCCCCTGGCTGCGCATGCGTGGTTGATATGCTGGTGTGTGTTTAGCAAAGCTAGCGGTGAGTTCTTTCAGTGTAGCTCCACACTTCGGACCACGAAGTACAAAAATGGCTGAGGGACGACAGAGAAAGACTGTGTTTGAGCTGGCTCAGAAGAGACGGAAATCTGCGGCGACAAGAAACAAAACTCGAGTGATTCTGTGGGAATCGTTTTGGCGCTGGCGTGGGTTGAAAGCGGAAATCGGGCTCCCGACGATGCTCGTTTGCAAAGTTTCTCCTGGACAGGTAACTTTTTAGCTTCCTATCCATCTTATTGTATGTAGAATGTATAATTGTGGGCTAGCTGGTACAACACTTTTATGGCTTTGCGGACTTTTGCGTGTACGTTTTTCGCGTATGTGTTTAGTGTGTAATATTGCCATGAGTAATGTTACTTTTTCGTTTACGCTACAACAATTGTTCCGTTTATCATCTAGCCAAACTATTATGATAACTGATAGAACATGTTCTGTTGAAGCGTCACACTTTGGAAAATGGTTTTATGTGTATCATTTATGTTTTATAGTTACTATAGCACAATGACCTCTACTCCCTACCACACACACCCAAATGGCATAAAAGATGCATACATACGTGATACCGTACCACTTACCACTTTTTAATTTGTTTTTATAAAATTACATATAGTTTCTGTAAAATACAAAATTGATTTTACTTACTGGTGGACTTACTGGAGATTCTGACATTATAAAAGTGTTTACAGCTTCTTCGGTCTAGTAATCAATGCGATGTGATTCGGTCGCGCTAATATACAAACGCATGTGTAGCAGCGGAGCTGAAGCGTGCTCGTGCACAGGTTTAGTGGTAGCGGCCTCTCGGACAGAACAGGAGGGTGGGGTTGAGTGTGCGCATGTTCATTTGAAAGAAAAAGGGACTAACAGTCGCTGTTTTCTCAAATCGGTGAAAAATCCTCTATTCAACCTTTCAAGGTTGTATAAGATATCAAACCCCTGTGTATTGTTTACACATTCGAAGTGGGTTGTGGGTTGTGGGCATATGGGAGCACCACAGAACATTTCTGCTTAGGGCACCAAAATGGCTAGCAGCGGCCCTGGCCTTGAGTTTCACTTATTGCTTCCATCATCCACATCAATGAAACTATCTTCGCCAACTGTCTTTCACAAACATCTACAATATCATACAATACTCCATCCATCTTCTTGCACTTATGCTGAGTTTAGTGGAAGTGGACTCCCAGACTTCTCTCACTCCTGGAGTTCCCAGGCCAGCCAAGAGACATAGTCCCTCCAGACATAGTCCTCTTCCCGGGGCTTCTTGGACCTCCCCAGGGAGGCGTCCAGGAGGCATCCAGAACAGATGTGACGTGGAGGAGCAGCCGCTCTACTCCGAGCCCCTCCCATGTGACTGAGCTCCTCACCCTATCTCTAAGGGAGCGCCCAGCCACCCTGCGGAGGAAACTCATTTTGACCCCCTGTATCCGCGATCTTGTCCTTTCGGTCACTACCCAAAGCTCATGAACATAAATGAGATTAGGAACACGGAATGACCGATAAAACAAGAGCTTTTCTTTTCGACTCAGCTCCTTCTTCACAACAGTCTTTGGATGGCAGATGGAGGAAAACATTAGGGACATTATACACCGGAATGTTGAATGATGCCACTTATATAAAGGCAACAGCAACAGATTTAATCTTGTACTTACAGGACAATGACAATGGAGACACAGGTCCTTGTATTGTGCAGGATGCAGCTGAGACTATTCTCTAAAAAATGTGCACAAAGGCCCCACAGTTACACAGCAGATTTGGTGGACCAAAGATGAAATAAACAAGATTCTAGGGTAAAAAGTTGAGAGAAAATATACGCTATATGGAATATTACGATATTACGAGAGAGGTCCGAAAGCATACAAATCATTGGCATGGTGTCTCAAAAAACAACAAGCTGAAAATTTTAATAAATCACCTGCTACCGATGGGTTTCCGCCCGAATGGTACGAATGGTAAGAAAACGAGGTAAGAACTGGTACCCTTATTGGTAGTCAGTATTATTTTATTCTGCAGGGAGATCCTACCACCCCCATTATGGAAAGAAGCTTTTATCTCTATGATCCCTAAATGTGGAAAGGACCAAATGCACTGTAATACTGTAATAATATTGGTGTTTTAAACACGGATTATAAATTATACTTGAGTGATGCCATTGCTGAATGGTGAAGCTCAAGATAATATAAGAACATATTATTGAACAGATTGAAGTTAGGAAATTAACGTCAGTTATTCTCAGCCTTGATGCTGAAAAAAGTGTTTGATTCTGGTCAGTGGGATTTTCTTTATTTAGTAATGAATCTGTTGGGATTCTGTTGTAATTTTCTAAAACTTATTCAGGCTACTCCTGCCCTTGGATGTCTTCAGGAGTTCCCAGAAATCCAAATGTATTGAATTTATTGATTGAGCAGGCCAGGAGAGCGGATTAAAATGTATTTAAATGGGCAGGGAGGAATATAACATAAGCCCTTATGCCCATAAGCCCCAACAATGTTCAAATCATAAAAAAAATCATAAAACACAGATCATGACATTTAAAGTTCATCCCAGTTGGGAATTGATGTCCAACCACATTCATTATTTAGGGTTGTATCTATGTTTGGCTAGGGGTGATTCTAGACTTACAAGCACTGCTCACCTCAGGAGTAATACATCCGAGCAAAGTTTCCAAATGCTCTGTGCGTTCTTTATGTCTCTGTGGTTCCCAAACAATGGTATAGGTACAGTGAGGAAAGTAAGTATTTAAACACCCTACAATTCTCCCACTTCAAAATTATGGAGGGGTCTGAAATTTTCATCGTAGGTGTATTCCACGGTGAGAGACAGAATACGTTTTTTTGAATGATTACTTTAAAATAATGGTGTATGTTATTGCTTACACTCGTAAATTAGTGTACATTTCCTGTCGTTCTTGACCAAGTTTGCACACACTGGAGAAGGTATTTTGGCCTACTCCTCCACATAGATCTATCTGTCTATCTGTGTATCTATCTCTGGTATGAGATGTTCTACTTCCCAGCACAAATATAAGTTATGTGCAAAATGATGAGCTGAATATAATGATATATAATATATATATATATAGCTATATTATACAAATATAGCTACATTTGAACATTTTCATTAATTTACTTTAAAATTTGGCACAGACATCTTTCTTGCCATTTTGAACAAAAAAAGCCAATGACGGCATACCTATATCTGCAAGCATGTTACCATGACAACCTAACAAATATTGCCATAGACTTGCATGCTTTTTGGTTTACAAGCATTTTGAATGGGTGGAAAAAATTTACTTCGATGGAGACAAATAATATTTGGCGCAGACATCCTTCACCAGCAAGGACCACAACCCCAGCTACGATGCAAAGTGTTAATTGACATACTAGAAACATGAACAACACAAGTGTACAGAAATTGATGTGGTTTAGGGGCTTCTGGCGATGAGAGCTGTAGGCTCCCGGGCCTCGATACCCCCATCTAGGTGAAAAATTACAATAAGAAGTAGAAGAGGGTGGGAGGGAGAGTCACGAATTCACGAACGCTGATGTGTGTGTGACCTTGATACCTAAATAGTGTAGCCGCAGGAAGGGGTGTGGTCCTGCGAATCTAAGATAACGAACCTATCTTCATCTCTTGCCATTCTAAACAAAAAAGCCAATGATGGCATACCTCTAGCTGCAAGCATGTTATCGTGGCAACCTAACAAATTCACCCTGGAGAGACTCACAGAAAGAACCGTTAAGTAAGCTTTATTACATGGGTTATTTGGCTCTCAGACCCCGGCGGAAGACATTGCGATTATGAGCGCTCCATAATAGAATTGAATACTCAACTACAAAATAGAACGGCAGAAATTGTAGGCCGCCGTGACAACGTGGTAGCCCGGATGGGCGGATACTGCAATTACTCAGAGACAAGGGGAGCTAGAAGCTTACCAGCGAGTGTGGCAGAATGTTGAACAGAGTCAAGCAGAGGTTGTTGTGAGACACGGGTCATAGACAGGAGCGGGGCGGCAGGGGCAGACTGTGAGACACGGGTCACAGACGGGAGCGGGGCAGCAGGGGCAGACTGTGAGACACGGGTCACAGACGGGAGCGGGGTAGCAGGGGCAGACTGTGAGACACGGGTCACAGACGGGAGCGGGGCAGCAGGGGCGACTGTGAGACACGGGTCACAGACGGGAGCGGGGCAGCAGGGGCAGACTGTGAGACCACGGTCACAGACGGGAGCGGGGCAGCAGGGGCAGACTGTGAGACACGGGTCACAGACGGGAGCGGGGCAGCAGGGGCAGACTGTGAGACACGGGTCACGGACGGGAGCGGGGCAGCAGGGTGGACTGAGACAATGGGTCACAGATGGGAGCAGGGCAGCAGGGGCAGACTGTGAGGACACGGGTCACAGACGGGAGCGCGGGGCAGCAGGGGCAGACTGTGAGACACCGGGTCACAGACGGGAGCGGGGCAGCAGGGGGGACTGTGAGACACGGGTCACAGACGGGAGCGGGGCAGCAGGGGCAGACTGTGAGACACGGGTCACAGATGGGAGCGGGGCAGCAGGGGTGACTGTGAGACACGGGTCACAGACGGGAGCGGGGCAGCAGGGCAGACTGTGAGACACGGGTCACAGACGGGAGCGGGGCAGCAGGGGCAGACTGTGAGACACAGGTCACAGATGGGAGCGGGGCAGCAGGGGCAGAACTGTGTGAACACGGGTCACAGACGGGAGCGGGGCAGCAGGGGTGGACTGAGACATGGGTCACAGATGGGAGCGGGGCAGCAGGGGAAGACTGTGAGACACGGGTCACAGACGGGAGCGGGGCAGCAGGGGTGGACTGTGAGACACGGGTCACAGACGGGAGCGGGGCAGCAGGGGTGGACTGAGACATGGGTCACAGATGGGAGCGGGGCAGCAGGGGCAGACTGTGAGACACGGGTCACAGACGGGAGCGGGCAGCAGGGGCAGACTGTGAGCACGGGTCACAGACGGGAGCGGGGCAGCAGGGGCAGACTGTAAGAACGCGGGTCACAGATGGGAGCGGGGCAGCAGGGGCATACTGGTGAGACACGGGTCACAGAACGGGAGCGGGGCAGCAGGGGTGGACTGAGACGCGGTCACAGATGGGAGCGGGGCAGCAGGGCAGACTGTGAGACACGGGTCACAGATGGGAGCGGGGGCAGCAGGGGCAGACTGTGAGACACAGGTCACAGATGGGAGCGGGGCAGCAGGGGCAGACTGTGTGACACGGGTCACAGACGGGAGCGGGCAGCAGGGGTGACTGGAGACATGGGTCACAGATGGGAGCGGGGCAGCAGGGGAGACTGTGAGACACGGGTCACAGATGGGAGCGGGTAGCAGGGGCAGACTGTGAGACACGGGTCAAGACGGGAGCGGGGCAGCAGGGCAGACTGTGAGACACGGGTCACAGACGGGAGCGGCAGCAGGGGCAGCTGTGAGACACGGGTCACAGACGGGAGCGGGGCAGCAGGGTGACTGAGACATGGGTCACAGATGGGAGGGGGCAGCAGGGGCAGACTGTGAGACACGGGTCACAGACGGGAGCGGGGCAGCAGGGGCAGACTGTGAGACACGGGTCACAGACGGGAGCGGGGCAGCAGGGGCAGACTGTGAGACGCGGGTCCACAGTGGGAGCGGGGCAGCAGGGGCATACTGTGAGACACGGGTCACAGACGTGAGGCGGGCAGCAGGGTGGACTGAGACGCGGGTCACAGATGAGAGCGGGCAGCAGGGGCAGACTGTGAGACACGGGTCACAGATGGGAGCGGGGCAGCAGGGGCAGACTGTGAGACACGGGTCACAAGACGGCGAGCGGGGCAAGCAGGGTGGACTGCAGACTATGGTGTCACAGATGGGAGCAGGGCAGCAGGGCAGACTGTGAGACACGGGTTCACAGACGGGAGCGGGGCAGCAGGGGCAGACTGTGAGACACGGGTCCCAGACGGAGCGGGGCAGCAGGGGCAGACTGTGAGACGCGGGTCACAGATGGAGCGGGGCAGCAGGGGCATACTGTGAGACACGGGTCACAGACGGGAGCGGGGGCAGCAGGGCAGACTGTGAGAACACGGGTCACAGATGGGAGCGGGGCAGCAGGGGCAGACTGTGAGACACGGGTCCACAGATGGGAGCGGGGCAGCAGGGCAGACTGTGAGACACAGGGTCACAAGACGGGAGCGGGGCAGCAGGGTGGACTGAGACATGGGTCACAGATGGGAGCGGGGCAGCAGGGCAGACTGTAGAAACGGTCCACAGACGGAGCGGGCAGCAGGGGCAGACTGTGAGACACGGGTCACAGACGGAGCGGGGCAGCAGGGGCAGACTGTGAGACGCGGGTCACAGATGGGAGCGGGGCAGCAGGGGCATAACTGTGAGACACGGGTCACAGACGGGAGCGGGAGCAAGCAGGGCAGACTGTGAGACACGGGTCACAGATGGGAGCGGGGGAGCAGGGGCAGACTGTGAGACACGTGGTCACAGATGGAGCGGGGCAGCAGGGGCAGACTGTGAGACACGGGTCACAGACGGGAGCGGGGCAGCAGGGGTGGATGAGAACATGGTCACAGATGGGAGCGGGGACAGCAGGGGCAGACTGTGAGACACGGTCACAGACGGGAGCGGGGCAGCAGGGCATGGACTGTGAGACACGGTCATCAGACGGAGGCGGGGCAGCAGGGGCAGACTGTGAGACCGGGTCACAGATGGGAGCGGGGCAGCAGGGGCATACTGTGAGACACGGGTCACAGACGTGAGCGGGGCAGCAGGGGTGGACTGAGACGCGGTCACAGATGAGAGCGGCAGCAGGGGCAGACTGTGAGACACGGGTCCACAGATTGGGAGCGGGCAGCAGGGGCAGACTGTAGACACGGGTCACAGACGGGAGCGGGCAGCAGGGGTGGACTGAGAATGGGTCACAGATGGGAGCAGGGCAGCAGGGGCAGACTGTGAGACACGGGTCACAGACGGGAGCGGGGCAGCAGGGGCAGACTGTGAGACACGGTCACAGCGGTGAGCGGGGCAGCAGGGGCAGACTGTGAGACGCGGGGTCACAGATGGGAAGCGGGGCAGCAGGGGCATACTGTGAGACAACGGGTCACAGACGGGAGCGGGGCAGCAGGGGCAGACTGTGAGACACGGGTCACAGATGGGAGCGGGGCAGCAGGGGCAGACTGTGAGACACGGGTCACAGATGGGAGCGGGCAGCAGGGGCAGACTGTGAGACAACGGGTCCAGACGGGAAGCGGGCAGCAGGGGTGCAGACTGTGAGACTGCGGTCACAGATGGGAGCGGGGCAGCAGGGGCAACTGTGAGACACGGGTCACAGACGGAGCGGGGCAGCAGGGGCAGACTGTGAGACACGGGTCACAGACGGAAGCGGGGCAGCAGGGGCAGACTGTGAGACCGGGTCACAGATGGGAGCGGGCAGCAGGGGCAGACTGTGAGACACGGTCACAGACGGGAGCGGGGCAGCGTCAGGGGCAGACTGTGAGACACGGGTCACAGATGGGAGCGGGGCAGCAGGGGCAGACTGTGAGACACGGGTCACAGACGGGAGCGGGGCAGCAGGGGTGGACTGAGACATGGGTCACAGAAGGAAGCAAAGACAGCAGATTGCATAGGAACAGTTTTTCCCTCAGATGTTTCTGAAACCAAGGTGTTGTCATAGGCTGGCCTTCTGAAGTGAGGAACAACGGGGAATGAGACGGGCCATAGTTTGACCTAATGATTGTGAATTTAACCATGGCTCGAAAAGGACAGAATGAGCCGCGTGTGCGTGCTATAACTATGTTGCAGGGGCCTTTACCTTTTGAGTTTTTTTAGACTTAGTTTCTATGGGGACCATTATAATCTGAGATTAAAGAAAGATAGAGTTGATGATGGGTCAAAACGAGGAAAGTGAGAAGTGAATTCCCCTGAGTTAGTCTGAACTAATCCTGGACCAGGACTAAACCAGGACTAGAAAAAGACCCAACCAAGTCATAAATACATTGTTATTGTTCAATTGAGATTCCTTTGCTTTGTGGACATTGTGTTGTTGACCCGCAGTATTCTAGGAAACCCAAGGAGCAGACTGTCTTCAGATGATGAAAATTGGCACAATAAGCAATTAGAAACCATGTAAAAGAGTGAATGACACAAAATGTGCAATGCGTGGAACTGCGAGGCGTGGCGAACTCTTGCGCTGACGCTGCGGCGTGCACAAAGCCAAAGTGTTTCAGCTTCTTCAAGTATAAATCATGATTTCATGAATGGAACAGAAAAAAGCGTGATTAGTTTGCAGCCTCAACCTGTTCTGCAGAAGAGCAGTAGAAGGCTTTAAATATGTGATTTATGCAATATTAACAAAATAAAATTCATTCAAAAATACTTAATTTCAATTTGGGGGAATCACTGAACGTTCAGCTTAGGGCACCCAAATGGCTAGCAGCGGGACTGGGACCAGCCCCCTCGAGTTGAGGATCGGGAGCGGTGACAGTGTGGTAGAGGGCCTGGACGGTGGAGAGGAGCGTGTTCTGGAGCAGTTGAGCGTTGGTAGCTGTAGGAGCCACGGCGCGATCCGTTGAAGGGAATGGTTGCAGCGGCGGGATGAAAAAGACGTCCCGCCCAGATGCGGAGGGGGAACAGCGGCAGTGGCGTCTGGGCGAAGCAGGAGGAACTAATGATTTCCTGGTTCTTTTGCCGCTGAGGCACGGCTGGTGGAGGGGAAGCAGTTCGAGGCTAGGGTGAGGAATCCTTGTCGTGGAAGAACGTGGCGAGCCGGTTCAGCTGCGGGAACCTTCGCGGCAGACGTGCGCCCTTCCAAGCCAGAAGATCAAAGAAGGACCCGAAGCCTCCGTCGAAGGAGGGGGGAGCCTGGAAGGTCATCGGATTCAAAATCATGACATGATATGAGTCAGTGTACTTACGATCGCAGTACGTCCTGAAGCGGCCGAGCCGAACTGCATGAGGGTTTAGATGGTGCAGGCAGTGCGCTGAATCGGAGCAGAGGAGGTGCGTTGTGCCACAGGGAGGAGTAACTTGGATACTTTGATTGAAGCTGGAAAGCAGGTGGCCCTGGTGTAGCAGTGGATGTAGATTGGGTGGAGTCTTCCAGGGTGAATTTACGCAGGCTTCATTACTGCCATAGACTTGCATCTGTTTTGGTTTACAGACATTTTGAATGGGATGAAAACATTTACTTTGTCATTAACAGTTAAAATTTAGCACACTTATTCTCCACAACACACTGAACGTAAAAGCCAATAGGGTCATATCTCTAGCTCGAACCTTGCGAAAATGGTGAATGAGGTAGTATAAAGTTGGTACTGTTTGTGGGGGAGGCGTGATGTAGGCGGGGGGATAAGAGGTGTGCTCTTTGCGGTGGCTTGTACCCCGCAGTCGCAAGGGGTGCCAGGACCTTTATCGCAGCGCACAGCTTTAATCATTATTGTTTTATTTATTGGTACTCTTTTTCATGAGTACCCTGTTGAATACAAAACACATGCAAACACATAGATTAGAACAGAATATCTAGATAAAATGGCAATAAAACAATCAATAAAACAAAATGTAAAAATGTTTACTTTGTATTAATTAAAAAGCATAAAATAATTCAAATTGAAAAAAATTTTTGCTCCTGGCTTATGGAACAAAATTCGAAGTTCCTGAAAGCCTTTTTCCCTATCTTTGAACTGATTCGATGCAACTCTAAAATAAGAATGTCCTGAGGTCTTAATTGATGAATACCTGATCTGATGTTCAGCAAATATGTTAAATAATCAGGTTCAATCTCAATGAGAGCTTTGT
The DNA here is from genome assembly GCA_015082035.1 of Chaenogobius annularis. NCBI lineage: Eukaryota > Metazoa > Chordata > Actinopteri > Gobiiformes > Gobiidae > Chaenogobius > Chaenogobius annularis. The sequence continues at coordinate 191,597 of BJKM01000644.1, forward strand.
GAATAAACAAAATGCAGTGCTGTTCTCACAGCCAATGATTGTGTGCTACTTTAGAGCTGAGCCTTAGAGCTGAGCCTTAGAGCTGAGGCCTTAGAGCTGACCTAGAGCTGAGCTTAGAGCTGAGCCTTAGAGCTGAGCCTCAGAGCTGAGCCTTAGAGCTGAGCTTAGAGCTGAGCTTAGAGCTGAGCCTTAGAGCTGAACCTTAGAGCTGAGCCTTAGAGCTGAGCCTTAGAGCTGAGCTTAGAGCTGAACCTTAGAGCTGAGTGATAAACTGAGTTCAGAGGTTTTAAAACTGTTGCTGTAGAATGCACTGCCCAAGTGTGAGCACATAGTAGTAGTATTTTGTTCTGCAGTTTGTAACTTTGTATGCATATACCTCAGGGGACGTACTTAACATTGATGAAATTAATATATATATATATATATATATATATTATATATATATACAACAGCTACAATTACTTTACACTATGCAAATACAGTATTGTACATTTTTGCACATTGTTATTTTTATAACTTCTATTTAGTTAAGGTTGTGTGTTGTATAATTTAAAACATACAAATCATCATTGTCATTTATGCAAAAAAAACAATAAAACCATTATCACATATGAACCACATGTAATAATTACGAAAAAGTAAAGTATACACAGTAAACCACAAAAAGATGTCAGGGTTGAGATGGTTTCCCTGTAAAAACTAAAAACAAAATAATGATTTTTTTGTATGAACAGTATATTTATTTTCCACCAAATGTACATGCACCCATCAGACAAGAGGCGGAGGCTTCATGCGTCATCTGGTCTGGTAGTCTTCTTCATGTGAAGCCATCAACCTTGAATGCAGAATAGCACTTTGCAGGTCTGGGATGTACCGGTACTCCTACATTTGAGTGATGGTGGTGGAGATTCCAAATCTTTGCTCTCTTGCTGTATAGTCTGCTGTATCTGTGAGGGAGCACAAAGTCTCATGAAATATAACATTCCCATAGAATTGACATAATCATATCATTGGATTTATATTGCACGTTTCATGACACCCAAAGTACATTAAAGTGCATTATTCATTCACTCAACACTTGGCGGGGCAGACTGACAGGCTGCCATCTGCCATCAGCCCCGCTAACCACCATGTGGGTCTAGTGACGTACCTAAGGACACAACAAGTGGACTAGAACCACTGCTGCTCCACCGTGGCACCTGGTTTTCCCAGCAGTCTCCCAGTCAAGCTCCAACGGCCAGTATTGATTCGCTTGTGAGATCAGACCAGATCAGCATGTTTGTCAATGTGCCTTTTCTTTTTATTATTTTTATTTATTTATTTATACAGGTTAGAACTCAATGAGAGAAACACTCAATGAGAGTTGAACACAAAACACATACAAACACATAGAACAAATAGTTTTATTTTGTTTAATTGATGGTTTTATTGCCATTTTATCTAGATATTATGTTCTAATTCATAAAGACACACACAAATGTGGAATACAATAATTAAAAACATTAATAACAAGAGCACTGGCATTGTGGATAGAAGTGCTTTGAGCTCATTAAAAGGTATCAAATCATTTAATTTAAAATGTCTTTGTGTTTTGCTCCAGAAACTGGGAGCAAAGTTCCTGAATGCCTTTTTTCCTAGCGCTGTACTGATTCGATGAGACTCTAAAATCAGAATGTCCTGAGATCTTTATCGATGAATACCTGATCTGATATTTACCAAATATGTTAAACAATAGAGTGAAAGTGACAGTGGTGAGTTCTGTATCCTTCTCCTGTAATGAACCTTAGAGCTGAACCTTAGAGCTGAACCTTAGAGCTGAGGCCTTAGAGCTGAGCCTTAGAGCTGAACCTTAGAGCTGAGCTAGAGCTGAGCTCAGAGCTGAACCTTAAGAGCTGAACCTTAGAGCTGAACCTTAGAGCTGAGCCTTAGAGCTGAGCCTTCTTAGAGCTGACCTTAGAGCTGAGCCTTAGAGCTGAACCTTAGAGCTGAACCTTAGAGCTGAGCCTCAGAGCTGAGCCTTAGAGCTGAGCCTCAGAGCTGAGCCTTAGAGCTGAGCTTAGAGCTGAGCCTTAGAGCTGAACCTTAGAGCTGAACCTTAGAGCTGAACCTTAGAGCTGAACCTCAGAGCTGAGCCTCAGAGCTGAGCCTCAGAACTGAGCCTCAGAGCTGAGCTTAGAGCTGAGCTTAGAGCTGAGCCTTAGAGCTGAGCTTAGAGCTGAACCTTAGAGCTGAGCCTCAGAGCTGAACCTCAGAGCTGAACCTTAGAGCTGAACCTTAGAGCTGAGCCTTAGAGCTGAGCTTAGAGCCGAACCTCAGAGCTGAGCCTCAGAGCTGAACCTTAGAGCTGAACCTCAGAGCTGAGCCTTAGAGCTGAACCTTAGAGCTGAGCCTTAGAGCTTAACCTTAGAGCTTAACCTTAGCTGAGCCTTAGAGCTGAGCCTTAGAGCTGAACCTTAGAGCTGAACCTTAGAGCTGAACTCAGAGCTGAACCTCAGAGCTGAACCTTAGCTGAACCTCAGAGCTGAGCCTAAGAGCTGAGCCTTAGAGCTGAGCCTTAGAGCTGAACCTTAGAGCTGAACCTTAGAGCTGAACCTCAGAGCTGAACCTCAGAGCTGAGCCTTAGAGCTTAACCTTAGAGCTGAACCTTAGAGCTGAACCTTAGAGCTGAACCTCAGAGCTGAACTTAGAGCTGAACTTAGAGCTGACCTTAGAGCTGAACCTTAGAGCTGAACCTTAGAGCTGAACCTCAGAGCTGACTCAGAGCTGAACCTTAGAGCTGAACTTAGAGCTGACCTTAGAGCTGAACCTTAGAGCTGAGACCTTAGAGCTGAGCCTTAGAGCTGAGCCTCAGAGCTGAACCTTAGAGCTGAACCTCAGAGCTGAGCCTTAGAGCTGAGCCTTAGAGCTGAGCTCAGAGCTGAACCTTAGAGCTGAACCTCAGAGCTGAGCCTTAGAGCTGAACTTAGAGCTGAGCTTAGAGCTGAACCTTAGAGCTGAACCTTAGAGCTGAGCCTTAGAGCTGAGCCTTAGAGCTGAACCTTAGAGCTGAACCTCAGAGCTGAGCCTCATAGCTGAACCTTAGAGCTGAGCCTTAGAGCTGAACCTTAGAGCTGAACCTTAGCTGAGCCTTAGAGCTGAGCCTTAGAGCTGAGCCTTAGAGCTGAACCTTAGAGCTGAACCTCAGAGCTGAACCTCAGAGCTGAACCTTAGAGCTGAGCTTAGAGCTGAACCTTAGAGCTGAACCTCAGAGCTGAACCTCAGAGCTGAACCTTAGCTGAACCTCAGAGCTGAGCCTTAGAGCTGAGCCTCAGAGCTGAGCCTTAGAGCTGAACCTTAGAGCTGAACCTCAGAGCTGAACCTCAGAGCTGAGCCTCAGAGCTGAGCCTTAGAGCTGAACCTCAGAGCTGAACCTCAGAGCTGAGCTCAGAGCTGAGCCTTAGAGCTGAACCTCAGAGCTGAACCTCAGAGCTGAGCCTCAGAGCTGAGCCTTAGAGCTGAACTCAGAGCTGAACCTCAGAGCTGAACCTTAGAGCTGAGCCTTAGAGCTGAACCTTAGAGCTGAACCTTAGAGCTGAGCCTTAGAGCTGAACCTTAGAGCTGAGCCTCAGAGCTGAGCCTTAGTTTATCACTCAGCTCTAAGGTTCAGCTCTGAGTTCAGAGGTTTTAACACTGTTGCTATAGAATGCATATATATAATATCAACATAATCTAGAACTAAGAGAAATGTAGCCTGGATGAACTTTCTTACAATTAAGAGAAATACACTTTTTATTTCTAAAGAAGAATGACGATCTGGCTTTAAGATGATTTGTCAGCTCTTGCACGTGTTTGTTGACGGAGAGTTTATCATCGATCCAGATGCCCAGGTATTTGTTATAGGGTACTTGTTCAATCACATTACCATCGAGCATAAGCATAGATGCATTTTTGTGTCACTTTTTGGAGAACAGCATACATTTTTTACTTTAATTTATTGTGCATTTATTGTAACACTATTACACAAGAAGGCGCCCTCGCATATAGACTCACGTCATCTGCATACAAGTGGATGCTACTGTGTTTTAGATTATGGCCAATTGAGTTTATGTAAATTGTAAATAACAGTGGGTTAAGGCTTGGAGAAACAGGACTTATTTTTAAGTATTTACAAATAAGGAGCTATTATAACCAGGAAATTAAAGAGAAATGACCATTATCTCTGACTGAATTTTTTATCAAGGCATATAAATCAGAACTCTCACGGGGAATAATATCTAAAGTATATAAATGCATTAATAACTGAATAACCAATCTACCAAATACATCAAAATGAATTGGGGAAAAAGAGGGTCATTTTGATTTGACGGATGAGGAGTCGGAAGGTGTCTGTATTTCACAATGGAGAACCACAAGATCTCATGTTTGGAAGGTGTTCTGTTGGAAGAATGTGAGGAGGGGCTGAATGTTGGAGAAAATATGGTTGCCAGGAGGCACATCAAGTGGTAATCTCAAATAATATACACATTGTTTTTTATGTCATTGCTCTTGTTGTAATTGTTATTGACCTGTGATTTTCTTGAATACAAAAAAAAAGAACAGATCAGACAGGAATGCTTGTTCATTAAAATGCGTATGGGTCCTTTTAACAGTTGCACTTGATTTGGATTTAATACATTACATTTGTCATCATTCTGAAACCCATAGGTAACTGTTAATAGTGGATCAATAACTATTTCCCCCCAGTTTTAGTAAAAAATACTTACACAATTGATCTGGCTCTTAATCCCATTTCCTTCCTCCTGAGTTTGAGGTCGTGAATTGCTCCCGTCTTTCCCTGTAATGTGTCCTCTCGTCTATTTTATCTATCTATCTGGCAAATTTACATGTATCATATGTTCATTAATAAGCACAGTCCCTTTTCTAAATGCATAAATATGTGAATGTGAGAGCAAGGCAGGTCTTCCATTTCGAGTTACTCAGCGCTATCGGCTGACAGTGCACAGAGGGAGAGAGAGAGACAGATAAAGAGAGACCAAGAGAGAAAGGCAACAAGAGAGACAGAGAGAGAGATACAGTAAAACATCATCAGTCCTATTTTCAGCTCTACAAAAGTAAAAGCAGTTCCCCCTCCCTCACTGCACACAGCGCCCCCCTCACTGTCCACACACACTCAAACTCCTCTAGCGCCCCCACCAGCGTGCTGTACATCTGAGTTTTGATGTGATGAGTTCCTTCAAAAGTTCCAGAGTCCGAACAGCCCGACCCAGCTGCCTGGTTCCTCCGAGTGAGCCAGATGCTCATTTTGGCCTGACCCAATATAAAATTTGTTAAAACTGCAGTTGGACAGAGTCTGGAGGTTGCAACACAGTGAAGCGGTGCCAGAGACACAAGCCAGCCAAAGTGTTAGCCACCAAAGCCCTCCCCCTGTAAAACAGCGGGGGCTGGACCCAGGTCCATCAAGACAATTGGGCGTCCAAGAAGATAGCATTTATTCCAGTTTGCACATGCAGATGAGGCACACTCGGCATGCTTCTGCTGTAGGCTCACCAAATCCATTTGCAAAGAAATAACCATGTTACCCGCATGTGCTGACCCGCAAAGAGGCTGTGCTGTCTGCTCCAGAAAAAGCCCTCAACCCTCTCCTGAGCTGATGGAGCAGAGGCTCAATGGCTAAAATATAGAGAATTCCTGATTTGTCAAATATTGTCCTTTTCAATATATTTTTATTCTGTGGGGCTTGATAATCTTTGACAATACATTGAAAGGAAATTAGGAAATTATCTGACAATATAGGGTTTTAAGGGGAAGGAAAAATCTCTATTCCATATGTTAGAACAAGATCCAACGCGAGACTGTGGGTCAGTTTATGTACATTCAGTGAAATGAAGGCATTACTGAGACTGTTGCTACTCATATTCATGTGGATATTGAAACTCCAATTATCACTATTTCATCCCAGTCCAAAACTAAGTTTGACATGAAGTCTAAGTCATAAAACTCTAAATAGGTACCAGGAGGTCTATGATAACTATGAATATAACTTATTTTTGTTTTCTGCAATTCTGCAAGTGATTGATGAATTAGGCTTTCGCAAGCACTGTCTCCATGTGTTCACAAGATTTGTATTTGATTTCATTTTTCATCCATTAGCTGTGCAAGCACATCCATTCTTCCTGGAGTTGCTCATCAGCCATGGTGCATTTACATGGATCTTTTGACAGAAATGACAATAATACATAAAAATAAAGTACTCAACAACAAACAACCGCAAAACAGCATATACACACACACACACACACACAGGACCTAGTTTATGTTGATGTTATTATACGAGTAAAAGAGAATGCATCAGTCATTGCAGTCAATAGGAAGTCCCTATAATAAGTGATTTCAATGGCCATATCCTGTACAGTTGCCATGATCACTGAATGACGAAAACACGTATGATGGCGTCACGCCCCTGATATCCGGTCATGTGGCGGTCAGTGGCTCGCAGAGAGGACCAGCGATGCTGAAGACAGGAGAGATGGCGGAGGGGAGTGAATCAATGATCGGTAGCGATTTAAAGAGCGGGGGGGAGGAAATTTTGCTCCTGTTGAGTCTAGAAGGAAGAAACGGAAACGTAGAAAGCCTAAAAGCCCATCCGTGTCGGAAGGTTCTGGCAGTGAGAAGCTGGAGGAAACGTCTATGGTCGGGAATAAGAGCACAGTGTGTAAGGTGATCATAAAACTTACACAGGAAAACGCATGCTTTAAGCAGTAGTAAAGCTATTAGGGTCTTCACACTATGGATGCCCTCGTTGAATACAAGAAAGCTCATACAGTTGTGTGAAAAACTGTAAGGACGGCCAAAAGAACCTAGTGGAGGCAGCACTGTTCCAAAATTGGAAGAGAAACGTGACTTGGTGATATCTGGGGGATGATTAAGCGTATGAGTGGAGTTAAGTGCAGTGATGATATGCAAGTTCTAATAAAGAACGATGTTGAAGCGGTCAGCAATGTTAATAAAGCTGAGCTGTTGGCTAGTACTTTTGTGTCTGTGCACAACTCTGTTTAAATCTTTTGCCTGCGGAAAAGCAATGCAGGGATAATACCCTGGCACAGAATGTTGAATTGATTAAACCCCAGCCTTCAACTCGAGATGATCTTGACCCCTTGTTCAGTCTATTTGAGCTAAGAGGTGCGCTTTCTAAGGCAAGACAAACGACTCCAGGTGGGCTATGATTTGCTCTCTCATTTAGCTGATAACGCACTTGGTCTAATCTTAAATCTATTCAATCTCATCTGGGATACAGGATGTGTTCCATTAACATAGAAACAAATCTATTGTAGTACCGGTCCTGAAACCAGGCAAACCCTCTGATCCATCAAGCTATAGTCCCATAAAGCTATATTTCTTGTGCTATGTTTGGAATTTGAAGTCCAAGTAGCCAAGACTAACAGAGAAAAAGTTATTGCAGTACTCTTTGATGTGAAGAAAGCATACTGTTGGGGAGATGTCCCCGGACTCTCTGGACTGTAAGGTGCTGGTTCAGCAGCTGTCACTGCTCTGGAGTGCCGGCCAGAGCACCACTTGAGGCCCACACAGATAACCGGACCGATGGAAACCATGAAGAGACGCGAAGAAGAGTTCAGGAGCTTTATTGAACCGAACAGGTGCACACATTCACTGAACCCCGACAACAGCAATACTACAACGTAAGAGCGGCACGCTCTTTTAAGCACATAAAAGCTTTGTGACATCACAAAGCACGTCATGCAAACATAAAGGAAAGAATACAGTTTACATCATAAAGCACAGGTTACATCATAAAAGCACAGGTTACATCATAAAGCACAGTTATTGGCAAGACGGGAGCGCCCCCTACTGGATGCCCCGCTAACTACAGAAATCACAGGCCTTTTGTACACATACGATATGGCTTGGAAGGAAGGGCTCATCATCAAGTTGCGTTAGTGTGGTGTCAAGGGAAAGTCGTTTAACTGGGTAAAGAGTTTCTTGTCTGCCAGACAAATTCATACCAGTGTAGGCCCAGTTTACTCTGAGGTTTATGAGGTAGAAAATGGAATTCCACAAGGAAGTGTGCTGCCCTAGTCTGTTCAATGTCAGGATAAACTAAACAAAACAAAACGCACTTTTTCACACGTTTATATAAAACCACAAAATCAAGTATAAATATATCTCACAGTCAGTGCTCACTGATTTGTAGGTGCAGTCTTTTGTTCAAGAAAGTCACAGCCCCCAAGCCCCCCCTCACCATGACAGACTCCCCCATCACACACCGTGGACTCTTTCCAGAAGAAAAGAAATATCTTACCTACTTTGAGCAAATCAACGGAAGACTAAATGTTTCTTCTTCTTTCTTCTCCTTTGATGGTGTTTTATGGCGGTTGGTATCCATAATGTTACATCCTTGCACCTCCTTTATGTAAGCAGTTCTGGGGCGCGGAGAGTGCACTTTATTCTTTTAACTTTATTCTGTAGACTTAATTCTTTACACTTTAGAGAGAGGTAAAAAAAAAAAAAAGAGAGAGAGAAGGTGATCGGCTGCAGACTTCCATCTCTGCAGGACCTGTACGTCTCCAGGGCTCTGGGACGAGCAGGTCGGATCACAGCTGACCCTTCCCACCCTGGACATGGACTATTTGAACCACTCCCCTCAGGCAGGAGGCTACGGTCCATCCGGACCAGAAACCTCCCGCCACAAGAATAGCTTCTTCCCTCTGCCGTTGGACTCATGAACACTTCTTAAACTCCTCCCACTTTAACTGCAACTATTCATCACTCACTGCACTGTCACTTTCTGCACTACAACTGTGAATTTAACTGTAAATTCATGTGTATATATAGTAAGCCTGTTTTTATTTTTATTTTATACTATAGTAATTTTAAATCTAAAATTCTGAAAATTCTGAAAAATCTGAAATAATTTGTATGCACAGGAGTGGACCTAGACAGCTTCCGTGTGGTATACCATACTACTTCCTGCTTCCGAAGAGTGCAGACGCTTCCCTGCTTGCTCCTGCTTGCTTCAGCTGCTTTCCTTATTTATTTTGCTTTTAAATCAGTTTTTGTCTTCTAAACATTTTTTATTATGACTTTTTAAGTCAACCAAGGATTTTAAGAGCATTTTTCAAGTTTTAATCAACAAATCTGACGAACCAGCGACATGTCCGTGAGAAGAGAAACAAACTCCTGTAAACGCTGTTGGAAAAATCAAAAAGAAATTCATGAGCTACAAGCACGGATATTTGCTTTGGAATCTGAAAAAGGACTGCACAATACAATCCCTGTGTCATCCAGTGGTAAGAAGTCTACATTTTTTACAAGAAAAAACAGCTACTTTCAACCTAAACCGGACTGACTCTGTGTCGTTCCCAAAACTGTTTAAAGATCAGGAACAAACATCTTGGAACAAAGTCGGTGCGAAGCCTAAGCGATACAAAGATAATGTAACGCCACCTAAAATACATCTTACAAACAGATTTTTACCACTTTCAAAGACTGAAGTAAATGAACAAAGGAAAAATGGGAGACATGACGTGGCGAAAAGGCAGACAGAGACAGAGAGAGAAAATCTGTGCCTAACGTCAAGGTCGTCTTGACTGGGGATGGTGCGATAAGTCACGTGATGCATGAAAAAATTAAAACACATTCTTTTCCCAAAGCCACAGTGACTGAGATTACATCACGTATTTCTAACGTTTTGGCCACACATAAAGGAGTTAAACAGCTGATACCTCTTCCAAACATCGACAGGAAGATAAACAAGTTTAGCCGGCTGCTTCAGCTGAACACATGGCTGTCCAAAGAGTGTGCAACAAGAGGATTGCACTACATTGAGAACTTCTATGTATTCTGGAAACGAGAGGACCTGTTTAAGAGAAATGGCCCACACCTCTGTAGAGGTGGAGTGAGGGTGCTGACAGAGAACCTGCTCCACGCTCTGAGGCATTGGACTGGGCCTGGACAGGGTCCTGAGCAGATAGTTAGAGAACAGAGGAATGAGAGAAGAATTCCTGCTCCATCAGCCAGAGACCGAGCCAATGTTTTCAACATCAGCAGCAGCACAACCACAACCTCCATCAAAGGATTTGTTAGCAGCCGCTCCACCACCACCAGCAAAGAATTCAACTCCAGCTGCTCCACGATCACCTCCACCGCCTCCAGCGAAGGACTCATCTGTAGCAGCACCACAACAATCTTCACCACGGCTAGCGCAGGAGTCATTTCAGTTATTTCCTGCACGGTCCTCATCAAAGGCCTTGGACCCATCTGTGGCGGGCCCGGCAGTATCCCTGCCATCGCCCCTGCCCTCAGAGCAGCCCTGGATCCCCCCTGCAACATCTACTACCACTACAGATTCCTCACTCTCCTTTCCATCTCCACCCTCACCCAGTGGTCTTCCCAGCCATCTTGAATATCTGATCAAATCAGGCATTAAGATGGCTCCACTCACGCCTAATATAGCAAGATCAAGAGTTCTGATATCAACGATGATGAACTCTCCACTGACTATTGCTACACTGACAAAAATCACCACACCTAAACCCCCCCCACCTTTCATCTAGTCCCAAACGCTCACCGGCTCCCGCTACAAACCAACAAAAGCCCCCCCACCTATCCCCCCTCGCCTTTCACCTGGTATCTCCCATAGCTAGGATGCACTGGGTCTCAGCGTTGCCGGGACTTATAGTCATATTAAAAATCAAAACAACCCAGGGCCCTGTGTAAAAACAGCCTCCCCTAGTGCTATTTCTGTAGTAATATCACACACATGGAAAAACAAAATGCGAGTCAGACTGCCCAATCTGAGAAGACAGAGATGCTGTCCCAAAGAAACCACCTCTCGTCGGGCCTGTCTTAGTGTGTTTCGGTGTGTGTACATTTCCCTTACTACATTGCATTAAAAACACAGGAATAATAATATATTATAATAATATATATTTTACCATACTTTATCATTTCTCGTGGCTATGGGGAGGGATACTTTTTTTATTTCCCAAGGGAGGCACGCCAGAAAAAGTTTGAGAAGCCCTGGTGTAGGTAAAGGGCTCATCTTGCCCCGCCTCATGAGACATTTCTGGGAGCTCTGACAGTGTCATCCTCCACTATGTCCTCTTCTCCCATGTCCTCTCTATCCTCACACTGCGCACTAATCTACTCACTACACTGCTCACTGCTTCCCTCTGCTACCCCTTCCCCTGTGTTCTCAGCTTCAGTGCTCCGTGACGGTGCCGGGCACTGTTTGCAGTTTCTATAATGTGTCCGTCTTCTGCTCTTGTTGTTCACTCATCTCTGTGTGACCCCCTGCAGCTACAGAGGGCCCATGTTCCTCATCTGTCTCCGCCCACCTCCAGCTCGGACTCCCCGGTGCAGGTCTCATGGTGGGGGCATGACGTGCACTTGTGCCCCATGTCTTCACACTCAAAACAGACTCCCTGAGCTCACATAGACTCTGGTGTCTGTTTTCAAACTTAACAGCAAAAGACAACTCAATGCACCTCTAGAATCATTCAGATACATGAAACACTGACTTCTGAGCAACTGCACATTCTGTAGCCATGTGTCTTTACAGCCAAGATGCACTGGTTCTAGAAATGAACCAGCTGACACAAGCAATGGGGACATCGACACAAACTCATTCTCTAATTTTCTCCCACTTTCCACCATGTCATGAACCAGGTGTACCTCGCGCAAAAAAGCGACCGCCGCTTTGTTCATTCGCGAACCATACACTAAGTTTCCATGCCTCACCTTCTTCCCCAGGGCCAACAGCACCTGTTCTATGGATAGCCACAGCTCTGACCCTGTGTTTAAGTGCTGGGGGCTGCAACATGCACTGGGACGGTTTGCAGCCGAGTGTGAAGCAGCTGGGATGAGAATCAGCACCTCCAAATCTGAGGCCATGGTTCTCAACCGGAAAAAGGTCGCTTGCACCCACCAAGTGGGTGGGGAGTCCTTGACTCATGTGGAGGAGTTCAAGTATCTCGGAGTCTTGTTCACGAGTGAGGGAAAGATGGAGATTGACAGGCGGATCAGCGCTGCATCTGCAGTGACGCGGTCGCTGCATCAGACTGTTGTGGTGAAGAAGAAGCTGAGTCAAAAGACAAAGCTCTCGATTTACTGGTCAATCTACGTTCCTCCCCCACCTATGGTCATGAGATTTGGGTCATGACCGAACGGACAAGATCACGGATACAAGTGGTCGAAATGAGTATCCGCATCAGGGTTGCTGGGCGCTCCCTTAGCGATACGGTGAGGAGCTCAGAGACGAGCTGCTGCTCCTCCTCCAGCTGAGGTGGCTCGGGCATTTGTTTCGGATGCTTCCTGGACACCTCCGGGCATGTCCCACTGAGAAAAGGGCCCCCCAGGACACACTGGAGGGACTCTGTCTCTCAGCTGGCTTGGGAACGCCTTAGGATCCCGCCGGAGGAGCTGGATTAAGTGTCTGAGGTTAGGGAAATCTTGGTGTCCCTGCTTAGACTGCTCCCCCTGCGACCTGGCCATGGATAAGCAGAAGAAGATGGATGGTGGATAATATGAGGAGAAAAAAAACTGATATATTAATAATGACTGAAATAGCTGCTAACATTACAATGTTGTTAATTACGTTAAATATGTGATTCTAAGGACACATATTATGCAAAATGTACTTTTTCCTACTGACCTGTCACTGTGTCCAGGCTTCAGCGTGGACTGGTGGGCTCTGGGGGTCCTCATGTTTGAGATGATGGCCGGTCGCTCTCCATTTGACATCATCACAGACAACCCGGACATGAACACGGAAGAGTACCTCTTTCAGGGTACGTCTGCTTTCACATTTTCCTCCTACACACCATTCATAAAACACTGTCCCTGCTGCATCTGTAGATCTTGAACATGGACATCTAAAGTCATTGCTTGATTTGTAAATCCATAGTTACAGGAACAGTTGTGGACTGGGCAAACAGTCAGGTGATCAGGCCAAAAAAGTTACAGGAGAACACAAAAAGCTATGCAAACGTACCTACTGCTTATCAGAATCAGAATCAGAAGGGGTTTATTGCCATTGTCAATGAACAAAATTAACAAACATAGGAACTTGTCTCGGCCTTAAGGTCCAACATAAAACACTAATCAATAATAAAAACAACATATATGAAATCAAAAAGGGCATGCATTAAGAGACTATTTAAAATGACTGAATTAAAATTAAAATAGGCATTACTATGTACACAAGAATTACAGTTAAATTTACAGTTGTAGTGCAGAAAGTGATTGAATAGTTGCAGTTAAAGTGGCAGGTGTTTAAGAAGTGTTCATGAGTCCAACTGCAGAGGGAAAGAAACTATTCTTGTGGCGGGAGGTTCTGGTCCGGATGGACCGTAGCCTCCTGCCTGAGGGGAGTGGTTCAAATAGACAATGTCCAGGGTGAGAAGGGTCAGCTGTGATCCGACCTGCTCATCCCAGAGCCCTGGAGACGTACAGGTCCTGCAGAGATGGAAGTCTGCAGCCGATCACCTTCTCAGTAGTGCTGTAGTCTTTGTTTGTCCCTGGCTGTGGCTCCAGCAGAGGGCGCTGTAGTCTCTGTTTGTCCCTGGCTGTGGCTCCAGCAGAGGGCGCTGTAGTCTCTGTTTGTCCCTGGCTGTGACTCCAGCGTACCACACGGTGATGGAGGAGGTGAGGATGGACTCAATGATGGCCGTGTAGAACTGCACCATCATCTGCACTGGCAGCTTGGCTTTCCTCAGCTGCCGCAGGAATTACATCCTCTGCTGGGCCTTCTTGATGAGGGAGCTGATGGTGGGCTTCCACTTGAGGTCCTGGGTGATGGTGGTGCAGAGGAAGCGGAAGGAGTCCACGGTGGTGATGGTCTGTCATGATGAGGGGGGGCTGGGGGCTGGGGGGCTGTGACTTTCCTGAAGTCCACGATCATCTCCACTGTCTTCTGGTGTTGAACTCCAGGTTGTTACCGCTGCACCAGGACACCAGCCGGTCCACCTCCCTCCTGTAGACAGACTCATCCCCGTCCGAGATGAGCCCGATGAGGGTGTGGTGTTGTCCGCAAACTTGATCAATTTTAAGGAGTCGTCGCTGAGGTGCAGCAGTTGGGCTGGGAGAGCTTGTCCTGGAGCAAAGGGTGCGGCAAGACCAGGCGTTCAAATGACTTCATGACTGATGGCAGACTTGAAGCAAGCTGGGATGTGGCATGACCCCAGGGAGGTGTTAAAAATGTCTGTGAAGATGGGGACGGCATTCGTAAGCAGTGTCTTAAAGTGGCAGGAGAAACACCATCTGGTCCAGCAGCTTTTCGGTGGTTGGATATCCGAAATAGCCTGTTCCTGACCTGAGAGAGTGGTGGGGAGGAGGGGAGGTGGGGGGGACCAGCTTTGGGTTGGCAGAGGTGCCCATCATGGGGGAGGGTGGTCACATCAAACCTGGAGTAGAAGGTGTTAAGTTGCTCAGCCAGTTTTCAATTGTCTGCAGCAGGGGGGCTCGGGGCTTATGATTGGTGAGTAGTTTTAATCAACAAATCTGACGAACCAGCGACATGTCCGTGAGAAGGGAAACAAACTCCTGTAAACGCTGTTGGAAATTTCAACAAGAAATTCATGAGCTACAAGCACGGATATTTGCTTTGGAATCTGAAAAAGGACTGCACGATACAATCCCTGTGTCATCCAGTGGTAAGAAGTCCACATTTTTTCCTTTCAACCCAAACCGGACTGACTCTGTTTCGTTCCCAAAACTGTTTCAAGATCAGGAACAAACATCTTGGAACAAAGTCGGTTTGAAGCCTAAGCAATGCAAAGATAATGTAACGCCACCTAAAATACAGCTTACAAACAGATTTTTACCACTTTCAAAGACTGAAGTAAATGAACAAAGGAAAAATGGGAGACATGACGTGGCGAAAAAGCAGACAGAGACAGAGAGAGAATCTGTGCCTAACGTCAAGGTCATCTTGATTGGGGATGGTGCGATAAGTCACGTGACGCATGAAAAAATGAAAACACATTCTTTTCCCAGCGCCACAGTCACTGAGATTACGTCACGTATTTCTAATGTTTTGGCCACACATAAAGGAGTTAAACAGCTGATTGTGCACGTGGGCGCGGTGGACACACGACGCGAAGGGACTGAAGTTTTGAAAAGAGACTTCTTGGAGTTATTCGGCGTGCTTGATAAAATGAAAATAAAAACATTCATAAGTGGACCTCTTCCAAACATTGACAGGAAGATAAACAAGTTTAGCCGGCTGCTTCAGCTGAACACATGGCTGTCTAAAGAGTGTGCAACAAGAGAATTGCACTACATTGAGAACTTCTATCTATTCTGGAAACGAGAGGACCTGTTTAAGAGAAATGGCCCATACCGGAGTGAGGGTGCTGACAGAGAACCTGCTCCACGCTCTGAGGCATTGGACTGGGCCTGGACAGGGTCCTGAGCAGATAGTTAGAGAAGAGAGGAATGAGAGAAAAATTCTTGCTATAGTTAGAGAAGAGAGAATGAGAGAAAAATTCCTGCTATAGTTAGAGAAGAGAGGAATGAGAGAAGAATTCCTGCTCCATCAGCCAGAGACCGAGCCAATGTTTCAACATCAGCAGGACCACAACCACAACCTCCACCAAAGGATTTATTAGCAGCCGCTCCACC
This sequence comes from Chaenogobius annularis, assembly GCA_015082035.1. Lineage (NCBI taxonomy): Eukaryota > Metazoa > Chordata > Actinopteri > Gobiiformes > Gobiidae > Chaenogobius > Chaenogobius annularis. The sequence continues at coordinate 207,215 of BJKM01000644.1, forward strand.
ACCACCAGCAAAGAATTCAACTCCAGCTGCTCCACGATCACCTCCACCACCTCCAGCGAAGGACTCATCTGCAGCAGCACCACAACAATCTTCACCACGGCTAGCGCAGGAGTCATTTCAGTTATTTCCTGCACGGCGCTCATCAAAGGCCTTGGACCCATCTGTGGCGGGCCCGGCAGTATCCCCGTCATCGCCCCTGCCCTCAGAGCAGCCCTGGATCCCCCCTGCAACATCTACTACCACTACAGATTCTTCACTCTCCTTTCCATCTCCACTCTCACCCAGGGGTCTTCCCAGCCATCTCGAACATCTGATCAAATCAGGCTTTAAGATGGCTCCACTCACGCCTAATTTAGCAAGAGTTCTGATATCAACGATGATGAACTCTCCCCCTGACTGTTGCTACACAGACAAAAATCACCCCACCTAAACCCACCCGCCTTTCACCTGGTCCCAAACGCTCACCGGCTCCCACCACACCACCAAAAGCACCCCCCACCTATCCCCCCTCGCCTTTCACCTGGTATCTCCCATAGCTAGGATGCACTGGGTCTCAGCGTTGCCCCAGTCGCCCAGTCTACCTGAAACTAGTCTGAAACTTGCTGTGCTAAATGTCAGATCCTTATGTAACAAATCATTCTTAATTAAGAATTTTATTTCTTCTTATAATCTTGATTGTATGTTTTTAACTGAAACATGGCTTGACAAAAACACAGGAAATTTAGTTCTAATAGAGTCTGCTCCACCCAACTTTATGTTTGAATCTGAAACACGAGAAAACAAAAAGGGAGGAGGTGTGTGTGCTTTTTGTTAGAGATGAAATAGTTACCCACAGGTTGTCCTTTGGGGTGTTTTCAACATTTGAGTACGTAGCCTTTAAAATTGAGCTAAAACAGTCTCCATCCATTCTCTTCATTGTTTTATACGAAGCCTCCTCAGCACTGCAAAAGTTTTATTGATGATTTTACTGAGATGCTTTCAGTCGTATGCACAGACTTTGATGGTTTGGTTATAAAAGGTGGTTTCAATGTTCATGTTGATAATATCTGTGACAGAAACGCTAAAGAGCTTCATGCTGTCCTTGAAACTTTCGGTCTTACTCAGCGCGTGAGAGGCCCCACCCACAGCAGAGGGCACACTCTAGATCTTCTAATTACAAAAGGGGTTAATATTTCAAACGTCAATGTGGTGCGATGTTGCTCTGTCTGATCATTTCTGTGTCTTCTTTGACCTGTCTGTTTTTCCCAAACCACCAGCTGGTCCTGCAATTGTCCGGAGGAGACACATAAATGACAGCACGGGAAAACTGTTTATTGGAAATGATTAAACTTTGAAAATGTCTCATGTTCTAATGTAAATGATTTGTTGAACTCTGTTACATCTAGTGTTTTGAATGTTCTCGACACCATTGCCCCTATGAAGGCTAAAATTGTTAAAAATAAGCAGAAGGCGCCATGGAGAAATGATGATTCGGTCAGGGCACAGAAAAGGGAGTGCCGCCGGGCCGAACGAAAATGGCGAAAGTCGAAGCTCCAGTTCAGAAAGAGATTTACAGAGAGAAGTTGTACATGTACAACCTCATTTTATGTAGAACTAGGGAAGGATATTTTTCTGAAATAATTGGAAGCTGCAGTAACAACTCGCGTGTCCTGTTTGCCACAGTAAACAGATTAACAAACCCTCCAGCTCAGCTGCCGTTAGAACTCATTTCCACATCCAAGTGTAATGAGTTTGCATTATTCTTTAATGACAAAGTTCAGGGCATTAAAAATGCTATCAATTCTACAATGCAAAAAAATAACCCTCAAACCACCTACACACTTAGAGCTGACTCACTTTGCACCTGTAACTGACAAAACTGTCCAGGAGATCATCACCAGTCTGAGTTCATCTACATGCTGCCTCGATGTGTTACCCACCAGATTTCTAAAGTCTGTGCTGAACAGTTTGTTAGCACCACTCACTCAAATAGTTAACATGTCGCTTCAATCTGGAACATTCCCAATTTCTTTGAAAACTGCGGTCATAAAAGCCTCTCCTAAAGAAGAGCAGTCTTGATGCTGCAGTACTGAGTAATTACCGGCCCATCTCTAATCTGCCATTTTGGGGCAAAGTCCTTGAAAAGGTTGTTTACCAACAGCTCACTGATTTCCTCTTAATAAACAACTCATTTGATGTTTTCCCAGTCAGGTTTTAGACCTCATCACACTGAGACTGCTCTTGTCAAGGTGACAAATGACATCCACCTGAACACTGACGCGGGCAAAGCCTCAGTCTTAATTCTGTTAGATCTGAGTGCTGCTTTTGACACTGTCGATCATGGGATCCTCTTACAGAGACTAGAGAGGACTGGGTGGGCATCACTGGCACTGCACTAAACTGGTTACAGTCCTATCTGGAAGACAGGAAATTCTTTATCGAAATTGGTAACTGTGTCTCAGACCAGATGCCCCTGACCTGTGGGGTGCCCCAAGGGTCATTCCTGGGACCCCTTTTGTTCAACCTCTACATGCTGCCTTAAGGTTCAGTTGATACGGCATATGTGTCACAATTACGCAGACGACACTCAGATCTATGTTTTCACTGACGGCAGGTGAATATGGACCAGTGGATTCACTCTGTCACTGCATCCAACAGATCAGTGTGTGGATGCAAAGCAAACTTTCTCCAGCTGAACTCAGACAAGACTGAAATCATCGTCTTTGGCCCACAGAAACAAAGAGAAAGTGTTAACTGTCACCTCCAGAGTCTCGCTCTAAAACCTACACATCAAGTTAGAAATCTGGGGGTAATAATGGACTCAGATTTGAATTTTAACAGTCACGTCAGATCAATCACATCAGCAGCTTTTTACCATCTAAAAACATTGCCAAAATCAAAAGTATAGTGTCTAAACCAGACCTGGAGAGACTTATCCATGCGTTTGTCTCTAGTAGATTAGACTACTGTAACGGTCTGCTCACTGGCCTCTCCAAACGAGCTGTAAAACAGCTGCAGTACATCCAGAACGCTGCTGCTCGGGTCCTGACTAGAACCAGGAAGTACGATCACATTAGTCCTGTGCTCAGGTCTCTGCACTGGCTCCCTGTGGCTCAGAGAATAGACTTCAAAGCAGCTCTGCTTGTATACAAGTCTCTCCATGGCCTAGCACCAAAGTACATCTCGGACATGTTAGTGCCATATGAACCATCTCGGACTCTGAGGACCTCAGGGACCGGCCTCCTGCTGGTGCCCAGAGTCAGGACTAAACATGGGGAATCTGCGTTTCAGTTTTATGCAGCTAAAATCTGGAACAGTCTTCCAGAGGATGTGAGACAGGCCTCTACTCTGGCAATGTTCAAATCTAAACTAAAAACTGTTTTGTTTGGCTGTGCATATGACTGAAATGCTTTTCTTTGCACTCTTCTCTTTTATGTCTTGAACTATTATTTTGTGATTTCTGCCATGTCTTTGTGATTTTAAAGCATTTTTTCCTGTTGTGTGAAGCACTTTGAATTGCCTTGTGTATGTATTGTGCTCTACAAATAAACTTGCCTTGCCTTGCCTAGCCGGAGCCGACACCACACGGAGGTGGGGTTGTTGTCAGAGAACTGCTGCTTCAGACGCGTATTGTAATGTGATCTAGCTCAAGACACCGCTTTGCTAAATCCATACTTCGCATCTTTGTAGCGCCCTCTGTCTCCAGCCCTGTGCGCTTTCTCCTTCTGCTGCCTTAACTGCCTCAGTTTTGGTATTATAACCAGGATTTGTCATTGTTGAAAGTGACTTTGGTTTGTGTTGGTATGATGCTGTCCTCACAGAATCGAATGTATGACGTCAGTGTCCGTGTACTCATCCAAACTATCTGTGGCAGCTCTGAAAACCTCCCAGTGTGTGATGTCCAAACACGCACGTAGCTCCTCCACTGCCTCACTGGTCCACTTCTTCGTTTTCCTCACTGCAGGTTTTGAGAGCTTCAGCCTCTGTCTGTACGTGGGGATCAGGTGAACCTGGCTTGATCTGAAAAGCCGAGAGCAGCTCGAGCCACGGTGCGGAAGGCGTTGCTAACTGTTTTGTAACAGTGATCCAACGTGCGCTGCTCTCTGGTCGGAACTTTAATAAACTGTCTGTACTTTGGTAGTTCGTGGCTGAGATTCTCCTTTTAAAAATCACCCAGGATAATACACAAGGAGTCCGGGAAGGTCCGCTCCACACTCAGAATCTGGTTCGCGATTATATATTAATATTCCATAGAAACTGACCACTAACGGGACTTTAAAGTATTGCGCAGACTGAGTAGTCACACTACTACACCCTGCTGCTGATATTAGCCTTTAAAATCTCCCTTTGACCCACAAACTGAGGATGCTTAGAGAAATGAGAAAACACAAAAAAAGCAGGGGGGTGGTGCCTCAGGAGTTAAACATTTAAGGCTTAAGGACTATAAACTTGTTGGAAAACTGACTTCCCTACCATCTAATTATGCTAATGCTACTGCAGCTCCCGGGTTGCCACGGCACAGCCGAATCCCCGGCAGGGACCCATCGGGCCCACATGGAACAGTTAACATAACTTTACAAAAGGTGGCCCTTGTGCTTCGTGAAATGCAACGTGACATGGCGTCATTGAGTGCTGAGTTCATTGAGGAACAACAATCCCCGATTCGACAAAATGGAAGCCGAACTGGAGATGAAGGCTGGTGGCGATGTAAAATAAAAACACATGCAGAGGTAGAAGTGCTCCTCAGTAAATTGCTAAACACAGAGAACTGAACTGCAACAAGAGATGGATTATGACTGCATCATGACAGACTCCCCCATCACCACCGTGGACTCCTTCCGCTTCCTCGGCACCACCATCACCAAGACCTCAAGTGGAAGCCCACCATCAGCTCCCTCATCAAGAAGGCCCAGCAGAGGATGTACTTTCTGCGGCAGCTGAGGAAAGCCAAGCTGCCAGTGCAGATGAAGGTGCAGTTTTACACGGCCATCATTGAGTCCATCCTCACCTCCTCCATCACCGTGTGGTACGCTGGAGCCACAGCCAGGGACAAACAGAGACTACAGCGCCCTCTGCTGGAGTCCCAGCCAGGGACAAACAGAGACTACAGCGCCCTCTGCTGGGAAGGTGATCGGCTGCAGACTTCCATCTCTGCAGGACCTGTACGTCTTCAGGGCTCTGGGACGAGCAGGTCGGATCACAGCTGACCCTTCTCACCCTGGACATGGTCTATTTGAACCACTCCCCTCAGGCAGGAGGCTACGGTCCATCCGGACCAGAACCTCTTGCCACAAGAATAGTTTATTTTCCTCTGACGTTGTACTCATGAACTCTTCTAAACACCTGCCACTTTAACTGCAACTATTCATCACTCACTGCACTACAACTGTAAATTTAACTGTAATTCTCTTTTTTATTTTAACCTATTTTATTTTATTTTTATTTTATACTATAGTCATTTTTAAATAGTTTCTTAATGCATGCCCTTTTTGATTTCATATATGTTGTTTTTATTATTGATTAGTGTTTTATGTTGCACCTTAATACAACAATGGCAATAAACCTTTTCTGATTCTGATTCTGATCCATCTACATTGGGCATGTGAGTTCAAGTAATGGTCACACAATATATTGCTTTGAAGAGACTGATGGTTGATTATAGAAACTCACTGTGCTTTTCAATGCAAACTATGTTTATTATTTGTTCTTAATGTCTCATTGATGTAAAAAAATATATATATGATTTTTGTTTTGTCATGTCTTTTCCTTTGCCCCAGGTCATCCTTATAAAACAGGTTTCAATCTAATTGGGTTTCTTACCTGCTTAAATAAAGGTTACTAAATAAATAAGGCAAGGCAAGTTTATTTGTTGAGCACAAATTGTACCCAAGTCAAAGTGCTTCACACAACAGGAAAAAAAATGCATTAAAATGTCAAAACGAATAAAAGACATAAAACAGAATAATGCAAAATCAATCCATCCATCCATCCATCCATCTTCTTCCGCTTTATCCGGGGCCGGGTCGCGGGGCAGCAGTCTAAGCAGGGACTCCCAGACTTCCTTATCCCCAGTCACTTCCTCCAACTCCTCCGGGAGGATCCCGAGGCGTTCCCAGGCCAGCCGAGAGACACAGTCCCTCCAGCGTGTCCTGGGTCTTCCCCCATGACATGCCAGAAACACCTCCCCAGGGAGGCGCCCAGGAGGCATCCGGAACAGATGCCCGAGCCACCTCAGCTGGCTCCTCTCGATGTGGAGAAGCAGCAGCTCTACTCCGAGCTCCTCCTGTGTGACTGAACTCCTTACCTTATAGTCTAAGGGAGCGCCCAGCCACCCTGCGGAGAGGAAACTCATTTCGACCGCTTGTATCCGCGATTTTGTCCTTTCAGTCACTACCCAAAGCTCATGACCATAGGTGAGGGTAGGAACGTAGATTGACCGGAAAATCGAGAACTTTGTCTTTTCGACTCAGCTCCTTCTTCACCACAACAGTCCGATGCAGCGCGACGACGGCATCACTGCGGACGCTGCACCGATCCGCCTGTCAATCTCACGCTCCATCCTTCCTCCATCTCGTGAACAAGACCCCGAGATACTTGAACTCCTCCACTTGGGGCAAGCCACCTTTTTTCCGGTTGAGAACCATGGCCTGGGATTTGGAGGTGCTGATTCTCATCCCAGCTGCTTCACACTCCGTCCCAGAGCATGTTGCAGGTCCAGGTTTGATGGAGCCATCAGGACAACATCATTTGCAAACAGCAGAGATGAGATCCTGTGTTCCCCAAACCGGACCCCCTCCGACCCTGACTGCGCCTAGAAATTCTGTCCATAAAAAAAATGAACAGAACCGGGTGACAAAGGGCAGCCCTGGCGGAGTCCAACACGCACTGGGAACAGGTCTGACTTACTGCCAGCAATACGAACACAGCTCCTGCTCCGGTCATACAGGGACCGGACAGCCTGAGCAAAGGGCCCCGGACCCCGTACTCCCGCAGCACCCCCCAAAGGGCACCCCGTGGGACACGGTCGAAAGCCTTCTCCAGATCCACAAAGCACATGTGGACTGGTTGGACAAACTCCCATGAACCCTCGAGCACCCCGATGGAGAGTATAGAGCTGGTCCAGTGTTCCACGACTTGGACGAAAACCACTCTGCTCCTCCTGAATCCGAGGTTCGACTATCGGTCGGATTCTCCTCTCCAGTACCCTGGAATAGACCTTACCAGGGAGGCTGAGGAGTGTGATCCCTCGATAGTTGGAACACACCCTCGGCCCCCCTCAATCAATCAATCAATCTTTATTCATAGAGCCCTTTACAACACTCAATGTGATCAAAGTGCTTCACAACAAAAATCAAGACAATATGAATCATAAATCTATGTAAAAACAAACTAAAAAAACGTCACAACACTAAAATCCTTTCAGTCATATGCACAACTAAACTAAAACATTTTTTGCCTGGCTTTGAACAACACCAGAGTAGACCTGTCTCACATCTTCAGGAAGACTGTTCAAGATTTTAGCTGCATAAAACTGAAACGCAGATTCAGCCTTAGTGACTGCGTTATTATTTACATGATTGTATTTCTGTAATTTTCATGATTGTGTTATTGCCAAGTAAGTGCACTTCCATAAATCTACTGAGAGTGTATTGTACCGCTGCAGTACATCCAGAACGCTGCTGCTCGGGTCCTGACTATAGAACCAGGAAGTACGATCACATTAGTCCTGTGCTCAGGTCTCTGCACTGCCCCCTGTGGCTCAGAGAATAGACTTCAAAGCAGCTCTGCTTGTATACAAGTCTCTCCATGGCCTAGCACCAAAGTACATCTCGGACATGTTAGTGCATGCCATATGACCATTTCGGACTCATCAGGACCAGGCTCCTGCTGGTGCCCAGAGTCAGGACTCATGGACTGGCCTCCTGCTGGTGCCAGAGTCAGGACTAAACATGGACCGGCCTTACCTGCTGGTCCTCTGCCAGAGTCAGGACTAAACATGGGAATCTGCTGCGTTTCAGTTTTATCCAGCTAAAATCTGGAACCAGTCTCCTGAGGATGTGAGACAGGCCTCTACTCTGGCAATGTTCAAATCTGATATGTGACTGTGCATATGACTGAAATGATTTTCTTTGCACTCTTCTAATATATGCCTCAAACTGGTTTGACATGTGATGTTTAATGCATTTTTTCCTGTTGTGTGAAGCACTTTGAATTGCCTTGTGAACAAATTGTGCTCTACAAATAAACTTGCCTTGCCCATGTCAAAAACAGTCTGCAGTGCATTAGTAATTTCAGTCCAATAGTTCTGAACAACAGGACAGTCCCAAAACACGTGATAGTGGTTTGCCTTCTGGTGCCACAGTTTCTCCAACAGTTGCATTTCCTTGTGAATAATGACTTTGACATGGTGTTATGAAAAAAATATTTAACATATTTTTGCTACAAAATTTCAATAAAAATACACCTTCCCACTCTTCATCCATCAAAACAAGGTCCAGATTCCCCTTGATTTATTTATAAGCCTTGATAAAAAAAAAAAAAAAAAAAAAATTGGAAGAGGGTTATAATGGTCATTACATTGTTTAAATTTCTTGGTTATAATAACTACTTATTTGTAAATACCTATAAGAACAGTTCAACAATTGTTGTTAAAAAAAACCAGGAAGATGGTAAAAACATGGATTTACTGATCGATCAGGATGCTCCACTTCATGTCGAAGCTTTGCAGTGAACACAGACAAAAAGGAACAATCCAGAGATACTTCTATGCAAATTAGTGCAAAAGTAGCCATACATACATTCTTCAAAGAAGCAGCGGAACAAAAAATATCTTACATAAAGAGCCTACCTTACATGCAAGGTCATGACAAACAGATGATGTTTAACTCACCTCGAGATCAAGCTCATCAATATCAATATCAAGGTTTATTTATAAAGCACACTTACAACTTTAAAAGCCCAAAGTGCTGTACAGCAAAGCACAATTATACATATATACAAACAATTAAAATACACATGAAGTTAATAAAATTATGACTCCGCTCAGTTCGTGTTTAGAAGGGCATAGAGAAAAAATAGGTTTTTAACAAGGATTTAAACTGCTCTAGTGTCTCAGCAGCTCAGTCCCCTCTGCTTTTCAACTTTGACCTGGGCACATCCAGGAGGAGCTGAGAGGGAGCTGAGAGGAGGAGCTGAGAGGAGGAGATGAGGGAGGAGCTGGAGGGAGGAGGAGGAGCTGGAGGAGGAGCTGAGGAGGAGCTTGGAGGAGGAGCTGAGAGGAGGAGCTGAGAGGAGGAGCTGAGGAGGAGGAGCTGGGAGGAGGAGCTGGGAGGAGGAGCTGAGGAGGAGCTTGGAGGAGGAGCTGGAGAGGAGGACCGCATGATTTGAGCAGGAACATGGTGGGACAATAACTCCCACAAATAACAGGGACCCAGACCATTGAAAGACTTATAAAACCATAAACAACATTTTAAATGTGATTCTCTGGATAACTGGAAGCCAATGCAGTGATCCCAGGACTGGAGTAATGTGTTGGTGACGCCTTGAACCTGTGAGCAGCCGGGCAGACGTGTTTTGCACTAACTGCAAGCGTTTAAGAGAGATCAGATCCAGACCATAATAAAGAGAGTTGCAGTAATCTAGGCGTGATGTAATAAATGAGTGAATCACTCTTTCCAGGTCCTTGGCAGATAAGTATGGTTTAACTTTAGCCAGTAACCTCAGCTGAAAAAGATGGTTTTGACCACTGCACTGACTTGTTTGTCCAGTTTAAGAGACGAATCCATCAGAACACCACGATTTCTCACAAATGGGAGGTTAAAAGAAGGCAGAGGACCAAGAACACAGTCCACCCCTCCTAATACATCTGAATCACCAAAAACTCAAGCTCGAATGATGAGGTATTTTACTGCAGGGGAATATAAATTTGCATGTCATCAGCAAAGCAATGGAACGAGATATTGTATTTTTTGTCAGAACATTAGGATCAAATTGTGCTTTTTAGGACAACAGCATGTTTAAAAACAGAGGGGGCACAGCCAGAGGAAAGTGAGGCATTAATCAAAGTTCAAACAATTCTACTAACTTCTTTGAGTAGTTTAGAAGGTAGGCAATCTGTGGGACAGTAGGAGGGTCTAAGCATCTTAACTATCTTTGCCAGTTCACTGAGGGCTATAGGCTCAAACTGTTCCAAGGCTACATGACACACAGGAACAGCAGCAAGGTCAGATATCGGGAACACAGAGAAGATGGATCTAATCCTTTCAATTTTTCCAACAAAACATTATGAATTTTCACACATGGGTTAATGTTATTTAACACATTGAAAAGCACTTGGGGTGTATTGCTATTTGTGGACACAAGGTTAGACATATAATCACATTTAGAAGTTTTTAACAGCCAGCTGATAGGCAGCTAAAGAAGTCCTGAGCATATGTAGAGAGGTGTGCAACCTGTCCTTTTGCCATTTTCCCTCAGTGCGTCTATATTGGCGTCTGAGATCACGTGTGGTCTCATTAAACCGTCACAGACACGTCTCGGCTCTCGGTTCAATAGTTGCAAAGCGAGCGCATGGAATTCAACAACATCAAACTTTGCAAACAATGAGGAAATAGCCAGGTTTGAGAGCAGTGTTCTAAACACGACGAGAAGATGATCCGAAATACACGTGTCCACAATTTCATCTAATGGACACGTCCAGCCATGACACAACCAGGTCCAATATGACCCTTTTCATGCGTGGTACCATTGATCCATGAGTTGGATTAAAAGAGTTAATAGTGTTATAGAAGTCTTTAGCCAAAGGTTTGGAGGTGCAACAAACGTGAATGTTCAAATCTCCACAGATCAAAAAACTGTCGTAATTCAAAGTTATCCAGTACCACCAGATCACAGAATTCTTGTGGGCGATATCAGTTTTAAACTTAGACGGCGATATCAGTGCGCACAACACAGAAGTGGGGCTATCCAGACGCAATTCAAACAGTTGGAGAGCAAAACTGGAAGCTGCACATTGAGATGAAGTTTGGGGATACTGAAAGCTGGATCTAAACACAGAGGCTAGCCCTCCACCCCTGCGGGAATCCCGAGGAGAGCTAAAGAAGGAATAGTCGGGAGGCATGAGCTCAGAAAATGGAACAAACTCACCACACTGAAGCCACGTTTCAGTGAGAAGAAGCAGGTCCAAATGACTGCATTATATGAAGTCGTTTGGCACAAACGTCTTGCCTGCACGTGATCTAGTATTGAACAGAGCCAAACAAACAGAGGTATCCTGGTTAGCCAAATTCTGAGCATGAGTCAGCATACGCAGTTTCCCGAGGTTTACCCCGCATCCACCGTGGCGCGCTGCATCTCATCCGGGGGCAACAGCCAGCGTGCGGAGTACTCCAGAGAGGAAGGGACCGTTGGATGGATCTGGGACCATTAAAAGGGGACACCGCGCCCTCTAGCCAGCGAAGGTAAGCCCTGGCTTGTACCAGGACACCTGCACGCTTACCCCGTCTCCGGTAGTGCTTCCTCTTGGGTGTGGAGAATGGTGTTCTCCGCAGGAAGTTTGGTATGGACGCGAGGAAAGGTGGAGTACCACCTGAGGACCGGTCACTATTAGTGCGTTTTAAAAACAATTTGTGAGACACTTTAATATGAAGAAGTGACTGGCGATCATACACGAGGTTCTGAGCTGAGACATTCCAACAACAGAAACGTATTAGTGTGCAAAAAAGAGCAAATGGAGTGGACAGACGCATTGCCAAGCGCAGAGCTGGTGCCATTTTGGATCTGTAGTGTCGCAGTAGTGTCGCAGTAGTGTCGCGCAGTAGTGTCGCAGTAGTGTCGCAGTAGTGTCGCAGTAGTGTCGCAGTAGTGTCGCAGTAGTGTCGCAGTAGTGTCGCAGTAGTGTCGCAGTAGTGTCGCAGTGAAGCTTAGCTGAACATTGGTGTTTAGCTAGTACTTAAGATGGGATCCAGATGTGGCTCTTTTGCAGAGGCAAGGTAGTTAATAACACATACTTTCAGGCCTGTACAGGAATCCCCGGCACAACATTATTCTTATCTATATTTTTATATTGAGCTTCATATTTGGGATTTCACCAGGACACTAGTTGCTCACTGCTCTGAGCTGAAATAAAGTACTTTTTCACGAAGGGTGAACTCCAACATCTGTTTTCTTTTGATAGTTTTAGAGTTTTGATTCACATTCTAGGTTTTTTCCTTGCCATACAAATCTTGAGATTGCTTTATTCCATTCATCAGACAGGGACTGGAAATGAGGAGAGTCTGGACTAGATATAGAAATCTGAGCAAACATTTCATTTTTATATAGACTTAGACTTAAGTATGGAAGCAAAGTCCACTTTTCAAGATTTTTCTTATAGTGGAAAAAAGAGGAATATAGTTTTTCATCTAAGATTGTTGACAGTTCTTTATGGTGGACCACATCTTAATATTTAAGAGATCCGTTTTTTGCCATTTAAATGGGTAAGTCTTTCTTTTTTTTTTTTTATTAAGATTTTTTTTTTTTTTTCAAATTTATGAACATAAAAAAACAAACAAAAACAAACAGAACAAGACCAAGAGGCTAACACTTTCTCTTTGTTTCTGTGGGCCAAAGACGATGATTTCAGTCTTGTCTGAGTTCAGCTGGAGAAAGTTGTTTTGCATCCACACACTGATCTGTTGGATGCAGTGACAGAGTGAATCCACTGGTCCATATTCACCTGCCGTCAGTGAAACATAGATCTGAGTGTCGTCTGCATAATTGTGATAGGACACATTTTCGCTGCGTATCAACTGACCTAACGGCAGCATGTAGAGGTTGAACAGAAGGGGTCCCAGGATTGACCCTTGGGGCACCCCACAGGTCAGGGGCATCTGGTCTGAGACACAGTTACCAATTTCGATCAAGAATTTCCTGTCTTCCAAATAGGACTTTAACCAGTTTAGAGCAGTGCCAGTGATGCCCACCCAGTCCTCTAGTCTCTGTTAAGAGGATCCCATGATCGACAGTGTCAAAAGCAGCACTCAGATCTAACAGAATTAAGACTGAGGCTTTGCCCGCGTCAGTGTTCAGGTGGATGTCATTTGTCACCTTGACAACAGCAGTCTCAGTGCTGTGATGAGGTCTAAAACCTGACTGGAAAACATCAAATGAGTTGTTTATTAAGAGGAAATCAGTGAGCTGTTGGTAAACAACCTTTTCAAGGACTTTGCCCCAAAATGGCAGATTAGAGATGGGCCGGTAATTACTCAGTACTGCGGCATCAAGACTGCTCTTCTTTAGGAGAGGCTTTATGACCGCAGTTTTCAAAGAAATTGGGAATGTTCCAGATTGAAGCGACATGTTAACTATGTGAGTGAGTGGTGCTAACAAAACTGTTCAGCACAGACTTTAGAAATCTGGAGGTCACACATCGAGGCAGCATGTAGATGAACTCAGACTGGTGATGATCTCCTGGACAGTTTTGTCAGTTACAGGTGCAAAGTGAGTCAGCTCTAAGTGTGTAGGTGGTTTGAGGGTTATTTTTTGCATTGTAGAATTGATAGCATTTTTAATGCCCTGAAACTTTGTCATTAAAGAATAATGCAAACTCATTACACTTGGATGTGGAAATGAGTTCTAACGGCAGCTGAGATGGAGGGTTTGTTAATCTGTTTACTGTGGCAAACAGGACACGCGAGTTGTTACTGCAGCTTCCAATTATTTCAGAAAAATATCCTTCCCTAGTTCTACATAAAATGAGGTTGTACATGTACAACTTCTCTCTGTAAATCTCTTTCTGAACTTGGAGCTTCGACTTGCGCCATTTTCGTTCGGCCCGGCGGCACTCCCTTTTCTGTGCCCTGACCGAATCATAATGTCTCCATGGCGCCTTCTGCTTATTTTTAAAAATTTTAGCCTTCATAGGAGCAATGCTGTCGAGAACATTCTAAACACTAGATGTAACAGAGTTCAACAAATCCTTTACATTAGAACATGAGACATCTTCAAAATTTATCATTTCCATAAACAGTTTTCCCGCGCTGTCATTTATGTGTCTCCTCCGGACAATTGCAGGACCAGCTGGTGGTTTGGTAAAAAAAAGAAGACACAGAAATGATCAGACAGAGCAACATCGACCACATTGACATTGACGCTCTTTAGCGTTTCTGTCACAGATATTATCAACATGAACATTGAAATCACCTGTTATGACCAAACCATCAAAGTCTGTGCATACGACTGAAAGCATCTCAGTCAAATCATCAATAAAACTTTTGCAGTGCTGAGGAGGCTTGTATAAAACAATGAAGAGAATGGATGGAGACTGTTTTAGCTCAATTTTAAAGGCTACGTACTCAAATGTTGAAAAACACCCAAAGGACAACCTGTGGGTAACTATTTCATCTCTAACAAAAGCACACACACCTCCTCCCTTTTTGTTTTCTCGTGTTTCAGATTCAAACATAAAGTTGGGTGGAGCAGACTCTATTAGAACTAAATTTCCTGTGTTTTTGTCAAGCCATGTTTCAGTTAAAAACATACAATCAAGATTATAAGAAGAAATAAAATTATTAATTAAGAATGATTTGTTACATAAGGATCTGACATTTAGCACAGCAAGTTTCAGACTAGTTTCAGTGAGACTGGGCGTTATCTTTTTACAGGGAATATGAATCAAATTTCTCAGATTGGGCAGTCTGACTCACATTTTTGTTTCCCCATCTGTGTGATGGTACAACAGAAATAGCACTAGGGGAGGCTGTTTTTACACAGGGCCCCGGGTTGGTTTGATTTTTTAATATGACTATAAGTCCCGGCAACGCTGAGACCCAGTGCATCCTAGCTATGGGAGATACCAGGTGAAAGGCGAGGGGGGATAGGTGGGGGACTTTTGTTGGTGTAGTGGGAGCCGGTGAGCGTTTGGGACCAGGTGAAAGGCGGGTGGGTTTTGGTGGGGTGATTTTTGTCTGTGTAGCAACAGTCAGGGGAGAGTTCATCATCGTTGATATCAGAACTCTTGCTAAATTAGGCGTGAGTGGAGCCATCTTAATGCCTGATTTGATCAGATGTTCAAGATGGCTGGGAAGACCCCTGGGTGAGAGTGGAGATGGAAAGGAGAGTGAAGAATCTGTAGTGGGAGTAGATGTTGCAGGGGGGATCCAGGGCTGCTCTGAGGGCAGGGGCGATGGCGGGGATACTGCCAGGCCCGCCACAGATGGGTCCAAGGCCTTTGATGAGGGCCGTGCAGGAAAGAACTGAAATGACTCCTGCGCTAGCCGTGGTGAAGATTGTTGTGGTGCTGCTGCAGATGAGTCCTTCGCTGGAGGCGGTGGAGGTGATCGTGGAGCAGCTGGAGTTGAATTCTTTGCTGGTGGTGGTGGAGCGGCTGCTAATAAATCCTTTGGTGGAGGTTGTGGTTGTGGTGCTGCTGATGTTGAAACATTGGCTCGGTCTCTGGCTGATGGAGCAGGATTTTTTCTCTCATTCCTCTCTTCTCTAACTATCTGCTCAGGACCCTGTCCAGGCCCAGCCTGTCCAGGCCCAGTCCAATGCCTCAGAGCGTGGAGCAGGTTCTCTGTCAGCACCCTCACTCCACCTCTACAGAGGTGTGGGCCATTTCTCTTAAACAGGTCCTCTCGTTTCCAGAATAGATAGAAGTTCTCAATGTAGTGCAATTCTCTTGTTGCACACTCTTTGGACAGCCATGTGTTCAGCTGAAGCAGCCGGCTAAACTTGTTTATCTTCCTGTCAATGTTTGGAAGAGGTCCACTTATGAATGTTTTTATTTTCATTTTATCAAGCACGCCGAATCACTCCAAGAAGTCTCTTTTCAAAACTTCAGTCTCTTCGCCGTCGTGTGTCCACTGCGCCCACGTGCACAATCAGCTGTTTAACTCCTTTATGTGTGGCCAAAACATTAGAAATACGTGACGTAATCTCAGTGACTGTGGCGCTGGGAAAAGAATGTGTTTTGATTTTTTCATGCATCACGTGACTTATCGCACCATCCCCAATCAAGACGACCTTGACGTTAGGCACAGATTCTCTCTCTGTCTCTGTCTGCCTTTTCGCCATGTCATGTCTCCCATTTTCCCTTTGTTCATTTTACTTCAGTCTTTGAAAGTGGTAAAAATCTGTTTGTAAGCTGTATTTTAGGTGGCGTTACATTATCTTTGTATTGCTTTGGCTTCGCACTGTTTTCCTTTAGAGAGTTTTGGAAACGAAACAGAGTCAGTCCGGTATAGTTTTTCTTGTAAAAAATGTGGACTTCTTACCACTGGATGACACAGGGATTGTATCGTGCAGTCCTTTTTCAGATTCCAAAGCAAATATCCGTGCTTGTAGCTCATGAATTTCTTGTTACAGGAGTTTGTTTCTCTTCTCAAGGACATGTCGCTGGTCCGTCAGATTTGTTGATTGAAACTCGAAAAATGTTCTTAAAATCCTTGGTTGACTTAAAAAAGTCATAATAAAAAATGTTTGGAAGACAAAAACTGATTTAAAAGCAAAATAAATAAGGAAAGCAGCTGAAGCAGGCAGGAGCAAGCCGGGAAGCGTCTGCACTCTTCGGAGTTACACTTAACTGTGTACACTAGATTTATTGTTTTTTATTGTCTTTGAATTTCAGTAGCTGTTATTTCAGCACCTACATTTTTCTTTTGCTCTTCGGTAATGGCAGGTAAATTGAGAGTATCCAGAAAAGATTGTATTTCTTTTTATTTTTTTCCTGATATTTTGGTTAAATGTTTGTTGTGGAAAAATCACTAAAAACAGTGAACGAGAAGTAAAGTACAGTAGAACCAAGCTGCTTTCGTTCAAAGGAGTAGCCTAATTTTCATCCGTGCCCAACTGAAATGTCTTTCCCTAGAAACTGTGTTTCTCTCTCACCCTCCCTCACTACTGACTGACTGAGGTGAGTCCAGTTTATAAGGGCACAAAACATAGTGTCAGTATGCACAAATCATAGTGTAAGAATGTCACAACAGTTAGAGTTCTGCGTTGTCTCTGAGTCATAGGTTGTCAGATCACTCACCCAGAGACGTCCCCATGCCCATAAGGGCGCCCCTCTTAATCTTCCACGCACATTAATTACATATGGCAGAGACTGTGTCTTTCACCAAAAGGGAGACTCAACAGACCAGGCACATGACAAAGGTCACTAAGTTGACCATGTGAACCTACACATACATCCTAGTAACACACTAACTTTAGCTTTGCATCAACTTAAGAACATGACCTTTTCCATTACAGGTTTTATGTAAAAGGTTTCAAACATATTGTTTGGTTAAAATTACATTATTCAGCCTATTTCGTATTTTAAAAATTGCTCCCTCTGCCTGTTGTTTTCTAAGCTTCCACATTAATAGTATATTTATTTGGTGAGGCCAGGTCATTAATCTCACCGCTTGTAGTTTTTATTTCCTATAGCATTTGAGGATCCTTGTTTTCGCCATGTTTAGCCTCAAACAGCTTTAGTTTGTTCTGTGAATCAATTCGTTTTTTTCTGCCTCTGTTTCTTTTTGGCTGAGGTGGCAGCAATTACCCTGCCCATCAAAACTGCCATTGCTGCATCCGAGAAAATGGGTGATGAAATTTCACCATTGTTGTTTTCCTCTACATACGTCTCGTTGTAATTTGTCATATTTTTTCATAAATTGTGCGTGATTGAGTAAACTAGCATAAAATCTCCAAAGTGTATTTTTTATTTCTGTTCCAGGTTTACAGTGATGTAAATAGGAGCATGAGCACTTAAATCTATTGCACCTATGTCTACCTCTGTAACTTCGCACCTATCTTTATTGAAATTAAAAAGTAATCTATTCTAGTATAGATCTTATGTGTATTGGAAAAATTTGTATATTTGCGGACATTAGGATTTATCTCTCTCCAGATATTGATTGACTCTATAATATGTATTAATTTGCAACATTTATTATTTATAGATTTACCAGTACTTTGTGAGCTTGAGACATCCAATGTCGGCTGAAAATGTAAGTTCCAGGCTCCGTCACAGACAAGGGTTCCATCAGAATGGATTGCAATCACATCTCATCTTTGTTAGTATCTGTAACCACTTAATTGGACTCAGTATGCCATTAACATTAAAAGATGATTTTCGTAATTTTTCTGATGCCATTATTTTAAACATGCTGAAACAGTTCTGTAAAGTCTGCTTTTGTTAAACAGCTCTCTGGTCGAACACAACACACAAACACAGAAATCATAACTACAAGACGCAATAGAACGAACAGACTTAATTTAATTTGAACATGTGTACATTATTTCAGCATTCTTTATATGTTTTTTTATTATAACCAGGCCAACCGTTTCTATAAAAAACAGATCTGAAACCCACCAAATAAAAGGAAATTTCCCCTGTTTTCTTCCAATATTCCTGGGGGAAGACTCCAAGAACCCCCTATACTTTATGTAGTATCAGAATTAGAATCAAAATCAGAAGGGGTTTATTGCCATTGTCAATGAACAAAATTCACAAACATAGGAACTTGTCTCGGCATGAAGGTGCAACACAAAACACTGATCAATAATAAAAACCACATATATATAATCAAAAGGGCATGCATTAAGAACAATTTAAAATTACTATAGTATAGAATAAAAATAGGCATTACTATGTACACGAGAATTATAGTTAAATTTATAGTTGTAGTGCAGAAAGTGACAGTGCAGTGAGTGATTGAATAGTTGTAGTTAAAGTGGCAGGTGTTTAGAAGTGTTCATGAGTCCAACGGCAGAGGGAATCCAGGGTGAGAAGGGTCAGCTGTGATCCGACCTGCTCGTCCCAGAGCCCTGGAGACGTACAGGTCCTGCAGAGATGGAAGTCTGCAGCCGATCACCTTCTCAGCAGAACGCACAATGCGCTGTAGTCTCTGTTTGTCCCTGGCTGTGGCTCCAGTAGAGGGCGCTGTAGTCTCTGTTTGTCCCTGGCTGTGGCTCCAGCGTACCACACGGTGATGGAGGAGGTGAGGATGGACTCAATGACTGCCGTGTAGAACTGCACCATCATCTGCACTGGCAGCTTGGCTTTCCTCAGCTGCCGCAGGAAGTACATCCTCTGCTGGGCCTTCTTGATGAGGGAGCTGATGGAGGGCTCCCACTTGAGGTCCTGGGTGATGGTGGTGCCGAGGAAGCGGAAGGAGTCCACGGTGGTGATGTGGGAGTCTGTCATGGTGAGGGGGGGCTGAGGGGCTGTGACTTTCCTGAAGTCCACGATCATCTCCACTGTCTTCTGGGCGTTGAACTCCAGGTTGTTACCGCTGCACCAGGACACCAGCCAATCCACCTCCCTCCTGTAGACAGACTCATCCTCGTGCGAGATGAGCCCGATGAGGGTGGTGTTGTCCGCAAACTTGATCAATTTTATGGAGTTGTGGCTGAAGGTGCAGCAGTTTGTGTACAGGGAGAAGAGCAGAGGGGAAAGTACACAGCCCTGTGGAACTCCTGTGCTCATAGTCCGAGTGTCTGAGACATTCTTCCCCAGATGCACTGCCTCCGTTCCATCAGGACGCCAGTGATCCACCTGCAGGTGGAGTCAGGCACGTTGAGCTGGGAGAGCTTGTCCTGGAGCAGAGCTGAAGTCCACAAACAGGATCCTGGCGTAGGTTCCCGAGGAGTCCAGATGCTGCAAGATGAAGTGGAGTGCCAGGTTGATGGCATCGCCTACAGACCTGTTGACTCTGTAGGCGAACTGCAGGGGGTCCAGCAGGGAGGAGATGAAGGACTGTAGGTGGGGCAAGACAAGGTCAAATAATGACTTAATGACTACAGACGTCAGTGCCACTGGCCTGTAGTCATTAAGTCCAGTGATCCGGGGCTTCTTGGGGACAGGTACAATGATGGACGACTGGAAGCAGGCTGGGACATGGCATGACCCCAGGGAGATGTTAAAAACGCCTGTGAAGACGGGGGACAGCACTCCTGCACTTCTCTTAAGGTGGCGGGAGAAACACTGTCTCGTCCAGCAGCTTTTCGGGGGTCTAGCTGATCTAGCTCTGGACACCTCTTTGCTAAATCCATACTTTGCATCTTTGTAGCGCCCTCACCAGCCCTGTGCGCTTGCCTCCTTCTGCCGCCTTAAACTGCCTCAGTTTTGGAGTGGACCAGGGTTTGTCATTATTGAAAGTGAACTGAAAAGCCAAGGCATCCGTCTGCGGCGCCATCGTGGAAGTAATGTTGGGGTCCAATTTAAAATTGTGTCCGGGGGCCCATACACAGTAAATCTGGGCACACTTCAATTATCTTAATCTTAATGACGTCTTTGAATCAGATTTGGTCACAATTATGAATTTATATGTAATTTATTAAACAACATCAAAAATTATGTGTTATAGTCTTTTGATCAGGGCTTAGCCCCCCCATACAAGAAATCCTGCGCTTTTTAGTTAGTTAGTTAGACACAAAGAGAGCACAATATACATGAAACTTAATAGGAGAGCATTGTGCCAGGTATTAAATTCCACCTGTAGTCCCTGGGAAGGTTTATGTGAAAAGCAATATTAAGTGTTCATGAGTCCAACGGCAGAGGGAAAGAAACACTTCTTGTGGTGAGAGGTTCTGGTCCATCCGTTCATTGACAGCCATCATTGACTCCTGCCTGGTGGCAGAGATGGGGTTAAATGCATTACTGTAGTTTATAATGCCTTAGAGTACACAAATTACTTTTTTAGAGTAATGAGTAACTTAACGTGTTAGTTTTGTTCTCTCAGGTAATATATTGCCGGGCTCATATTTCAGCTCTGGTGCGGTGACTATAACCATTCCATAGCATTTAAAGTACACCATCCTACCTACCCACCTACACAGGCACTCGCGGATTATTTCCACTGAATTGGAATTTTTGCTGGACGCCACAGGCCATTTCTCAATATTTGAAAGTAGTCATTGGGAGCACATATGTGGACTCGCGAGTGCTCGACAAAAGCTGATATGAGCCGACTTTTTAATATGGGCTCCCATTGGCCCCATGTTAATTGATATTTCAGGTGGTGCTACTGAGTCGTCTTTCAATATTTTTTCAAGGGGTCTTCACCCAAAATTTGACCTCACTGAGTTCTATTTGGCTACAAGACACAAAACCCATAAGCAATGAAATTTTAGACATTTCTAATCTGATTCGCCTTTGGGCATGGGTCATAGTGAATTTCAAGCAAAATGTATATATATATTTTTTTAAAATCTCCCCAAAAAATTTCCAAAACTTTTTGGGGGAAATGTTAATAGAGCGTTTGTGAAGATTTCCAAACTGAACACAATGATATGCAGATAAAGTGGCTAGCTAATAAAATTGCTCTCTAGCGCCCTCTTCAAAATAGATTTTTAAAAATTCATAATTTGTTTGTTGTTGTGCAGAAAAAACTGAACACAATTAGAAGGGGTTCATTTGTGACGAGGTGCAAGGGGAAAAAGTCACATGACTCTAGCTCGAGTCCTTATAGGATATTTTTTTCTCCTACAAACCACCCCAATTTTGACCCCTGAATGTTAATGAAAACACAATTTTTTTTCTACCCAAAATTCAAGATTTGCAAAATGACTCACTAGCGCCACCTCGAAATTAAAAATGGCAGGCCTTTTTCATCATAGACAAATTAAACTTGGTACAAATATACCTCATGTTAGGGATGTAAAAAATTATATTATGATCCCACCCTAAACCGCACGGGGAATCGGCCATTGTGGGCTGAACCCTAACCCTTTTAATGTTAATTTTTATTTTTATAAGGGCCCAGCTTCAGAAGTTTTACTGGGAAGTTATTAGTTCATTGACTAGCTAAATAATTATTTAAAATGATCAATAAAACAAAATATTGTGTGTGCTTAAATAAACCAAAAAGTTAAAGCAATTGATTATACATTTGATTACACAGATTATGCCTGGGCTCAGCTTAGTTAAAAGAAACGCTGGTGCTGAAAAGTAAGAATGTATTAACTCTCGAATAAATCTAAGGGAAACCTCAACTTCTTCCAAGTCCGGACTCTACAGGTTTCAGTGACTTTGGATCAGTCTTGAATGCCAATGAAAGGCCCAATTCTGACAACGCTGTGGAGATCAGCTCACTCAGATGTTGACAAAAGGCCTCCTCTGGCTCTTTGGGTCCTTAGAGCTGTCCGTAACGTGCCAAACCTTGTGCAGGGTTTAGCAGCTTGTTACTGCAGCAATTTCAGCCATTGCCTGAATGTAGAAGTAAAGGACAAAGGAACCCATGCCCCTGGATGGGGGAAGCGCACCTTCAGGTCATATGACCAGGAGTTCTTGTGTCAACGGTTCAGCAAAAAGAAGTGAGTGAGAGAGGCTGCATTGCCTTCAAACACAGTTCTTATGGCATCTGTTTAACAAACATGGTTAAGTTACAGATTTAGATCACATAGTGGAACATTCAGTAAGTTTAAATAATAAATATAGCAATTTAAGAACTTTGTCTTTGAGAAACTTCTCTATCCAGCTTGTTCCAAGGAAGGAGAACAAAGACATTTTTGCTGTAGTGGAAATTCCACTTCACCAAAGGGGTCTAGCCCTTGGGGCTATTTGCTGAGATAGAGGTGCTTCCTCTAGGGGGAGGGGTCGTAAAAGCAGAGTGCTGCTGTATCATGGGGAGATGGTTCGCATTGAAATGACAATGTTCTTTTGAAGATCTTTTGGGACTTCCATGTCCTACATGAGTGATGCCTTGTGTACTCCACAGCTGGTGTGGTTCGGGACCTGCGCAGGTTAGTTGCAGATTTCCTGTTACACCATTGCACTGTGGACAGTATTTCAAAATTAGAATCAGAATCAGAAAGGGGTTTATTGTCATTGTCAGTGAACCGAATTTGAAACTAGGAACTTGCTTTGGCATTAAGGTGCCACATACATCAATTAATAATAATAGTATTCCATCCATCCATTCATCTTCTTCCGCTTATCCTGGCGGAACCAGAAGTCCAGCATTTTGAGAGCGAAGTGCTCTGTTTGGATGGGCCAGGTAGGATGGGGGCCAGGTTTAATCAGGCAGGAGGATTTTGAATTTGATTCTAAACTCGACAGGGAGCCAGTGAAGAGACTCGAGCACCGGCGTAATGTGCTTCTCTCTTTTAGTTCCTGTTAGTAATCTTTCTGCTGCATTTTGAACCAGTTGAAAGCTTTTTATGTCGCTTTTAGGGCACGCTGCGAGCAGGGAGTTACAGTAGTCTAATCTAGATGTTACACAACGCATGGACAAGTTTTTCAGCATTGCTTTTAGGCAAGATTTTTCTGATTTTGGCTATATTACGCAGATGGAAATAGGCTGTTTTACAGGCTTGATTTATGTGTGCTTTGAATGAGAGCTCTTGGTCAAGTAAGACTCCAAGGTTTCTTCCAGTGGAGCTGGAGGCTACACTGACGTGGTCCAGTGGGACTATCTGCTCAGATAAAGCGTCTCGTAGATGATTAGGGCCTAGTACGATGACCTCACTCGTGAACAAGACCCCAAGATACTTGAACTCCTCAACTTGTGGCAAGGACTGATCTTCATCCCAGCTGCAAACAGTCCCAGTGTTGGAGGTTCAGGTTTGATGGAGAAATCGGGACATAACCTGCGCACAGCAGAGATGAAATGACCACGACCAGGACAAAAACCACACTGCTCCTCTTGAATCCGAGGTTCGATTATTGTTTGGATTCTACTCTCCAGAACCCTGGAATAGACTTTACCGGGGAGGCTGAGCAGTGTAATCCCTCTGTAGTTGGAACACACCCTCCGGTCCCCCTTCTTGAACAGAGGGACCACCACCCCGGTCTGCCAGTCAGGAGGCAATCTCCCGGACCACCAGACCACCATGCGATGTTGCAGAAACGTGTCAGCCAAAGACAGCCCTACAACATCCAGAGATTTAAGGAACTCAGGGCGGATCTCATCCACCCCCAGAGCCCTGCCACCAAGGAGTTTGCCAACAACCACAGTGACCTTAGCTTGGGTGATGGATGAGTCAGCGTTCGATTCCTCAGTCTCTACTTCCTCTTCGGCAGATGTGACAGCGGGATTGAGGAGGTCCTCAAAGTATTCCTTCCACCGTCCGACATCCCCAGTCGAGGTCAACAGGTCTCCACCCGCACCATAAACGTTGATGAAGCACTGTTTCCCCCTCCTAAAGTGTCGGATTGCCAGAATTTCTTTGTCCTCCTCCATGGCCTCCCCGTACTCCTCCCAGCCCCGGGTTTTTGCCTCTTCGTCAGCACAAATGGCAGTACGCTTAGCCTGCTGATACACGTCAACTGCGTCAGGAGTCCTACAAGCCAGAGAGACCTGATAGGCCTCCTTCTTCAGCCTGACTCCCTTACTTCCGGTGTCGACCACTGTGTTCAGGGGTTGGTGGTGAAAATAAAACCTGAAAGAAAAATTTATCTCTGAAAAGGTGGTGTTGGGGTAGAGGAAGGAGGACTGCTCAATGGAGTGGAGGAGGTCAGAGCTAAAAACAAGTAGGCTGAGTGGTGATTTGTTTGTATCTGTGGAAGTCTCAAGGTCTAAACATGTATCCCACTGAGTGAAAAAAAGATATGTTATTTTAACCATGATGCCCTGCTGTTTTTGTGCTCACAGTGATCCTGGAGAAACCTATTCGAATCCCAAGGTCCCTGTCGGTGAAGGCGGCCAGTGTGCTCAAGGGGTTCCTCAATAAGGTGAGAACACGGTGCAGCCATTACCTAATACACTTTTCCTCAGCCATTTCAGGCCACCTCAACATATTATCTATATACTGTACAACTTATGTATGTAATGTACATATAGTATTTAGGATCAAATATGCTGAATTCAAATAATTGTAATTTACCTATATATACATTTTTGCAGTGTATTGTTAAATATAAATACAAAATAGCCTAGCAAAGTCTGTCATTATTCTGTTTAGCTCATTAATACCCACTTTTGCTTATAATGATTAGATGTAAATGAGAAATATAGCCAGTTAATCAAATTAAGTTAATTTGTGTGAAATGGAGGAAGATCCAGACAAATCAATGAAGACCAGTGGCGTTAGCATAGAGGCATCAGTATGTGCCAGGAGGTTTTGACAAGCTACAACAGCAATGATGGAATAACAGGAATTTTATGTGGCTGCTTGGACCAACTGCACTTTAGGGAAACATAGGACATTTGTTTAGGAAAGATTCAATTCAGTTCAATTCAATCTATTTTTGTAACGCCCAGAATCACAACAGCGGTTGCCTCGAGGGGCGACAGTGAAAAACAGAATAAACAATAGATGACAATTTCATGCGACCCATCAAAAATCTGTCTTTTGGACCGGAGTGTGGCTAAACTCTGTCTTAAAATTCAAACATGTTAATGACTGCGACAGGAGTCTAGTCGCGTCTTTCTACGGTCCACACATTGCAATCTGAATGACCTGTCTCATTCCAGACATTCCAAATTTTAACTGCATAAAACTGAAATACAGATTCCCCATGTTTAGTCCTGACTCTGGGCACCAGCAGGAGGCCGGTCCCTGAGGTCCTCAGAGTCCGAGATGGTTCATATGGCACTAACATGTCCGAGATGTACTTTGGTGCTAGGCCATGGAGAGACTTGTATACAAGCAGAGCTGCTTTGAAGTCTATTCTCTGAGCCACAGGGAGCCAGTGCAGAGACCTGAGCACAGGACTAATGTGATCATACTTCCTGGTTCTAGTCAGGACAGCAGCAGCGTTCTGGATGTTTGGACAGGCCAGTGAGGAGGCCCTTGAAGTAACCATAGATGTTATTAGACCTATTTTAGGTGAGCTTCATCCCACTTAAAATCTTCCCAAGCCCCACTAAAATAAGAAAACAAATGATAAATATTGTATATTTTTTGTTTTGCTTTTTTAAAACAAGAACCGAACAAGACCAGACAGAACACATGGGATCAAAGTAAATTGAAAAAGAAAGAAAGAAGGTATCCAAAGAAAGTTAAGGCACAGAGTCCAAAACAAATGTCCCATTTAGTCCCTCAAATGTGTCAGTTTCTAAATTACGTCTAAATGCTAGTTTTTGTAATGTATGTTACAATGTCAGTCTAGTCCTTGATCGTTGGTGTGTCATCCATATTTTTGTGATGGCCTTTTTCCTGCTGACAAAGGTACATTCCAAAGGTATCCATTCATTGTGTCCATGGCAGGAGTTTTGAGGCCAAAGTACATAGTTCTAAAGTTCAGAGTGATGGCAATATCAAAAACAGTCTGCAGTGCATTGTGAAATTTAGTCCAATATTTTTGAGCAACAGGAAAGTCCCAAAACACGGGACAGTGGTTTTCCCCCTGGTGCCACAGTTTCTCCCAACAGTAAGTTAATGCCTGTGAGTAATGAGGATTTTGACATGGACTCATTTTTCCAGCAAAACTCCCTCCAATCAACCAATCAATCAACCTTTATTTATGAGCTCTTTACAACATTCAAGATGACAAAAGTACTTCACAATAAAAATCAACGGCAATACAAAACATAACATTCAGTAAAAACAGTACAAAATACACTACACTACTGAATGTTAAAAGCCATGTTGTGTATGTTTTAAGCCTAGATTTAGAAAGGCCAAAATCATTGATGATGCGCATGTCAGGGGGGAAGTCTGTTCCAGTGTCTGGGACCAGCGACAGAGAAAGCTCGATCACCTCAATGTTTAATTCTGACTCTGGGGACTCTAGAGCCCTGTTTTGGTATTGAGCAGACAGATGCTCTTGAATTCCGTCAGAGGGTTATAATAGACATTACTTTGTTTAATTTATTGGTTATAACAACTCCTTAGTTTCTAAATACTTTTTTAAAAGTCCTGTTTCTCCAAGTCAAAGGATTCTTTCAACTTATCAAAGCTTTTCATGTAATTATCTTTTCAAATCTGGTGAAAAACTGTTCTGCCTTTTGTAATCCAGACCTTGAATTTCAGGTCAGTTCTATTTGGTACAAAACCTTGGTGATAAGACAGCCAGTTTAAGATTTGAACATCTTTATTTAGTTGTTTTGATTAGCTCCTTTCATACTGTAAGTACAGATTTGACCACTTCCTCCAAATGACTCAACTGTTTGTCATCTGCCTGTAAGGCCTGTACAGGAACCCCCGGCACGACAATATCAATATTTTTCCATTGAGCTTCATATCCTGGGTCACATCAGTACAGCAACGCTCTGATCTGAGCTGAAATAAAGTAATTTTTCAGAGAAGGTAAACCCCAGCCTCTTTCGACAATTGTAATGTTTTGAATCGGATCGGGTTTTCCTGCCTTGCAATACAAATCTTGAGATTGCTTTATTCCACTCATCAAACACCCAATTGTGGATGGAAATTGGGCGAGTCTGGAACAGATAGAGAAATCTGAGCAAAACATCCACCTTTATAGTTTTAATCCTTTGACTAGGACTGAAGTGTAGCCTAAATCAAGTAAACTTCTGCAATCTGAGTTAATTATACACATGCCCAGGAATTGAGGTTCCAAATGAGAAATGAAGGTGCAACAAATTGGTATAACAGTTTATTAGTTACAAACGTCAACGAGGCATTTATTGAACATATTCAATATAGTATCACAGAAAAAATGTATCATTTACCCCTATCAATCCTTTTGTTCAAATCAAATGTTCTCAAATAAGAACAAGAGCTCTGAAAACAATGTTTTGAATCTACCCAGATATTGGGAGTTTTGTTGTTATTGTTATTGTTGAGCAGAAGGTCTTAGATCTGTTCAGTTCTTTGCGATGAAAACCAGGTGACCATGGATGAGATTTTAAGGCAGCTCAGAATCCAACGATTCCAGCCACACATTGAAAAAATCCCAAGTTGAACCAGGTCAAACTAATAACCAACCTGCATAAGTAAGGTAATATTAATATCACTTCTTAGTTAACTCAAAATAACTAGAACCCTTTTAAATCAATCGAACTACAATTAAATGCATTACAGAAGCTTGCAGGTCCTTACACAGTGTGCAGTATTAATATGTGGCACAAGAAATGCACATAAGTAGTGTAATATCCCTTTTATAATCATGTTTCTGTAAATAAATTGTAGGGGATTTTACTCGTACAAGTACTGTAATGGTATTCATGTCCTCTCACTTATGAAAGGGGGTGACATTCAAAGTTGATATCGATTAAAGAATTGTATAGAGATTTCAAACATGACACTGCATACGTGTGGGTATGTTTGCTATCAGAGTTATGTGGGGCACCAGCCATTGATTAGGCATTTAACAATTCTATAATCAAATATCTAAATGAATTCATTTATTAAAAATTAATTTTGCTCGTTAATCTCAAGGTTGGTGAGAACGTAACCGTGGCATTGACCCCTTTTCAGGAAATGAATGAACACTTTACCAGATGTGGTTTATGAACATTTAATGTCCAAATAATTAAACAGATAAATATTATTATGGAATATGCTAATGAGTCAATAACAGATGGAAACGCTAGACATGATTGTACTTGCTCTAGCTAGTTGTGTGTGAGTTAATTCTAAAATGATTTTATCAGCCAGATTGAGAAATGCATTCATACAACCAGAGCCAGAAGAAGCTGTGATCCTGAGGAGATGGACATGTTTGTGTCCAAGAGCCTGTGTCCGTGTCGCTTCCAGGGTTCACTCAGGGGTCACGCTGGGAGAGACTGCTCGGCCCACATTATGGGCGGGGCACGGCCGCTCTGGAACCACTGGATCAGGTTCAGGGATCTGCATTATCCTTGGCTCTGAGACGTTCCTCAGATAAAAAGGCTGTTTCACTGATTCACAGATGAGGCAGGTCTGAAGAGACTATCCCTAGATCCAAAGTTTTGTTGTAGACTTGAAAAGTTGCAAAAAGGTAATTTGCTTGACTTTGCATGATGCAGTTTAAATCACGTCTAAGAAAGACGGGCACAGATTTAAGGGAGAGAAAAGTTAGCTTCTGCAGGCATGTCTCTCTGGAATGTTCCCATTTTCCCATCTCTCTGGTTGAGATACTTCCTCCTTGAAGATCTGATAGAACTGAGTTTGTCTTCCCCCTCTCTCTCACAGACCCCTGGGCAGGTTGGTTTAGCACCAATGTTCGACCTATCCGCACGCATGCTGAGTCAGAGTTGATCAGAGAAAAAGATCTGTAACAATGCAGCCATGGTTCAGCATTAACATTAGGCCACATAGTTAGTTACAAAGGTAATATTGTTCAAAAGACAAGTTACAAAACAGTTCAATTAATGTGCAGAACACAATACCATTAGGTACAGTAAATTTATCTTGTGGACAAAGTCTGCAATCAGATGATTGTTTTCTAAAACCGCATAGTCTTTTTAGCGTTTTAGCTTTTGTCTTGGGAGAGAAAATGGCTCTGAATCCAAAAGCAGTCATTCGATGGAAAACGTTTTTTCCAACGTTTCTGGGGCAGAGAAGTCGCAAATCTCCATTTGGGGATTGTACATGGCAGGTCATCTGCAGGTCACTGCAGTCCTTCTTTTTGTGGCAATCTCCGCCCATGAAGCGAGGTTGGCACAACTTGGCACTGATGATTGCTTACCAATGAATTCAATTCAATTCATTTCAATTTATTTTTGTAACGCCCAAAATCACAACAGTAGTTGCCTCGAGGAGCGACAGTGGAAAACAAAATAAACAGTGTTCATAGGGACTTGGTAATGTCCCAGTGTCCTGTGTCCTTAGACAGATGAAGATGTCAATGGTCCGTTGTCACAGAGTTGGCATGGTTCTACGCTAACTGTGTGGCGATATTAGGCTAAAATGTGCCTAACTAAAAGCTGAGGTGTGCATAGACTGATGTTGATTAAAGTCTTTAAGGGACAAATATATTTACAAAATTTTAATATGTATTGTAATTTATTTGGAGAGATTTAAGCAAAACTACCTGTCTTTGGAAGTGGTAGCTAATGCTGAGCTATTAGCTGAAAGCTAATTGTCTGATAAAGGCTGTGTTCTTAGCTGGAAGCTAAGTTAACTGCTATTAGCTATGGATAATTGAGAAGTTTTGGCTATGCACAACAAAAAGGGATTATGAATTTATCAAATTTGATATTCATAAATTTTGGATAGCTGTTGAGCAATTTACAGAGGCAGTCTTATCAAAATAAAATCTCTGAAGTTGAAAACTAAGCCTATGAAAGCTAAGGTTTACATCAGTACAAATAGAATTGGCAAGAGTTTTGTGCAAAATCTGAGCATTTATTGGTTGCTGACTGTATTGAACTCTGTTGTTCAGAGTTTGGTTGCAGTCATATTGAAAACAGTAACCTCAGTAAAAGGAAAAGTGTGCATAGAAATTAGGTTAGTAGAAGTAAAAACAGCTCACCCTGTGGTTAAAGAAGGGATTGTTGTTTAAGCAGCTCAATGTTGCTTGTGGAGACACTGAAGGGTTTGTGGGTTTGCATTCTGTCACAAGGACTGACTAACCCAATTTTCCTTCCTGAACGTGTGCATTAAGGAACTATCATGAGCAGTGTTTGTGTCAGCACTGACAAGGAAGGAAGAGGCAGGGCAGAGCCGTGTGCAGTATCGGCCATCAGGGAAGAGAAGGAAGGGCTGGAGGAGGAGTCTGAGGTGGCCACAGAGGCTGCAGGAGAAGGGGAGGAATGGGTGGGAGTAGGCTGAGCAGAACTAGTAGGTGTGAACTAAAATTCTGAGTTAGCCTGAAAAGGGTAGCCATAAGTGACACACTGTGTCACTGTGCTAAAACAGTTAATAAATTATTTTTTTGTTTATCAGGTCAATAATTAGTCCCGCCTAAGTCTGTCTCTGGACATTTTTGCTCCGGTGGAGTTGTGTCCCGGCACAAGACATTGATTTGGGCTCTTAAAGAGATGTTTTGTGTCGATTTAATCAGTTTTTCTGATCCCTATGGTTTGGGACAGACATGTGTGGCGCTGAGGCGGTCTTAAAAGTCTGACTCTTGTTGTCGGTGTAATCCCTCATTCGTCCAGGAGTGTTCCATTGTAGAAAAAGATTCAGTTGTAGTCATCTGGACTCTGTTTTAGAAAAAACAAAACGTTTCAACTCTCATCCAAGAGTCGTTTCAACTCTCATCCAAGAGTCATTCTCAATCAGAGAAACAAGTCTGAGAACTCTTGTTTATATCCTACTCTGTGAGAGCCCTGCCCACAGGGCGGGACCTCCTGCTAATGGCCCATTACTGACTCTTGTTATTTTTGTGCACAAAAGGCAACGGTTTTTGAACTTGTGCTGAAAGTGTCAGTTGTTTGAAATCGATCAGGGGTTTAAATCAGCAGGTTTTACAGTCTGGAGTCTTAACCTGAGATTAGAGTCCTCAGTCTGCTCTCTGCGGTTTATCATTGTGTTTAATAAAAGCTCTGTTAGCTAATTCACGCAGCAGGCGACTTGTTTGTGTACGAGGACATGCAACGACAGCAAGATGATAATTTGTGGTGGGATGAAGATTTTCAATGAAGAGAGATTTGAAGTCCAAATCTTCCTCCATTTGAAACTCATTTTTAGAACCAAAATAAGTGTCACACAATAAGTGAGCCTGTGGAGACTCCTGTCGAGATTGCTTTACTGTGAAAGCTGCAATAGGACCTCTGTTCTGCCATTCTGAAAACTCTTCTGTGAGAGTTTCGGACAGAAGACAGTAGTCGGCCTTGACATGGGAAGACTTTCTGTCAATGAATTTACTAACATTTCGACTGGACATGCACATCCAGGCCAGCGCTTCTCCCTGATCCTCTTATATCGAGCTGCAACACAACGACCGTTTTTATTTAAACAAAATTGGCTTCCTTAACTCCCCTTTAAAACCATCTCTTCTCCTGCTTAGAATC
Source organism: Chaenogobius annularis (assembly GCA_015082035.1). NCBI lineage: Eukaryota > Metazoa > Chordata > Actinopteri > Gobiiformes > Gobiidae > Chaenogobius > Chaenogobius annularis. The sequence continues at coordinate 238,942 of BJKM01000644.1, forward strand.
TTCACCTCAATGTCCTTAAAGGAGTGGTTTGTGGCTTTAAGATTAAGATGCACGGTACTCTGTGGCCCTGAATTTGCGTGTCTTCTGTGCTGATAAAGCATCTTGTGCAGTAGCTGTTTAGTCTCATGTTCCACTCTTTACAACTTTCTTCACTGCTTTGGATTGAATACACTTAAATTGTTAAACGGTTTATAATAAACTTTGTGCTGTCTAAAAATATGTTGTGGTTTTTCAGACAGTCCAGACACTTAAGGATAGAGACTCAATTTCTTCTTGGTTCTGTTTCCCTTTTTGCCCTTTTTGGCTCTCTTAACTTTCTTGAAATCACTATTTGGAACCAGATGAATTTAACAATCTTTGGACAAGTGATTTTGTTTCTGTGTATGTCCACTTTTGCCTACATTATTTTTGTTCAGTGTAGTACTCTCTGGTCATGTTCTATGTTTTGTGTTTTATATACTAAAAAGTAAAAAAAAGGACTCTCATCCCATACTTAAGTCAAAGGACTGAAGCTATAAAAATGAATGTTTTGCCCAGATTCCTTTATCTGTTCCAGACTCTTCCAATTGCCCTCCCCAGCCGACTATTTGATGAGTGGAATAAAACTATCTCTAGATTTTTATGGCAAGGCAGGAAACCTCGAATCAGATTTAAAACTCTACAAATATCAAAAGAAAAAGGAGGTTGGGGTTTGCTTTGTCTGAATAATTACTTTATTTCAGCTCAAATCAGAGCATTGCTGTACTGGTGTGACCCTGAATATGAAGCTCAATGGAAAAACACTGAGATTGGTATTCATTCAGAATTGAAATAGGTCTATATGAGGCACAATCCAGTCGATCTGTCCCTTCTTTAGGTATTACAGATGTGATGGCTTCCTTCCAACTAAGAGGGATCTGAGTTTTTTTAGTGCCTAGTTAATAGCTGTTAAAAGTATTTTATTTAAAGTGTTTTAGAGCTTTATACCACTCTGAGGTGAACCCATCACTCCCCGGAGATTTATTGTTTTTTAGTCTATTTCACCTTATAATTCCTCTACTGTTATTTCAGCTCCTAATTTTTTATTTTGTTCTTCTGTCATTACAGAAATCTTGAAAGTTTAGAATAAAAATAATAATGATAGAAGGATTCAAATAATTATTGCATTTTGGCTTTTTTGGTTTGATTGCGTTACTATCTAGTCTCATATTTAAAAAATTGTTCTTTCAGCTGGTTTTTTTAAGATTCCAGGCTGATAAGTAGAAAAATGTTGACCCATTTTTGTAATACATTTGTTTGGTAAAGAGCATTTTCTTTGCTGGTCAATGACCTGAAGAGAGCTGGGACTGGCTGGCTCTTCCAATATGACAATGACCCGAAGCACACAACCAGGAGAACCAAGGAGTGGCTCCGTGAGAAGTGTATCAGGGTTCTAGAGTGGCCTAGCCAGTCTCCAGACCTAAATCCCATAGAAAAACCTTTGGCGGGAGATGAAACTCTGCGTTGCTCAGCAACAGCTCCAAAACCTGAAAGATCTAGAGAACATCTTAACATTGATTTTCTCAGGTGTTCAAATACATATTTACAGCAATAATATACAAATTAAATATTTAAAAATATGTAGGTAATGATTGTTTATCATTGACTGAGGTTCAGGAGAAGGACCACGCCTCAACCTGGAGGAATGGTTGCAGGAGGAGTACTCCTGCAACCATTCCTCCATTCTTTAATCAGGAGGGGTTCTGAATTTGCTGGGCTGATTACCTGAGATGAAGCCCCAATCCTGAGTCTCTACCCAGCCAACTCTAATCGATCTATCATCGATCTATCATCAATATATCATTGTCATTATGACTATTATCAATAAATATTCATACAATGTAATTTCTGGATTAAATTTTTTTTTTTTTAGATTTTGTCTCTCGGTAGAAATGCACCTACGATGAAAATTTCAGACCCCTCCATAATTTCTAAGTAGGAGAACTTGCAAATATTTAAATTATTTCAAAATGTATCCAAATACTGTAGGCCTATTTTGCCCTCACTTCGGCTGCTGAAGCTTAGCCACTGAGCAGTACTGCAGGAAGCTTGGTTATTCTCTCTATGTTACGCCGCCAAATTATGTGTGTTTTAACACAATCTGACTCATTTTCATTAGAAAAAGAGCCTAATGAGGAAATGAATTAAGCTGTGCCTAAATGCAAAGGTACCACGGAAACACAAGACAGCAACCACTGGTCCGCCTTTCATGATTTGAAGGGAGGACGTGCAGAAAACTGTCAGAGTTGGCATTCGAACTCATGACACTGTAGCCGGCTGCAGATGGAGCCTAGCATAAGTGTGCTGTGTCTTAACCATTCCACCACCGGGCAGCACACTCCCTCTTTAAAATTTTCCTTTCTTGGTCCGACCCACTTCCAAATCAGATCAGATTGTATGGTGGCTGGAGAAAGCTCATGATGTCTGTTATTTGGCCATTCTGACTAATTACAGTAAGAGAAGCACTGCGCAGGCAGATGTTGCTACACTTTTTTACTTATTAGAACAATGAAAGGAAAGGTTTTTGCATGTAATGCAAATCAGCCATCAGCATTCAGTGAAGTTTTGGGCACATAGTCCGCTGTGTGATGTTGTGATCACTGCTATAGTACCTCAAATCTACCTTTTAAATCAAAAAAGCAATAAAATATTTGAATTCATTTTAATACCATCATTGGGCTAAATTGAGAAAAATAACTAGAACTATTACATGCATATTATAATATAAAAGTGGCATAAAAAGATGCCATGAAGTTTATTAGTGAGCCTTACTGGATCTCTCCTTAACTTCTTGCAGCTTTTAAGACCTGTTCCTTGTCTCTGTGGTTCATAAACCTCATAATCAGAGCTCTTGTTTTTGGCTGAACCTGTGCACCCTCTCCAATGTACATTGAGGGACTATGCTTATAGGGGTTTTAAAAAGATACGTTTTGCCTTGAGGAATGTGTATGTAATGAAGTGATTGTGCTTTAACAAAAAAAATTAGGGCTGCAGCTATCGATTATTTTAGTAATCGAGTAATCTATCAATTATTTTCTTCGATTAATCGAGTAATCGGTTAATTTTTTTGGTACATTCAGTAAACCATTTAAACACACATTGAAATAATTTTTTAGATAAACGTTATAGCTCATAGTAATAAACAAATACAAAAGAAGGAATTTCTGCTTAAAATAACACATTTTATTCTTAATTTCATATAAATTTGTACCCAAAACAGCAACATTTCACTTCAGTCCAAACTGTTCTGTTTGTATAGAAAGAATATATATAAAGGACTTCATTAACTTGTCATAGACTGTAAACAGTTACAGTAGCTCTGTCACATCACCACACTTAAAATAAGACATTTGTTAAACGTTATGTTGGGTGGGACCGGTGGTCCTGGCGTTTTGAGCATTTTTGCGTTTTTGCCGTTTGGCTCCGTGTGACTTTGGCCTCCGCGTCTCGGACTTTCTGATCACAACAGATTATTCTAACATAACCGGTCCTCCGTGCTGTTTCCATGTGCAGTAAAAGTACGACTGTGACTGGAAAGCAGAGTTGTTGAGTGGGGAGCGCGCGGGGTCCGCGGGGTCGCGGTGGCGTGTCGGGGCTGGGGTGGGCGGAGCTAGATGCGGTGTTTAGAGTTGCAGCTCGGGGTTATTATAATAGATCCATGGCTCTTTCACTCATCCAAACTCTTCCCAGTCGCACTCGTGAGTTTCAAACGCGCCGCTCTCTTCCTGTCGCGCCTTCGTCAGAGCGGAACAAGCTCCGTGTGAAACTAAAGCGCCACAAGTCGTTCGTGCGCTCCGCGCGCCACAGATTCACGTGTTTTTGATTAAATATGTAAATTAAACGAATCATCGAAGCAATATAATAATAATCGAAGCTTTTTTGTAATCGAATTATTCGATTTATTCGAGTAATCGTTGCAGCTCTAAAAAAAAATATATAACAAGAGATTCCTCAAGGCAAAACGTATCTTTTTAAAACCCATATAAGTCATAGTCCCTCAATTTACATTAAGTGTCTCTTGTTAGATTTATTTTTTCGTTAAAGCACAAAGTGATTGTGCTTTAACGAACACGTTAAAAACACGCTATTCCTCTAATAAATCGGAGTTCAAGATTTTAGTGACTCGTAAATAATTCCAACAAAAATCAAGTAAACCAGAATTATTTTGTGTGGTTTATTAAGGAAAAAACAATTTGCATTAACATTCAACAACATTGTAACATTTCAGACAATCAGCATTCAATTAGAACAAATATTACTCGTACGTAGAAAAGATAACTCAATTGCGTCAGCATATTTGTTTGAACTGGGTTTATCAGACATTACACTAGGGACAAATTTGATGACTATAGTGATATAAAATATTGATATTTGGATGCTTCTCTATGTGGGAGTAAAGTTTTATCTTTCAAGTGCCACCCAGCAATTTAAGACTGTACTTGTGTATCACCGTTCTTACTTTAAGGTGTGGAGACCTTTTGGATTCCACAGTTGTTAGTGTGGAGGTCGAATCAAGCACCTAGTTTGAGATCAGACGTTCACGGCACTAGCCAGCAGGATTCAGACGAGGAGAGGAGCTCCCTTTGATATTTGTAGCCTGGAGGGTGGGATGGAGCAGTGGCAGGTGGGGGCCAAAGCTGGAAGCAGCCGGAGGGGAGATAGAGGCAGCTGTGGAGGCGCTTGAAGCATGCAGGTAGTTCCCACTGCAGGTTATCATTAACATTAACTGCTAATAGGTCCTTAACACTAGAACTCCCAAGGCCATCAATTTGACTATTTTCAGAATTGTAATTCAGCTGAAATCAAAACGTTAAAACGAGTTCTGAGTAATTCTAAACACACCCGTCAATTTGACAGCTCTATAAATAACATTGTCATTTTCCCCCGCGGTTGACAGTGCAGTGTGAGCATTGCGTCACCTTTAGTGTCTCACAGCAAAGCTAAAGGTAAAATGGATTTGAAGCGATTATCCGGTTTCATTCGGGAGGCAAAGGCGAGTCAGACGAGGACTCGTGGGTTTTAGGCAGCTCAGCCGAACCAGGAAGCGATTCGGAGAACTTCGTCCCTCGCTTCAGCTGCCCTGGTAACATCGCCGGGTGAGCGGCATATTCTTGGCAACGGCGACAATATTGGTTGGCTTTTTTTAGGAAGATTGGTCCAGATCAATGAATGAATAAGCATATATTCTCTGTAACAGCGACTTCGCTATCGCAAACAACCCTCCTCATCCTCCTACTCCTCTTCCTCCTTCCTCCGCTGATGCTGGTCAACTTCGGCACACTGACTAATTATAATATTCAGTAATGAGGCTAATAGACCAATTTGTAGCGTGTTAGAAGAATCATTCTTTTTATTACGTCATCGCCAGAGCGCAACCGTCAAATTGGCATATATATATAGATACTTGGCTAAGCCAGCTCAGTAGTACGTCTGCGCATACGTGCTACCAAGGGGTAGAAAAAACGCCTAGAAAAAGTAAAGAAGAGAAAGGATTACTAAAGCTTTAAGAGTTCCTGAATAAAAACTAAACTAAAACAAACTAAACTGCAACCGCAAATCAACGGGACTGTTCCATCAATCAGTCAATTTACTAGCAAGGACCACGCCCCAGCAATGGAATATGAGAGAATGTTTATTGATAATATAGATGATAGATCGCAATAGATTGATGATAGATCAATTAGAGTTGGCTGGGTAGAGACTCAAGTTGTGGGCTTCATCTCAGGTAATCAGCCGAGCCGATTCAGAACCCCTCCCTTACTTAGATGGTGAAGATGATAAATACATTGGGTTGGAGGGTGGGTCGAGAGTGCAGACGAAGAGATGCTGGGATAGGCCTGTATAAATAAGGCTTCTGGGTAATTAGAGGTGTGGTTGAAGAGTAGAGTGGTTGCGGGAGGAGGAGTAGGAGGTTGAGGCGTGGTCAACCTCCTGAACCTCAGTCAATGATTAACAATCATTAACTACATATTTTATTTGTAGAGCACAATTCAATTCATACAAAAATGCAATTCAAAGTGCTTTACAACATTAAAAACACATTAAAAAACACAATACAGTATAAGTATCACAATAAATCAATAAAAACATAAAAACACATTAAAATAGTATTTAAAATAGTAAAAACCCAATAAAAGTATTTCATTTATGTGCATAGCCATTTGACCCATAGCACTGGAAAGCATTCTTGGCTCTGGGCACCAGCAGGAGGCCGGTCCCTGAGGTCCTCAGAGTCCAAGATGGTTCATGAGGCACTAACATGTCCGAGATGTACTTTGGTGCTAGGCCATGGAGAGACTTGTATAGAAGCAGAGCTGCTTTGAAGTCTATTCTCTGAGCCACAGGGGGCAGTGCAGAGACCTGAGCACAGGACTAATGTGATCGTACTTCCTGGTTCTAGTCAGGACCCGAGCAGCAGCGCGAGCAGCAGCGTTCTGGATGTACTGCAGCTGTTTTACAGCTCGTTTGGAGAGGCCAGTGAGCAGGCCGTTACAGTAGTCTAATCTACTAGAGACAAACGCATGGATAAGTCTCTCCAAGCCTGGTTTAGACACAATACTTAAAATTTAGCAATATTTTTCAGATGGAAAAAAACAACTGATGTTATTGAGCTTTTCGTTTTGTCAAGCGGCTATTCCCTGGGTAATTTTGACACTGTGATGGGGTAACTTTTGGAAACTCTCGTTCATACAAATTAAAAAGTATAACTCTTTATCCTTAACAGAAGTTATAAAACACATCACATGACATGGTGGTGATATATCTTACAGCAGTTTGACAACTTTAACACACAGAAATGTATCATGGTCTCAGTTCAGTTACAGCTGTTACAGCTGTAACAACATGAATATGTTACCAAAATGGCACAGAGAACCGGGCTAGCAATGCTAAAACTAAGCTAGCTAGTTCCACTACTGCTCCGGCCCCTTCTGCACGCACTGGCTCCAGTTTGGACTCAGCTCCAGATCTGTCCATGAGCAAGATAGATCCAGTGAATCTTGCCTGTGAGAGAAAAAAGTGTATTATCCCACAATGCTGAGGCTCAACGTAGATTCTAAAATAAAAAGATTCACCACACCGGAGGAAGCGTGGGCATTTGCAGAGCTGAGCAGTTTGACATTTTACCTAGAAAATGGTTTTCCTTCCATCTTCTGATCTCTGTTTGGATCAGTCTGTGGGTTCTTTGCATGTTTCTAGCATGCTGTTCTATAGTGTTTTGATGTTGTGGTTGTTGTGTTTGTGTGTTGTGTTCAACCAGAGATCTGTGTAACAAAAGCACATTTACAAGATTTTTTTCTATGGTCATTGAATGGTTACTACAATGACTACAAAAATTACGAATAGCATCGTTTAATAACGAAAAAGATTCAGTTGTAGTCATCGGTTCTGTTTTTAGAAAAACAAAACGTTTTGACTCTCATCCAAGAGTCATTCTCAATCTGCAAATCGAGTCTAGGAACCCACCGGGCGGGACCTCCTGATAAAGGGAGTTTTTGGTTTCTCTTGAGAATACTCTTTGTTTTCTAGCAGCCCTGTAATGTAATTGTGACCTGACTTTAGCTCCTTTATTATAAACTTTATTATAAACAGCCGGAAGGTTGAATCTTAAACCTCCATTACGATTTAAGGAAGGATTCTCTTTTTTAACAAAGATTGCCTCCTTAACTCCTCGTTCAAACCATCTTATCTCCTGCTCAGAATCTCCACCTCACTGTCTTCAATAGAGTGGTTTGTGGTTTGTGATGAAGCTGCACGGCGCTCTAGGGTCCTGAACTCGAGTGTCTTCCCTGCTGAAAAAGCCTCTTGTGAAGTGGCTTTTTAGTCTCCTCTATGTAACGCACTTTACGTTACTACGTACTACTACGTTATTACGTATTACGTAAAAATTCTTTGCAGTTTTTCCTGAGTTCTCAGATTCTATTCGCAGATTGAGAATGACTCTTGGATGAGTGTCAAAACGTTTAGTTTTTTTTAAAATCAGAGTCCAGGTGACTACAACTGAATCTTTTTCTTCAATAGAACACTCCTGGATGAATGAGGGATTACACCGACTAGTGTCTTTTAATATTAACGGCATAGTGAGTCCAATTAAGCGGTCAAAGATACTAACAAAGATGAGAAGAGAAAAAAAATTACATTATATACCTACAAGAAACTCATTTAAACGACTTGGTTTTGAACACAAAAATAAAAATGGCAGATTTGGCTGTTCAAAGGAACTATTAATGGAAGTGTGTTAACTTTGATAAATGTATATGCTCCACCATGAAGTGACATCACTTTCTATACTGAAGTTGTGGATCTGATTGCAAACCACTCTGGGGGAACCCTTGACTGTGGCGGTGACTGGAATTTACATGTTCAGCCGACATTGGATGTCTCAAACTCACAAAGTATTGGTAAATCTATAAATAATACATTTCGTAAATTAATACATAATGTAGGGTTGATCGATATCTGGAGGGAGATGAATCCTAATGTCCGCCAAATCTTTTGTCCAACACATTATTCCATCCCACATAAGATCTATATTAGAAAAGACTTCTCTTTTTATTTTCAACAAAGGTAGGTCCAAAATTACAGAGGAAGACAAGGTACAATAGATCTAAGTGATCATGCTCCTATTTACATCACTGTAGATCTGGAACAGAAACAAAAAAACACACATTGGAGATTTAATGCTAGTTTACTCAATGACCCTCAATATATAAAATAAATTATGTCAAAGGATATTGAGACTTATGTAGAGTAAAACGACAATGGCAAAGTTTCTATACCTATTCTTTGGAATGCAGCTATGGTAGTTTTGAGAGGCTGTCACCTAGGGTCAAAAAGAAATAAAGGCAAAAAAGAAACTATGTACAGAACAAACTAAAGCGGTTGCAAGCTTAACAATTATCCTCAAGGAGATGAATGGCCTGGCCTCACAAGAAAAAAATAATAAAACTGACTCTCCACCAAACAAAGATATGAAAGTAGTTCAAAATTCTCAAAATTAGTATCTTGGAAGCTTAGAAAACCCCAGACAGAGAGAATATATTTTTTAAACAATATAGGCAGAATTATGTAATATCAACCAAACAAGACCAAATACATTAATCGTTTGAATCTTTCTAACAAAAACTTTTCGCCAAAATAGCAGGAAACACAGAAGAAGAAATACAATCTTTTCTGGACACACTCAATTTACCTACCAAGACTGAAGAGCACAAAAAAAATAGGTGCTAAATAAACCGTTACAGAAATTAAATTAAATACAATTAAAAGACAAAAAAACAATAAATCTCTAGGGAGTGACGAGTTCCCCTCAGAATGGTATAAAGGTCTAAAAGACACACTTACTCTTCTACTTTTATTAACCTTTAACTGGGCCCTCAAAAAAGTTCAGATCGCTCCGAGTTGGAATTAAACCATTTTATCGTAAATACCTACTGGAAGGACCGACTTTAATCTCGTGGACTATCGTAACCTCAATTCGGTCCAAAAGAATGGAAACAAATACTCCCAATCTTAATCCAATGATTATTGATCAAATGATCAAACAGGATTTATTACCAATCGACAAACACAAGACAACATAAGACGATCATTACACATAATGAGACAAATACAAAAACAACAAAACAAAGCTGTAATAATAAGTCTAGACACAGCTAAATATTTTGATTCTGTTACCTGGCCTTATTTTTTTAAAGTACAAACTAAACTTAATAGATTTAATATTAAAAATAATTAAAGCCGCAAGCGGCAATGATAGCCCTCGCCGCCTGCGCAACCGCCCACCCGGTTGCATGGCCTCATTCAAAATGCTTGTTGCTTGCCCTCACTTAATGAAATTATACATGTTGTAAAATTTGTGGTGAAAACCTATGCCCAGACTCTGTTACCTCATTAATTAATACATTTATAACTTGGAATATCAACATTTAATAAAACCCCTTCAATAACTTTTTGACATATCAGAAAATAATAATATGTGGCTAGATGCATGACTTCAGTAACACTGACTGGCTACGTGGCAAGGCAAGTTTATTTGTAGAGCACAATTCGTACACAAGGCAATTCAAAGTGCTTCACACAACAGGAAAAAAGTGCATTCAAATCACAAAGACAAGAAAATTGACGTGGTTGTATACACAGGTGACCACTCCCCTGCAAAGCAGCAGCACTGACCACTGGCCAGCAGTGGTCACAGCTTTATGGCTGAAATGTGTAGACACTTTGGCCTCAATATGACAATCTTAAAACCTGAATATCCCTTGTTTTTTGGGATGATATACTTATTCCAAAAGTATTACAATCTGGTTACCATGACCTTTCCGGTGGTGTAAATAAATTGTAAATCTGACACTTTTTAATGTGTTACTGATATACCTAGTATTTTTTCTTAATCGTAAACATTCATTGAATACTATTGAATACAATTGGCATGATTATTCCATTCCATTAGTTCGTTTAGTCTTTATTTGTCAGGGACCATGTACAAAATCATTAATCTTCAAGAGAAAAGATGATCTGCACCAGATTTAGCTACTGCTACTTTCCATCTGCAGTCCCTGCATTCCGTGAATTAAAAGCTTTAGTTTTAGGCTTAAATTACTTGATTTGCAAGTACATATACAATTAAACATAAAACTGTGCATTTAAAGATGAATTAATGTAAAATGTGTGTTCTCTTACCTCTAAGCTACACTGGCCAAAAATGTAATCCCCATGACTGTGATTGTTTCTTCTTCGTAGCTTTATTAATTAATTTGTGGACGTCTTTTCTCCTAAGAGTAAAAATATAATCATTGTTTGTAGGCTGTCCAAATACAAAAGTTTGAATGGACTTTTCAGCGCAATAGCTGCAGACAAACGAGACAAACAAGCTCACTGCGGCTCACGCAGTTAAAAACAAACTTCTTTTACAGTTTTGGGAGCGTTATGTCCTTATTTTATGACAACAGTCATGCATTAATAAACTTTTAAAGTTTATAGCGTGTACTCATGTTTTCCACCACTGTCGGGACGAGCCGCCTGTTAGCACTGTAGCCCCTCGAGGCAACTACTGTTGTGATTCTGGGCGTTACAAAAATAAATTTAATTGAATTGAATTAGCAAAACATAGTGCCGCGCAGTGCATTGTGAGAGGCCCCCTCCTTCCTGTTCCCCGTCACCTAGCAACCAAGACTCGCTGCTAATGCTAACGCCACGCAAATTAAGCATTAAAAAAAGCACGCACAAAGAATAAAATATTCGGACCTTGAGGCCAAGACATTTCATTTCACCCAAATCTTATGTCTAAAACACAAGTCATTGCCACAGACGTTTTTGCGAGCGCCATTTTCTTCGATTTCGGGCCGGGCCGATCACATCTATACCTCCATGTGGGACATTTCATCGGTGTTCGGCAGGTCAAAAAAGTGCGAGTGGTGGCAGACGAACAAGAACAATAATAATTAAAGCCGCAAGCAGCGATGATAGCTCTCGCCACCCACGCGACCACCTTCCCACACAGATGTGGAAAGCGTTGTTTTGAGCTCAATCAAACAAAAAGAAGAATTCCTGCTCCATCAGCCAGAGACCGAGCCAATGTTTCAACATCAGCAGCACCACAACCACAGCTTCCACCGAAGGATTCATAAACAGCGCTCCACCAACACCAGCAAAGGATTTAACTCCAGCTGCTCCACGATCACCTCCACCACCTCCAGTGAAGGAACCATCAGCAGCAGCACCACAACAATCTTCACCACGGCCAGCACAGGAGTCTTTTCAGTTCTTCCCCCGGTCCTCATCAAAGGCCTTGGACCCATCTGTGACAGGCCCGGCAGTATCCCTGCCTTCGCGCCTGCCCTCAGAGCAGCGCTGGATCCCCCCTGCAACATCTACTCCCGCTACAGATTCCTCACTCTCCTTTCTATCTCCACTCTCACCCAGGGGTCTTCCCAGCCATCTTGAATATCTGATCAAATCAGGCATTAAGATGGCTCTACTTACTCCCAATATAATAAGATCAAGAGTTCTAACGATGATGAACTCTCCCTTGACTGCTGCTATACAGACAAAAACCGCCCCACCTAAACCTCCCCGCCTATCACCTGTTCCCAAACTCTCACCGGCTCCAACTACACCAAACAAAAGCCCCCGCACCTATTCTCACTCGCCTTGCACCAGTTATCTCCGATAGCTAGGATGCACTGGGTCTCAGCGTTGCCGGGACTTATAGTCATAATAAAAATCAAACCAACCCGGGGCCCATGTAAAAACAGCATCCCCTAGTGCTATTTCTGTAGTAACATCACAAAGACAGGAAAAGAAAATGCAAGTCAGGCTGCCCAATCTGAGAATTTTGATTCATATTCCCTGTAAAAAGATAACGCCCAGTCTCACTGAAACTAGTCTGAAACTTGCCGCGCTAAATTTCAGATCCTTATGTAACAAATCATTCTGAATCAAGAATGCAGTCACTTATTTTTCTTGTGTATTTTATTGAGTGACTAGTTGTTCTTTTGTATTTTATTATTGAGTGACTGCAGAATGCAGTTATTGTTCTTGTGACTGCATTCCATAGAATGCGGTCACTAGTTGTTCCAGGGTATTTTATTGAGTGACTACAGTCACTTATTGTTCTTGTGTATTTTATTGAGTGACTGCATGCCATAGAATGCGGTCACTTATTCAATTCAATTTAAATTCAATTTATTTTTGTAACACCCAAAATCACAACAGTAGTTGCCTTGAGGGGCTACAGTGGAAAACAAAATAAACAGTGTTCATAGGGAAATGTCCCAGCGTCCTGTGTCCTTAGACAGATGTCTCAAGCTCCCCTGTCCTTAGACCCTCCTTCTCAGCCAGGAAAAACTACCAAATCTCTTTGGGAAAAAGTAGAAACCTGTAGGAGTTCCACAGTGAAGGAGAGATCCGACTCCCTCGGACGGACAGGTGGACGCGCCTCACTTATTGTATTATTTAAGAACTTATTGTTCTTGTGTATTTTATTGAGTGACTGCATTCCATAGAATGCGGCCCCTAGTAGTTCCAGGTTTTCCACATTTATCCCTGTTTTTCGGTGGGCCGCGCAGGTCGCATTCCTTGTCATTCAAAGTTCAGGTTGTAGATAATTCTCGTGTGATTCCTGGACTTGCTTTTGGTATTTCTCGGTCTTGTCATTTTTTCAGGATTCGTCTTAAAATGTTCCCTATCTCTTAGAATGACGGAATGTTGGTGCGTTGTGACATCATCTTCATAGCAACTGTACAGAAAACGGCCATGCATTACGCAGACCGTCATGGCAACTAGGGCTTTGTCATATCATCGGCATGGCATCGGCATGGCATCGGCATGTACAGAACGTGCAGAAATTGCAAAAGAAGACTGCACCTACAAATCAGTGAGCACTGATTGCAAGACATATTTATACCTGATTTTGTGTTTTTGTATAAACGTGTGAACAAGTGCGTTTTGTTTTTTGCATTAGGCAGTCACTCGCAATGGCTTCCTGCCATTGCCGTTTCGAGTTGTTATTATATTTTCCACATATATCCCAGTTTTTCGGCGGACTGCACAAGTCGCATTCCTTGTCCGATTTACATCATTCAAAATTCAGTTTGTAGATTATTGACTTGTGATTCCTGGACTTGCTTTCGGGTAATCCTCAGCCTTGTCATTTAGTCAAGATTCGTCTTGGAACAAAGGATGTTTCCATCTCTCTTGGCTTTCACAGCTCGCATTTCTTGTCCGATTTTCGTCATTCAAAGTTCAGTTTGTAGATTCCTGGAATTGCTTTTGGTATTCCTTGGTCGTATAATTTTTTCGGGATTCGTCTTACAATTTTCCCCATCTCTTAAAGTGGCGGAATGTTGGTGATGTTGCGGGATGTTGGAGGTTTGTGACCTCATCGTCATCGTCATCAGAATTATTGATAACAATTATGATTATGTCAACTATTGTCAACTATTATGATTGGTGCTCTAGCGCCACCTACAGGAATGCATTAACATTACTTTGATTTTTATTATTTAAATTCTGCAGATTATTACTTGACGTGCCCTGGGTCTTAAAAATCCATCAGACCTTTGCCCCATTTTGTAGTTTGGTCTCTCGGACCCTCCACACCGAAGGGTCCGGCATTAATAATAATAATTCATACTTTATTTGTATGTGTTTGTGAGCATTAATTGCACCCCTGCTTGCTAATCGTTAAAAATACACTACAGCGTATCGTGCGTTCTGCTGAGAAGGTGATCGGCTGCAGACTTCCATCTCTGCAGGACATGTACATCTCCAGGGCTCTGGGACGAGCAGGTCGGATCACAGCTGACCCTGCTCACCCTGAACATGGTCTATTTGAACCACTTCCCTCAGGCAGGAGGCCACTCCCCTCAGGCAGGAGGCTACGGTTCATCCGGAACAGAACCTCCTGCCACAAGAATAGTTTCTTTCCCTCTGCCATTGGAGTTAGGAACACTTTTAAACACCTGCCACTTTAACTGCAACTATTCAATCAGTGAGTTATTTAGGTGTTTAAACCTGAATACTTAGGCATTAAGTATTCATTTCGACACCAACAGAGTATTGCCAAGAGTGTACATTTTAAAGTACATGCTCATTATAAGGCAGAAGCATCCTGGTATGATGTAGTGGGGTTCTGTACATACACTCCTGCGCACTCGCTGAGGTCTGACAGCCAGCTCCAATTTCTTGTCCCAAAAAACGTACCCTCCATTTTTTCCTCCATTCTGTACACTTTATTCTTTAGACTTCTATGCAGTTTTCTAAAGACTTTATTCTTTAGACTTCATTCTTTACACTTTATTCTGTAGACTTTATTACAAATCAAGACGGATTGGAAACATTAATGCTCACAAACACATTAATGCTCACAAACACATAAATATAATTCTGGCCGAATGTTGGTGCTGTTGCTGAATGTTGGGCCTTTGCCGCATCATATTTATGGCAGGGACCAGGAGGCTACGGTGGCAGGAGGTGGGCCGCACAAGTCGCATTCCTTGTCCAATTTACATCATTCAAAGTTTAGGTTGTAGATGATTATTTTCTGATTCCTGGACTTGCTTTCTGTTAATCCTCAGCCTTGTCATTTTCTCAGGATTCGTCTTGGAACATTGGATGTTTCCCCCTCTCTTGGCTTTCTCAGGTCGCATTTCTTGTCCGATTTTTGTCATTCAAAGTTCACTTTGGAGATAATTCTCGTGTGATTCTTGGACTTGCTTTCAGTATTCCTCGGTCTTATAATTTTTTCTTACAATTTTCCATATCTCTTAAAGTGGCGGAATGTTGGTGATGTTGCGGGATGTTGGAGGTTTGTGACATCATCGTCATTGTCATCCGAATCAGAAAGGGTTTATTGCCATTGTCAATTAACAGAATTTACAAACATAGGAACTTCTCTCGGCCTTAAGGTGCAATATAAAACACTGTTCAATAATAAAAACAACATATATTCAATCCAAAGGGCATGCATTAAGAAACTATTTTAAATTACTACAGTATTAAATAAAAATAGGCTTTACTATGTACACGAGAATTACAGTTAAAATTACAGTTGTAGTGCAGAAAGTGATTGGGGATGGGGGAGTTTGTCATGATGAGGGTGGGCTGGGGGGCTGTGACTCTCCTGAACAAAAGAAGACTGCTACAAATCAGTGAGCACTGACTGTGAGATATATGTATACTTGATTTTGTGGTTTTATATAGACGTGTGAAAAAGTGCGTTTTGTTTTTTTCATTAGGCAGTCACTCGCAATGGCTTCCTGCCATTGCCATTTCTATTTTAGTGACCGCATTACTATATGTTCTTGTGTATTTTATCGAATGGCTGCATTCTATAGAATGCGGTGGACTGCATTCTATAGAATGCGGTCACTAGTAGTTCCAGGGTATTTTATTATTATTATTATTATATCTTCCACATTTATCCCCGTTTTTCGGTGGGCCGCACAGGTCGCATTCCTTGTCCGATTTACGTCATTGAAAGTCCAGCTTGGAGATATTTCTCGTGTGACTCCTGGACTTGCTTTTGGTATTCCTCGGTCTTGTCATTTTTTCAGGATTCGTCCTCAAATTTTCCCTATCTCTTAGAATGGCGGAATGTTGGTGGTGTTGGAGCGTTGTGACATCATCGTCATTGCAACTGTACAGAATACGGCCACACATGATATCATCGGCATGTACAGAATATGACAGGCAAACCTGTGGAGAAGGACACTGAACAATGCCAGAGAGGAACCTGGACTTACCAAACAAGAGGAGGAAGCCGAAGCCATCAAGCATGTACAGAACATGTGCAGAAATTGCAAAAGAAGGGTGCACCTACAAATCATTGAGCACTGATTGTGAGACATATTTATACTTGATTTTGTGTTTTTATATAGATGTGTGAAAAAGTGCGTTTTTGTTTTTGCATTAGGCAGTCACTCGCAATGGCTTCCTGCCATTGCTGTTTCTAGTTTTATTTCTTCTTATAATCTCGATTTTGTTTCAATCCGAAACATGAGAAAACAAAGGGGGAGGAGGTGTGTGTACTTTTGTTCGAGATGAAATAGTTACCCACATGTTGTCCTTTGGGGTGTTTTCAACATTTGAGTACATATCCTTTAAAATTGAGCTAAAAAAGTCTCCATCGATTCTCTTCATTGTTTTATACAATCCTCCCCAGCACTGCCAAAGTTTTATTGATGATTTTACTGAGATGCTTTCATGCTTGGAGAAACTGAACCATGCATTTGTCTCCAGTAGATTAGACAACAGTAATGGCCTGCTCCCTGGCCTCTCCAAACCAGCTGTAGAACAGCTGCAGTGCATCCAGATGCTGCTCAGGTCCTGACAAAAACCAGGAAGTCTCTCCATGGCCTAGCACCAAAGTACATCTCGGACATGTTAGTGCCATATGAACCATCTCGGACTAAACATGGGGAATCTGTTTCAGTTTTATGCAACTAAAATCTGTAAAAGTCTTCCTGAAGATGCGAGACAAGTTCTACTCTGGCAATGTTTAAATCCAAGCTAAAAACAGTTTTGTTTAGCTGTGCATATGACTTATTTCTTAAACTGTTTTGTGATTTCTGTCATGTCTTTGTGATTTTAATGCATTTTTAATTTTTTTTGTGTGAAGCACTTATAATTGCCTTGTGTACAAATTGTTCTGGACAAATAAACTTACTTTGCCTTATCTGTCTATGTCAAAGCAATTTTTTTCATCCTATTCAAAATGTTTGTAAACCAAAACCCATGTAAGTCAATGACAATATTTGTCAGGTTGCCACGGTAACATGCTTGCAGATATAACTATGCCGTCATTGGCTTTAAAATAATAACAGAAACTCTTTTTCAGCCATTTTTTCCGTTAAAAAAAAACTCGAGCTAGAGTCATTTTGTCACGTTTTGCCCGAGAGCCATTTTATTAGATAGCCACTACATTAGCATTTCATTGCATTCAGCTTTGAAATCTTCACAGATAAAAGAAAAAAAGTCGATAAAATAACAATTTAAAAAAGTTTAAGAAACAGATTTTTTGGAAAGTTACAAAAACTGTGATTTTATTTAAAATTCACGATGACCATACCCAAAGGCTTATCAGCTTCAAATTTATAACATTACATTGCTCATGGGTTTTGTGCCAAGGTGCACTTTTGTCAGCGCCGTGTTTGATCCAACATGGCAGACTTTCTGTAAAATTTATGGCGAGGTCATGATATCATTATTTATATGTCCTCACATGGACAATCTTTTGGAGTAAGCTTCATATTTTTTATTTTTTAAATAAATGTTGGGTGGCGCTAGCTGTCATTTTGAGTCATAAATATTTTTAGATACCAAAAAACTAATTTTTCACCGATCCTGAATTTTGGGTCCATTTTTTTACATTTTCCTTTACGTTCAGGGGATCAAAATTGGGATGGTTTGGGAGATAGAAAATAAACTTGCGCTTGAGTCACGTGATTTTGTCACATTGTGCCCTGTCACAAATGAACCCTTTATAATTTTTTTCAGTTGTCTATGACAAAAAGATTGTCTTTTATGAATTTTTAAAAATCTAATTTTGAGAGGGCGCTAGAGAGCCATTTTATTAGATTGCCACTACATTTCCATATCATTGTGTATTGTGTTCAGATTGGAAATCTTCCCAAATGCTCCAGTAAAATGTACCTATAATTTTTTTTTTTTTAAAAGAAACGTGGATTTTTTAAAAAAAATTCAAAAATTGCAATTATGTTCAAAATTCACTTTGACCACAACTGAAGGTGTATCAGCTTCAAACTGATAACATTTCATTGCTCATTGGTTTTGTGACAAATTTGAAATGTTTTCGATGAAAACTAGGAGGAAATGCCAAAAGTATGACGTCGTGCACTTTTGTAAGCGCCTTGTTGATCCAACATGGCCGACTTCCTGGATGATTTAGGCGGGGTCATAATATCATTTTTTACATGTCCTCACATTAACAATTTTTTGGAGAGAGCGTCATATTTTTACTGCGACTTTTATTTTGCTTCGGGCTCCCATTGGCCCCATGTTAATCGAATTTTGAGGTGGCGCTACTGAGCCGTATTTCAATATTTTTTCATTCAAAATTAGAAATCACTAAATTCTAAATTTCAATACCACTCACAGGTGTTTACTACTCGATTTTTGCGTTTTACGGCCCTGAGATACAATTTGAATAAGTCCTTTACCAGGACGATTCTCGTCCTTCGGCTCGGGCCTAATTATAAGAAAGCGGCGAATAACAATTTATCTTGCCATTTCATAGCTTGAGCTAGTAATAATAATAATATTATTGATATTAATAATATTAATAATAAGAAACCGGCGAATAACAATAGCTCTTTGCCATTTCATGGCTCAAGCTAAATATTGGGGCTCTTTAAAATAGCCCAACATCAAGAATCAATATTAACGGTCACTTGACAGACTAACTGACGGTGGAAAGAAGGGTGAGGCAGGGCTGTGCTTCCCCCCCCCTTTTGTTCGCTTTGTACTTGGAACCATTGGCTCAATATATTCGACAATCTGAAAAAAAATATGGTTTCTCAATTAATGGGATGGAACATCAAATTACCCGCTACGCAGATGATGTCTTACTATATTTAGTCTCCTCGAGGCAACTACTTTAGCCCCTCGAGGCAACTACTGTTATGTTACAGAAATAAATTGAATTGAATTGAATATTTGACCATACTTAATGTGATACATTTCTATATCCATTCCAGACTCTCCCAATTTTCTCCAAAGGCGGTTGGGGTTTACCTTGTATGAAAAAGTTTGACTTTGACGTTTTGTAGGTATTTACAAATAAGGAGTTATTATAGCCAAGAAAAAGTAATGACCATTATAATCCGCTAACCAACATTTTTATCAAGCCTTATAATTCAGAACTTTCAAGGGGAATAATATCTAAATTATATCAATGTATTGTTAATCTAGACAAATACTACCAAATGTATTAACAACAAATGGGAAAAAGAAGGTAACCTTGTTTTGACAGACAAAGAGTGTGAAAATGTGTGTTTTTTTGACACGGTGTCTACTTTGACTACTTTTATGAAAAAACGTAATATGACATCCGGTTTGTCAGTAGCGTGGACACACAATCCCTCCGTTGCTGTCGAGATTTATCTTGAAGAATCCAATTTTACCCACAAAATACCCAAAAACGAGGAGCAAAAGATGAGCAAACACAGAAAACTCAAGACTGGTAATGCTACGGGAACAAAACAAATGGTGTATGAAATGAAAAGTGAAATGCTTCGTTACATGGCGGCGCTGAGAACAGAAATTAGAGTGACGCGGGCCTACCTGTCCAGGTGGTATTCGACATAAAGGAGTCAAATGCGGCAGGAGCAGATGGAGCAACATACTTCAATTAGGTAAAAAGCATGTGCTCAGAACACCAGGAGAAGCAGAGTTGCTCCTCAAGAAGGTGCAAAACACAGAACTGAATAGCAATAAGAGACGAAGCCACCAGCGTGGGGTATTTGAGTTCAGGGGTCGGACGTGGTGGACAGGGGGAGGCGGTGTGTCCAGTTTTTGTTGGGATTGGAGCCAGGAGCGGCGGGGAGTTTCTGGGGGCCCTTCATTAGAAATGGTCCTCCCTCAACTTCTCGATCATGTTCATAATCAGGTTTTGGGTGCAGTGCATGTTTTTAGCATGAATCCCTTTTGTTTTCAAATTTATTGTGGTTCCTGTATTTGTTATGTTTGACCAGAGAGTTTGGAGCCAATCGAAAATTATTGATGGCAAAATCAATACAATTAACCCAACGTCAAAAAAATAAATACATGGGAAAGAGAGGGTATTTTTTAATGGGAGAATATATGTATATCCAGGTGGAGAACCACAGGGTCACATATTTGGAGGGAATTCTTGTGGAAAAGTGTGACATGTTTTTTCGTAACACCATATCAAACTAACTGTTGGAGAAACTTTGGTTGCTGGATGGCGGGCTATTTCCATGTGTTATGGGACTGCTCGTCCCAGAGCCCTGGAGACGTACAGGTCCTGCAGAGATGGAAGTCTGCAGCCGATCACCTTCTCAGCAGAACGCACGATGCGCTGTAGTCTCTGTTTGTCCCTGGCTGTGGCTCCAGCAGAGGGCGCTGTAGTCTCTGTTTGTCCTTGGCTGTGGCTCCAGCAGATCGCCTGTATCTGTTATCTGGTCCAGCAGGGCTGTGTCTCTGTCTGTCGCCTGCTTGTGGCTCCAGCAGAGGAGCGCTGTAGTCTGTTGTCCCTGTTGTGGCGCTCCAGCAGAGGCGAGCTGTAAGTCTGTTGTGGCTCCAGCAGAGGGCGCTGTAGTCTCTGTTTGTCCCTGGCTGTGGCTCCAGCAGAGGGAGCTGTAGTCTCTGTTTGTCCCTGGTTGTGGCTCCAGCAGAGGGCGCTGTAGTCTCTGTTTGTCCCTGGCTGTGGCTCCAGCAGAGGGCGCTGTAGTCTCTGTTTGTCCCTGGCTGTGGCTCCAGCGTACCACACGGTGATGGAGGAGGTGAGGATGGACTCAATGATGGCCGTGTAGAACTAAAAAGTAAGGTCACGCTAGAACTTGGTCCAAGCAAGAATCAAACCACTGGTGGATAATAGCTCTTGCCTTTGTTGGTTTGAAAAATGAAATAAAATGGATAAATAAATAAATATGCAAAACAAATATTGATTTTTTTTGTTTTGTTTTTTTGTTTCATGTCACTTTATTTATTTTTTTTAACACTATTTTGTCTAGAATGTAAGGTTTTTTATTTTAACATTGGAAAATAATGAGGCCTACTTTTCTTGCTAGAAATATTCAAATGTATTGTTTTATTTGTTTTTAAATTATGATTTGTAAAGCTGAAGTCCCATGTTTGATATTTTTGTGTCTGGCAGCAGACAGATTTACATGAAACAAATCAAACAGGGGACATAAGATGGCATTAGATGGCAGAAATGCTCAGAATAAGGCTGGCATTGATTTATTGTCTTAAAAACCTTACACATATCAGGGATTTTTTTGATGCTTAGAGGGATACGACTTTCTAAATAGGATTCATCAAACTGGAGTAAAGGACAAAAACACAACTTTGAACCAGTTTCATGGTTTAAAAAAGTTAATTTTATGTAATTTGTGTTCTTTAATTGTAACACAAAAAACATACATTTCTCACTAGAAATTTTATAAAACGTGCCTTATCCACAAACAAGAGGATTATTTTTCCATTTTCTATAAAAAATCCAAGAAAATTCAGTTGATTTGGTTTTTCCTTGTGACAGGAGGTTTCCGAGTCACATAACTCCCGTTAAAATGAATAGGCAAGATTTGACAGTTTCACAGGTTTAGAGCTCTAATTGTGGGATGGACTGAAACATTTTCTATGTAGACCAATGTTTCTTTTTCACAGTTTTCTGTGGGAGTGAGTTGGTCTGCTTGGACTTGTGGCTAACAACCAAATGTCAAACTTCTGACTCCAAACTAGAAGAACAAGGAGTAAACTGTGGAATAACTGTTGTTCCATTGATGTACTCAGGATCCCAAGGAGCGACTGGGGTGCCAGGTTGTGACAGGCTACACAGACATCAAGTCACATACATTCTTCCGAAGTATAGACTGGGACCAGGTAAGTTCTACTTTTCACTAGTTCACTTATTTTAGCTCTTTTTAAGATGACACACAAGAAAATAAAGGAGAATAAAGTACAAATATTTTATTTTCAATTGTCAAAAAAGATTCAGTTGTAGTCATCTGGACTCTGTTTTAGAAAAAACAAAACGTTTCGACTCTCATCCAAGAGTCATTCTCAATCAGAGAAACAAGTCTGAGAACTTTCAGCAGACCATTATAAACTGTCTGCTGAAACCCTGGAGACGCCCGAGGCATTCGGATGCTAAATAGGCACTCAAGGTGAGGCAGGGAACAATAGGCCCATCCCAGTTTCAATGGGCCATTAGCAGGAGGTCAGGGAACAATAGGCCCATCCCAGTTTCAATGGGCCATTAGCAGGAGGTCCCGCCCTGTGGGCAGGGCTCTCACAGAGTAGGATAAAAACAGGAGTTCTCAGACGTGTTTCACAGTCCAGATGAAACAACTGAATCTTTTTCTACAATGGAACACTCCTGGACGAATGAGGGATTACACCGACATTTTATTTTTAAGTTTCTTTTGGAATATACGAACAAAAAAACAAGACCAGAAAGCAAGATTTTTTTTTATTTTAGGTTTTTATTAGAACATAGGACAAAAAACAACAACAACAGAGGGGAAAAAACACGCAAAAACCCCCCACAAAGAACGAGCTGGACCAGGGAGAACACAAGGTAAGTAAAGGGCTAAAAGTAGACAATAAGGGAGTGACATCACACACAAAAAAGAAGAATTAGAGCATATTAGGTTCTGAATAATTGTCCCATTCTGTCCATTGTTTTTTAAATAAGTCCTGAGGTTATTTTTTTTCCAATTGTGCATCTGTATAATGCCCTGATCTCGGAAGCTAAGCCTGGTTAGAACTTGGGCAGAGACTCCCTGGGAATGCCAGATGCTGGAAGCATTTTCAAACTTTTTCACCTGTAAAAAAATTATAATAATACAAATAAAAATGTGTTATATAATGTGTTAATATAAAACTATAAATGTGATTATAGTTGTTAACAAGACATAAAAGAATAATGATTGGCCCACATCAGCCCAGTATAGATTGTAAGCGCTCTGAGGAAGGCTTCATGCCAAAATGCAGTAGCGTTAATTTGTCTTATCTTTGTCCCATTTTTATTTATTTTTTTAATGAAGATGTGCAACCCCTAAATATTTTTAATACAAATGTATGTTTTGCCCAGATTTCTCTTATCAGTTCCAGACTCTTTCGATTTCCATCCCCAACTGGCTGTTTGATGAGTGGAATAAAATAATAAAACATCAAGATTTGTATGGCAAGGCAAAAAAACAACAACACGTATCCGGTTTAAAACTCTACAACTATCAAGGAGAAAAGGAGGTTGGGGTTTGCCTTGTCTGAAAAATTACTTGATATCAGCTCAAATCAGAGCGTTGCTGGTGTGACCCAGAATATGAAGCTCAATGGAAAAATATTGAGAGTAATGTTGTGCCGGGGGTTCCTGTACAGGCTTTAATGGCAGATGAAACGGTTTGGTCACTTGGAGGATGTGGAGAATATCCTGTAGCTCACAAATATTGGACTGAAAAAGTCCATTGTTGCGCCTCCGAAATGAACCACCAGACTCATCTTAACTTTAGGGCGACTTGATAACAGTCCTCGATTCAGTAATACAAGCATTTTTTTGTTCTCTGACATTTTTCTGTACAAATCAATGCACGCCCCTTTTCCCATAAGTCCACTCATTTGTCTCATGTTCTTAAATACACATTACTATGTTATTACCGTACATATGTGCAGGGAACTAGTAAAAAAAAAACATTACTCCTCAGATATGTATACAAACAAGACCATTAGATCACATATGGCTAACGGTGGAGAACTGAGGAGAACAGTTTGTAAAGAGGTTAAGCTAATCTTGAAAATGTAACAATCTGTAGTAGCCTAAAAACCTCTCAAACAATCTCACTTCCTTAACCGTTTTTGGTTTACAGCTTAAACTTTTTTTGGATTCATGCGATAGCCACTTTCAGTAATGACACAGCCGACATAATATACTTCCCTTCCCATTTCTTGAGTTTTATTCCACATTCTCTTTCTTTTCAGCATTTTCCTTACATTTTCAACATGTTGGTCACAGTCTTCATCATCACATCATCTAGATGCGGGACATATACCTCATCTCTCAAGTCTCCAAGACAACCTTCCATATACCCCTGAAAGGACGCCGGGGCGGTTGTCAAACTGAAGGGGATCCTCAGCCATTCTTAAAGACCCCATGGCATGATGAAGGCAGTGCAGGCTCGGCTTTCAGGACTGACAAAGCCTCGATTATATGCTTTACCTTGGTCTTACACAGTAAACCATGAATTTCCACCAAGGTTCTCAAGAATCTCCTGTATTCGTGGAATAGGATGTAGTGTTCTCTGGAATGCTGACAATCCGCAAATTACATCTACTTTCTCGGTTCTCCAGGTCGTCCAGTTTGTCTGTCAAAGCACGGGCCTGGTTTGTCAATTCTGCCACTTTGGTTTGTAAAGTAGAGGCATGTCCCTCAAGTCAGAGACCTCCTTCTCCACCACCGCTGTAGCCCGAGTGTCCACCTCGCCATTCTTGGATTTCAAATCACGCATTTCCGGCAGGGCCGTGTCTATTTTTGCGTCCACTGTCTTTATAATCTTGTCAGTAATTTCCCGAAAAGTCGCCATGATCACCGGGTCTATCTCCACCACTGCTGCCTTTGCTGGGGACCATGTTGTCATCTTCATCAAAAATAAACGCAATTTTCTTTGCAGAAAATGTACTTGAACCGGGCAGAAAAACCCACATTTATGTTGCACCCCCGAAATTAATGACCAGACTCACGTTCATCGGTCCTCGGTTCAATACAAGCATTTTCTCGTTCTCTGCCATTTTTCTGTACAAACCAATGCACGCCCCTTTTCCCATAAATCCACTAATTTGTCTCATGTTCTTAAAGACATTACTATGTTATTACCTAGGTGCAGGGAACTAGTAAAATAAAAAGCATTACTCACCAAAAAAGTAACAACATGAAATGTTTCTTGCTCAGAAAATATTTTAACTTTCAGGGCACTACAACATAACAAATGGATTACACAAACTGCACCTACAATCAAGGCGTAAAGTACATTATAATGCACATACGGAACATTTTAAATCAAAATCACATTTGGACTCAATTTGAAACAAATTTAATCGACAAATTTAACAGACTTTGGACAAGGTGAGACTACTGTTTTTTGTTTTTTTTATGTGTCATGATTTAATCTCTAAATATTTAACCTCTATTAGGTTGTCTATTGTTCTCTGGTCATGTTCTTGTTCTATGTGTTCAGCCTTATTTTTAAAAAATGTTGAAAAAATATATATATATTTTAGCCTTGATATAGAATTCAGTCAGAGGACTATAATGGTCATCATTTTGTTTATCTTATTGGTTATAATAACTCTGTATTTGTAAATAGCTATAAAAGTCCTGTTTCGTCAAACCAAAGGATTCTTTCAACAAAGCTTTTTTTATTATTTTTTATTTTTTAATACATTTTATTTTTTCATTTTTCTAAAATGTTTTAAACACTTAATAAGAACACATGGAGTGGAACAAAACAAGACCAGAGGGAATATAGCAGGGGGGGAAAAGCCACATAAATTTAAGGCACATTAATTCCAAAATAAAAGTCCCATTTAGTCCAAAATCTATCAAATTTCCCCCAGCCCCCCATTTTCCCTATGCCCATTATAATGTCCGTCCAGTCCTTGGTTGTCGGCTCAGTTTGTGTCATCCATCTTTTTGTGATGGCCTTTTTCCCTCCTGCCAAAAGAATGCTCCAAAGATATCCACCGATTGTGTCCATGGCAGGGGTTTTGAGGCCCAAATACATAGTTCTAAAATTGAGAGGGATGGTAATGTCAAAAATAGTCTGAAGCTCCTTGTTGATTTCAGTCCAATATTTCTGAGCAACAGATGGAAATTCTTTGCCTCCTGGCTGCAACAGTTACTCTAACAGTTAGACCTTCTTGAGGAATAATGAGCACTTTGACAGGGTGTTATTAAAAACCATGTCCCACTTTTCCAACAGAATATCCTCCAAACATGTGATTTTGTGGTTCTCCACTGGGAAGTACATATATTTTCCCATTCTTCGTCTACCCAATTAAAATAACCCTCTCTTTCCTATTTATTTTTGATGTAATTAGTAGATTAGCTGTCTAAATTAATGCATTAATAAAATTTAGATATTAATCCCCTTGAAAGCTCCGATTTATAATCTTTAACATCAGTGGGTTATGCTGGTCGTTGCTTTGTTTAATTTCTTGTTTATCATAACCTTATTTGTAAATATCTATAAAAGCCCTGTTTCTCCAAATCAAAGGATTCTTTCAACATATCAAAGCTTTTCATTTGATAATCTTTTACAAACTGGTGAAAACCTTCAGACCTTTTGTTAGAAACATGTAGGTGTAATCCCTCATTCATCCAGGAGTGTTCCATTGTAGAAAAAGATTCAGTTGTATCATCTGGACTCTTTTTTAGAAAAACGATACGTTTCGACTCTCATCCAGGTCTACTGACCTTTGGCTCCCTACTCATTGAGTACCTGATTAGCATCAGCATGCCTCCCGCGTCTCCAGGGTTTCAGCAGACCATTATAAACAACGGGAAGGTTGAATCTTAAACCTCCATTACGATTTAAGGAAGGATTCTCTTTTTTAACAAAGATTGCCTTCTTAACTCCTCTTTCAAACCATCTTTTCTCCTGCTCAGAATCTCCACCTCACTGTCTTCAATAGAGTGGTTTGTGGCTTTGAGATGAAGATGTACGGCGCTCTGGGGTCCTGAACTCGCGTGTCTTCTGTGCTGATAAAGCCTCTTTATCAGCCTCACCGTTACAGTAGTCTAATCTACTAGAGACTCCATGCCTTTGTCTCTAGTAGATTAGAGACTAGATTAGCTCAGACTTGTGGTGATCTCTTGGACAGTTTTGTCAGCCAAAAATGCAAAATGGGTTAGCTCCAGGTGTCTAGCTGGCTGTGAGGGTGTTATGTGCACAGTGGGATGGGTGATATCAAAAGGGTATTTTTAATGTTCTGAACTTCATCATTAAAGAAGACTGCAAACTCATTGCACGTGGAAGTGGAATTTAGCTCCAACGGCAGCTGAGCTGGAGGGTTTGTATCTGTTTACTGTAGCAAACAGGACACGCAAGTTATTGCTGTAATTTCCAATAACTTCTGAGAAATACCCCTCCCTTGTTCTACATAAAATTTGGTTGTACACACATTTTTTCGTATAAATCACTTTTTGAACCTGGAGCTTCGACATGCGCCATTTTCGTTCGGCCCGGCGGCACTCCCTTTTCTGTGCCCTGACCGAATCATCATTTCTCCATGGCGCCTTCTGCTTATTTTTGACAATTTTAACCTTCATAGGGGCAATGGTGTCGAGAACATTCAAAACACTAGATGTAACAGAGTTCAACAAATCATTTACATTAGAACATGAGA
Organism: Chaenogobius annularis; assembly: GCA_015082035.1. Classification (NCBI taxonomy): domain Eukaryota; kingdom Metazoa; phylum Chordata; class Actinopteri; order Gobiiformes; family Gobiidae; genus Chaenogobius; species Chaenogobius annularis. The sequence goes on from BJKM01000644.1 coordinate 266,566, forward strand.
TATTTTCAAGGTTAATAATTTCCATAAACAGTTTCCCTGTGCTGTCATTTATGTGTCTCCTCCGGACAACTGCAGGACCAGCTGGTGGTTTGGGAAAAACAGACAGGTCAAAGAAGACACAGAAATGATCAGAGAGAGCCACATCGACCACATTGACTTTTGAAATATTAACCCCTTTTGTAATTAGCAAGTCCAGAGGTCCTTTGCTATGGGATTTTTCGAAGGGCTCAGGTCCAGGGGCCGGACTACAAAATCCCACCACAATTGAAGGTTTTATAGCTCTAAGATCCACAAAGAACTCCCAGTGACACAATCCAACCACAGAAATCACAGGACTTTACTTTGAGAAGTAAAAACATCACAATATGACAAGACTAAAAACAGGACAAAAGCACTAAAACCCGTGTTTACCAGAAACATGACTCGACTAGTGCAAAGCAGACCTGGACCAAGACCAGGTTTAAACCAAGACTAAACAAAACATATCTACCAGAAAAACATGGATAAGCAAAGAAGCGGTCTAAAACAGGATCCTAAAGCAGGACTAAAGCAGGACTAAAGCAGGTTAAAGCAGTCTAAAGCAGGTCTAAAGCAGGTCAAAGCAGTCTATAAGCAGGTCTAAAGCAGGTCTAACAGGTCTAAAGCAGGACTAAAGGAGCAGGACTAAAGCAGGACTAAAGCAGGTCTAAAGCAGGTCTAAAGCAGGTCAAAGCAGGTCTAAAGCAGGTCTTCTAAAGCAGGTCTAAAAGCAGGTCTAAAGCAAGGGACTAAAAAAGGCTAAAAGCAGACGTAAAACGGACTAAAGCAGGACTAAACGGGTCTAAAGCAGGTCTAAGCAGGACTAAAGCAAGACTAAAACAGGTCCAAAGCAGGACTAAAACAGGTCAAAGCAGGTCCAAAGCAGGACTAAAAGGACTAAAGCAGGACTAAAACAGGTCCAAAGCAGGTCTAAAACAAGACTAAACAGGACTAAAGCAGGTCTAAAGCAGGTCTAAGCAGGACTAAAGCAGGTCTAAAGCAGGTCTAAAGCAGGTCTAAAGCAGGTCTAAAGCAGGACTAAAACAGGACTAAAAAGGACTAAAGCAGGACTAAAGCAGGACTAAAACAAGACTAAAGCAGGTCTAAAGCAGGACTAAAGCAGGACTAAAGCAAGTCTAAAACAGGACTAAAGCAGGTCTAAAGCAGGTCTAAAACAAAAAGGCTAAACAAGGTCTAAAGCAGGACTAAAGCAACTAAAAGGTCCAAAGCGGACTAAAGCAGGACTAAAGCAGGTCCTAAGCAGGACTAAAGCAGGACTAAAGCAGGACTAAAGCAGGAAACTAAAACAGGACTAAAACAGGACTAAAACAGGACTAAAAGAAGGACTAAAGCAGGCTAAAAGGCAGGACTAAAACAGGTTCTAAAGCAGGACTAAAACAGGACTAAAAACAGGGACTAAGCAGGTCCTAAAACAGTCTCAAGCAGGTCTAAAGCAGGTCTAAAGCAGGACTAAAGGACAAAGCAGACTAAAGCAGGTCTAAAACAGGTCTAAAGCAGGTCTAAAGCAGGTCTAAAGCAGGACTAAGCAGGTAAAACAGGTCCAAAGCAGGAAAGCAGGTAAAGCACAGGACTAAAGCAGGACTAAAGCAGGTCTAAAACAGGTCTAAAGCAGGTCTAAAGCAGGTCTAAAGCAGGACTAAAGCAGGTCTAAAGGTCTAAAGCAGGTCTAAAGCAGGTCTAAAGTCTAAAGCAGGTCTAAAGCAGGTAAAGCAGGTCTAAAAGGTCAGGTCTAAAGCAGGTCTAAAGCAGGTCAGGTAAAACAGGGAAAACAGGTCTAAAGCAGGTCTAAAGCAGGACTAAAAGGACAGGAAAAAGGTCTAGGGTAAAGCAGGACTAAAGCAGGTCTAAAGCAGGTCTAAAAGGTCAGGACTAAAACAGGACTAAAACAGGACTAAAACAGAATAAATTGTGTGTAAGGCTAAAACAGGACTTGTTGATCTCCCTCAAAAACTTGTGAACACCAGGACAATCCCAAAACACATGATAGTGATTCGCCTCCTGGCTGCCACAGCCTCTCCAACAGTGCATTTCCCTGTGAGTAATGGGCACTTTGACATGGTGTTATAAAGAAGCGACACATTTTTCCAACAGAATTCCCTCCAAACGTGTGATTCTGTGGTTTTCCACTGAGATGTACATATACTTTCCCACTCTTCCTCATCAAGACAAAAGTGACTCTCTCTTTCCCATTTACCCGTAATGTAATCATTAGAGAGGCTGCCCAAACTGTTAATAAATTTTTACAATTTAAGATTTTAACATCTTTGTTTAGTTTGTATGTTTTGATTATTTCCTTTTTAAGTACAGACTTCACCCAAGGGTTCTCCACCTCCCCCAAATGACTCAATCGTTAATCATCTGCACAGGAATTCCCGGCACAACAGCAACCTCAATATTCTTCCATTGAGCCTCATACTCTGGGTCACACCAGCAACACTCTGATCTGATCTGAAACAAAGACATTTTTCAAACAAGGAAAACTCCAGCCTCCTTTTTCTTTTGATAACTGTAAAGTTTTGAATCGGTTAAGGGTTTTTTTCCCTGCCATAGGAATCTCGAGATTGCTTTATTCCACTCATCAAACAGCCGGTTGGGGATGGAAACTGGAAGATTCTAGAACAGAAAGAGAAATCTGGGCAAAACATTCATTTTAATAGTTTGAATCCTTTGACTTAGACTTAAGTATGGGATAAGGTTCCATTTTTCAAGGTATTTTTTTATGGTAGCATAAAAGAGGGGTATAATTTTTCTCCATAATTGTTGTTAGGTCTCTATGGAGTACCACACATAAATACCTAAGAGATTCTGTCCATTTAAATGGGTAAGTCGTTCTAAAGGTCAGAGGGGGGCGCCAGAAGGTTTAAAATAATTTCAGTTTTTTGTACATTTAATTTTGTATCCAGACACTTGTACCAATCTTCTTGTAAAAAATGCATCACATTGGGTATGGAGATTTCTGGTTTTGGTCAAATGTCAGTAGAAACATCATCTGCATAGCATGGCAATTTTATGTTCCATCCCGTCAATTGTAACACCGTGAATTGTTTTTGATTGCCTAATAAATTGGGCCAATGGTTCCAAATACAAAGCAAATAGGAGGGGGGACCAGGTAGGGGTGCTGCCTCACTCCCCTTTTAAGAGTCAGTGAATCTGTCAGATGACTATTGATTTTAATGCTCGATGTTAGACCATCGTAAAGAGAATATTTGTTATAATTAAATCATTGATTTTAAATGTGTTTAGTATTTTAAATAAATAAGGCTAGCTAACAGAATCAAAAGCCTTTTTCAGCATCCAGATTTAATTACTACAGCTTTATTTAGTTGTTTTTGTATTTGGCTCATTATGTATAGGATTGTCTTATGTTTTCTTGTGTTCGTCGTTTGTTAATAAATCTTGTCTGATCATTGTTGGATTAATTTTGGGAGTATTTGTTCCATTCTTTTGGACATAATTGAGGTGTAAATACGATAGTCCACATTTAGAATAGAAATAGGTACTGTATGAGGCACAGTCCAATCGATCCTTCCCTTCTTTTGGTATCAGGGATATGATGGCCTCTTTCCAAATAGGAGGGGTCTGTTTTTTTAAAGTGCCCAGTTAAAAGTTAAATTCAGCCTCGAGGGGCTACAGTGGAAAAAACAGAATAAACAATGTTCATAGGGACTTGGTAATGTCCCAGCATCCCATGTCTTTAGACAGATGTCCCAGTTGCCAAAAGGAAAGGAGTGAGTGTGTCTTTTAAAGCTTTATACCACTCTGAGGTCAACCCATCGCACCCGGGAGATATACTGTTCTTTAATCTTTTAATTGCGCCTTGTATTTCCCAAAAAATTATTTCAGCTCCTAATTTTTTATTCTGTTCTTCTGTGATAACAGGCAAATTAAGGGTGTCTAGAAAGGAGTTTATATAATCTTCTTTATTGTCTTCTGCAATGTTTGAAAACGTTTTTTATAGAAGGATTCAAATGCTGATTGAATTTGGTCTTCTTTAGTTAAGATTACATCACCTTGTCCTGTCCCACATGTATTCTTTCAGTTTGTCGTTTTCTAAGTTTCCAGGATGATGATTTAGAAATGTTTTATCCACTCTTATAATATCTTTGTTTGGTAAAGAGCATTTTCTTAACTATTTCCTGTGAAGTCAAGTCATTAATTTCTCCTCTTATCTTTTAATTTCTTTTAGCATTTTAGGACAGCCCTTTTTGGCATAGTTTTCCTCCAACAATTAATTTTTTTCTTGCACATCATTTTGCTTTTTCCCCCTTTGTTTCTTTTTTTCGGAGTCTGTAATTTATCCTTTCAAGACTGCTTTGGAAGCTTCCCAGAGGATGGGCGGGGAAATTTCCCCACTATCATTTTCGTTCAGATAAGTCTTAATGTTGTTGGAATTTTTTACCTTAAACAACGAGTCATTAAAGGTAAGTTTATGCTTTGCCCGTCCGTGACGTCCGCGAGGTGAAATTTTGTAATTTTGGCCGACACGCCCTCTCCAGCGCCGTCCACGGGAGAGTTATGTTTTCATATTCTGTACAGTGAATGAGCAAATGCTTAACAGTTTCTGGTTCTTGACAGTGATTACATAAACCGGTAGGATGTTTGCCTATTCAATGACCTATTGAGTCCGGTGTGGCCCAGTCTCATGCAAGTAAAGGCTTTCTCTTCCCTTGTGTTCCTGCCCATGGATCAGTATGAACTAACATTACTCTGTATCTGATACAGATGCCGTCCAGTATCAAAGATTCCAATAATCCTGCCAGAATTCATACACATGACTCTTAATAATGGGATTGATTTCAGGTTTGCTTATTTCAAATTTTAGGGAATTTTTAGCCAGCAAATCAACCATTTGATTACCATCCACCCCAACATGGGCATGAACCCAAATGAAGGAGACCTTTACACCTTTCCTAGACAGAGTATCATATAGAAGATGCTATATAGAATATCCTGTCTACAATCAGATTTTCCAGATTTAATGCTTTGCAGTGCAGAGACAATGTGATAGTTTCTGACAATGTTGTGACACTGCAAAGTAGATTCAACCCATTCAATCACACATCGTATTGCTATGAGAAAGATTATCTATTAACCTCCTCTTAACCGCTATCTCAAGGTCAGGTATGAAAAAAGCAGCACCTGTTTGCCCACTCTCAGGATTTAGAACCATCGATATAAAGAGTGATTGGATCTGTGGCTATTTTGGACAAACTCTGCTTCAGGGAAATATATGATTTATCTTCAAGAAAGACATGTCTGTGATTTGGGGTTATCATCTGGTCTATATGACCAGAAGCAGGAGTTGTGTGATCCAAAAGTAAGCCTTTGGTGTCCGCGTTGGTGGAGGTGATGCCTCCAGGGGTTCAGCTGGGATGGACATGGGCTCTGTCTGAACCTCTGGCACCGACGTCAGGCTGAAGAAGTGCTGGATACTCTCAAGAGCAAGCGATGGTCTTAAAGAGATGGTCTTGAAGGCACACGTTTATCATAGATTAAATGTTTATCATAGAGTCAAAGTTGTTGGCTGGAAAAGGCAAAAAGGGTCCTTCGTTTTAGTTTTTGCTTTGAATCTGCAACGCACAATCGCATCCAAAGGATGGGCTCAAAATTATTAAGGAAAGAGACTAAAAGTCTCCTTCGTCAAGGTTCTGGTGGAACTGCCTATTGGGATTGGCTTGTGTTTTAACTAAAATGGCCGCTGGATTTCTACGCCAAAGTTCAACCAATCAGCACACATGCTATTGTGCTGAGTCAGGAGGACTGAGCAGATGTCCTGAGAAGGAAGTGGTTAATCCATTGTCCATTATGTAGAGCAGGGGTGTCAAACTCATTTTGGGCCAGGGGCCGCTTTTCGACGCTCAGGCTGGGTCGCGGGCCGAACATAATGTAAAAAATAAAATAATAAAAAATATAACAAATGTTATATAGCCTAGTAATAGTTCTATGTGGACACTGAGTCCATATTCATGCAGCAGCAGCAGGAACAGGAACATGGACGTGTGATATGATTCTGATATTAAAATGTTTGTATCACAGACATGTTGATGTTGCTGCACTAACTCAATATGAGCTCACTATTTTTACAGTTTAAGCTTATTTTAGTGACAAATGATTCATGTGGTGAATCAAATGAGAGCTCAAAGCAGCTTCACTCCGTCATGTTCAGACTTTATTACACTCTGACCTGTGTTTTTACCTGTGGCTCATGATCTGCCCAGGTTTTGCACTGGTTTGGATGTTTTCCTCACAGAGTTGTCAGCAAAGAAGTTTGTTTTCTTGTTGTTAGCTTCACATTAGCGCCGCTTTTAGCACAGCTCTAACGTCCACAAAACCGCCTCTTTTCTTTATTCCTCGTGTTTCCCACGATCTGCCCTGGGGCAGAGCGCTACAGGTCATCGCTGCGTGTTTCCATCGGTGTGTTCCATTTTAAACCTGCTGCGATGAGTGTCGCTGGTCGCTGTCGTTTGTAGCCTCCCGTGTGTCGAGCCCAACAGCCCTCGCACACACAGCAGCGCAGAGCAGCGCGGGCGAGGGGCCGCGGCTGCAAAGGATTGTGGGAATTGTAGTTCTAGCGATTAAAAACGCGATATATCTATTGGAAATGAATAATTATAAACTAGAAATGTTCGGCGGGCCAGATGAAAACATCTGGCGGGCCACATCTGGCCCGCGGGCCTTGAGTTTGACACATGTGACGTAGAGCATTAGGCTATATTACCAAATTAGACAAACAGAAAAAAGGCATTCACATGACAATGCAAGCAATATTGATATTAATCACCATTTCTAATTTAAATTCATCCCATGAAGTCTTTAAATAGAGGAGATTGTTGTTGTTGAGATGGCTCTTATGAGTCCATATTGATCCAGTTTAAAAATTCTTGAAATCTTGAAACAAACATCTGATCCACTTCTAAACAGCAGTGTCTCTGTTTAGGAGATAATTGGAATGTTCACTAAGGTCCAATTTGGGTAAGGGGCTTTAAAACAGTGGTCCTTCTGTTGACACTCCCTGCTCCAGTTCTTAAAGTTCTGAGGTAAGATGAAGGTTGCTTACACATCAGACCAAGGCACTGAGCGTGGCACTCCCACAGGAGCTCCCTCTGTGCTGGGTACAGTGCAGACACAGGCCGAGTGTGTGTGCGCGTGTGTGTGTGTGTGTGTGTGCCTGCCTGCGTGACAAGGGGTGGGAGTTAAACTTGTGCATTTGAAAGTAAATAGTTTTACTTAGAGTAGAGCGATACTGTAGTGATTTTTCTGGTTGCAAGGCAGAGCTGTTTGAGCTGGTTGGATCTGTATGACACACCTGTACATTGTGTGTGCAGACGGCTGTGTTGTGAGCCTGCAGCAGTGGAGTAAAGTGAATATCTGATCACAAGGCAAGACCAGCGTGCAGCCCATGTGGGTAATAGAGCTGGCCTGATGCACACTCACATTTGAAAAGTAGTTGAAAGCAAAATACAGGTCATTCAATATTCATGTCCTACAGTGGAGTGTCTGCCTCCATGTGTCACAGACGAGGAGCTGCTTTGAACAAAATTCTGTTGTATACCTCATGAGGACTTGTGCTCTTTCAATCCCAGCTCAGAGGAGAAAAGGGCTGAGCAAGGGAGGACGGGCAACACTCTGTTAAACTGTAGTGCAAAAGTGACAAGATTTCTAAAAAAAAGAAGAAAAAATAAATAAATAAAATTGTAGCAACATGGGTATGGAACTGTAGAGTATGGATAAGGGCAAAGAAGGTACAAATGCTGTACAGGTCAGGAACTTGGAGGACCTAACTAAATATAAACAAGCCAAATGAATGTCTTAATGGTGAAACATGTCAGAAGTGGGCGGTCATATACAACTTTGATTCTTACAAACAAACATGACTTCTAATCTCGTACATGCATTAGATAATAAAATAAATTCACGTATTTTTACAATTGGTACAGTACAGAGGTTCCTGTACTGGCCTTACTGGCAGATGACAGACGGTTGAGTCATTTGGAGGAGAATCCCTGGGTAAAATCTGTGTTTAGTTTGTATGTTTTGATCAGCTCCTTCCATGTTGTAAATAAAGATGTTACAATCTTAAACTGAATGGCTTATGACCAAGTTTTGTCCCAAATAGCACAGATTTGAGATTTAAAGTCTGGATAACAAAAGCTTTAAACCTTTTTCACCAGACTGTAAAAGAAAATTACATGAAAAGTTTTGATATGTTGAAAGAATCATTTGACTTTGAGAAAAAGGACTTTTATCGGTATTTACAAAGAAGGTGTTATAACCAAGAAATTAAACAAAGCAATGACCACCCTAACCATCTGAATTATTTGATTAAGTTTATAAATCGGAGCTTTCAATGGGAATATTGTCAAAATGATGTGTATTGATGATTCAGGTAGCGTCTCTACTAATTATATTAAAATAAATGGTAAAGAGGGTAATTTTAATTTGATTGCCAAATAATTGGAAAATGTATGTACCTCTCAGTGGAGAACCAAAAAAATCACATGTCTGGAGGGAATTTTGTTGAAAAAATGTATTACGATTTTTCCTCACTTACGCACACATATGCACAAACAAACATACACACGCGTAAACGCAGGTACATCCACGCACACACACACCCCCACACACAATTTCCCCGCTCTGAAGTTTCTAGACTGTTGTCCCTCTATTTGTCTAATGTCTGTATTGTTGTCCGTTGTCCTTATGACGTTTTTGTTCTTGTTGTACAGATCTTACTTGCAGAAAATTAATGGATGAGCATAGATTTTACCCAGGGATTCCTAATTCCAGCTTGGAAAGTCTTAAATGAATTATCATGAAGTATGTTTAGTCCTTATTGTATGTTCCTTTTAATACAGTATTACACAAATCGTGATGAGGCATTATTAAAGTGAAAGCCTGCTGCGGATTACACCATTTCTCTCCCTGGGGACTGAAGGCGAAAAGATGTGTATGTTATCAAACTGCAGCAAAAACAATTGGCACAGTGTTAATGAGAGCTGCCGGAGAGAATTTGATGTGTACACCAAAGGCAAGAGGACGGGAACAAATCAAAGGCAGCTCTGGAGCCATATGCTCTGGCAGCTCAGCACATCTCCACTTGACACCAGCATTAATATTCATTAGTCAGTCTAGAGGGAACAGCTTTCTGAAGACATGACAACCTTTGAATATAATTTTACCTGCAACAGTGCTAACACTTCACTGTTCCAACTGTTCTATGACAACCCAAAAAGACAGCGGATACAGGAGTAATAAATATGAAATAACTTCATCTTAAATGTCAGGACTCTGCACATCATTAGCCTCATAATAGCATTATTGCCTTAATCATATTTCTTTTAAAAAAAAAACAAAAAAACTGTACTACTGGGACTACTGCAAGTAGTCCCAAACATGTAATCCTTCTTAATTGTCACATTTTCCCCAAAGTCTTACAAATAGTCCATTTTCAAATTTAGTCTGAATGTCATCTCAATTTTTCAAATGTCAATTATATTGTCAGTCAACTATTAAGAATTGTTATCCTGCAGCCAGAAAAAGGTGAAAAAAGGTCTTTATTGACCTCAAAATAGTTTTACAGATTTTCCAACAGTTATCATTTCCTTGTTGTGCTTTTGTGTAGGCATCTTGTCCTTAGGGTGAACCAGTTTTTGTCTTAACGTGTTGCCTGGTTTGAAATAAACAGGGACTTCATGTTGTCTAAAGATTGTCTGCAGTTTTTCTGACAGTCCTGAGACATAAGGGACAGAGACACCCCTTCTTCTTGGTTCTGTTTCCCTTTTGTCCCTTTTGTCCTGCTTCTTGGTTCTCTTCACTTTGTTCAGAGCCCAGTCGGGTATCCACAGGCTGAGAGAGCATTCCGGATGTGTGTTTCCTCTTTCCTCTTTCCCTCTGAGCTGGTGGGCACCGCTTGTGCTCTGTGTTATAGTGTTCTGATCACACCCAGCTTGTGCTGTAGAGGGTGGTTAGAGCCAAAGAGCAGGTACTGATCCGTGTGTGTGGGTTTCCTATATACTTCTATCTGGACCTTCCCGTCTTCTCTGATAGTGGAACAATGGCAAGGCAAGTTTATTTGTAGAGCATAATAATCGTACACAAGGCAATTCAAAGTGCTTCACACAACAGGAAAAAAATGCATTAAAATCACAAAGACAAGACAGAAATCACAAAATCTTAATTTAAAAAAAGTGCCATTTTCAGGCTATCCGTCAAATAGTTCAAGACATAAAAAAGAAAAGTGCAAAGAAAAGCATTTCAGTCATATTCACAGCCAAACAAAACAGTTTATACCTTAGATTTGAACATTGCCAGTAGAACCTGTCTCACATCCTCAGGAAGACTGTTCCAGATTTTAGCTGCATAAAACTGAAACGCAGATTCCCCATGTTTAGTCCTGACTCTGGGCACCAGCAGGAGGCCGGTCCCTGAGGTCCTCAGAGTCCGAGATGGTTCATATGGCACTAACATGTCCGAGATGTACTTTGGTGCTAGGCCATGGAGAGACTTGTATACAAGCAGAACTGCTTTGAAGTCTATTCTCTGAGCCACAGGGAGCCAGTGCAGAGACCTGAGCACTGGACTAATGTGATCGTACTTCCTGGTTCTAGTCAGGACCCGAGCAGCGGCGTTCTGGATGTACTGCAGCTGTTTTACAGCTCGTTTGGAGAGGCCAGTGAGCAGGCCGTTACAGTAGTCTAATCTACTAGAGACAAACGCATGGATAAGTCTCTCCAAGTCTGGTTTAGACACTATACTTTTGATTTTGGCTATGTTTTTTAGATGGTAAAAAGCTGCTGATGTTATTGATTTGACGTGGCTGTTAAAATTCAAGTCTGAGTCCATTATTACCCCCAGATTTCTAACTTGATGTGTAGGTTTTAGAGCGAGACTCTGGAGGTGACTGCTAACACTTTCTCTTTGTTTCTGTGGGTCAAAGACGATGATTTCAGTCTTGTCTGAGTTCAGCTGGAGAAAGTTGTTTTGCATCCACACACTGATCTGTTGGATGCAGTGACAGAGTGAATCCACTGGTCCATATTCACCTGCCGTCAGTGAAACATAGATTTGAGTGTCGTCTGCATAATTGTGATAGGACACATTCTCGCTGCGTATCAACTGACCTAACGGCAGCATGTAGAGGTTGAACAGAAGGGGTCCCAGTATTGACCCTTGGGCCATCCCAGAGGTCAGGGACATCTGGTCTGAGACACAGTTACTAATTTCAACAAAGTACTTCTTGTCTTCTCGATAGGACTTTAACCAGTTTAGGGCAGTGCCAGTGATGCCCACCCAGTCCTCTAGTCTCTGTAAGAGGGTCCCATGATCAACAGTGTCAAAAGCAGCACTCAGATCTAACAGAATTAAGACTGAGGCTTTGCCCGCGTCAGTGTTCAGGTGGATGTCATTTGTCACCTTGACAACAGCAGTCTCAGTGCTGTGATGAGGTCTAAAACCTGAAAACATCAAATGAGTTGTTTATTAAGAGGAAATCAGTGAGCTGTTGGTAAACAACCTTTTCAAGGACTTTGCCCCAAAATGGCAGATTAGAGATGGGCCGGTAATGACTCAGTACTGCGGCATCAAGACTGCTCTTCTTTAGGAGAGGCTTTATGACCGCAGTTTTCAAAGACATTGGGAATGTTCCAGATTGAAAGCAACATGTTAACTATGTGAGTGAGTGGTGCTAACAAACTGTTCAGCACAGACTTTAGAAATCTGGTGGGTAACGCATCGAGGCAGCATGTAGATGAACTCAGAGCTGACTCACTTTGCACCTGTAACTGACAAAACTGTCCAGGAGATTGTCACCAGTCTAAGTGTGTAGGTGGTTTTAGGGTTATGTTTTGCATTGTAGAATTTATAGCACTTTTAATGCCCTGAACTCTGACATTAAAGAATAATGCAAACTCATTACACTTGGATGCGGAAATGAGTTCTAACGGCAGCTGAGCTGGAGGGTTTGTTCATCTGTTTACAGTGGCAAACAGGACACGCGAGTTGTTACTGCAGCTTCCAATTACCGGTATTTCAGAAAAAGTTCTACTAGTTCTACATAAAATGTGGTTGTGCATGTACAACTTCTCTCTATGTTCAAGTCTGGGCTCCGGCTGGGCCACTCAAGGACATTCACAGAGTGGTCCTGTAGCCACTGTTATGCTAGCTGTGTGCTTAGGGTCATCTTGTTGGAAGATGAACCTTTGCCCAGTCTGAGGTCCAAAGTGCTCTGGAGCAGGTTGCCTCTTTCCATTGAACCTGACTCCAAGTTGCCGCAGCAGAAAAGAAAAAAAAACAGCATGATGCGGCGGCCACCACCATGCTTCACTGTGGGCATGGTACAGGCCAGGTGATGAGTGGTGCCTGGATTCCTCCAGACAGGACGCTTGTCAAGCCAAAGGGTTCAATCTTTTTTCAGTTCCATTTTGCAAACTCCAGGTCGGCTGTTATATGTCTTTTACTGAGGAATAGCGTCCGTCTGGTCACTCTACCATACAGGCCTGGTTGGTGGAGTACTGCAGAGATGGTATTTCTTCTGGAAATGTCTCCTCTCTCCACAGAGACATGCCATGACCATCGGGTTCTTGGTCAACTCACTGACTAAGGCCCTTCTGCCCTGATCGTTCAGTTTGGCAGGGCAGCCAGCTCTAGAAAGAGTCTTGGTTGGTCAAATCAGAATCAGAAAGAGTTTATTGCCATTGTCAATGAACAAAATTCACAACATAGGAACTTGTCTCGGCCTTAAGGTGCAACATAAAACACTGAGCAATAATAAAACAACATATATTCAATCAAAAAAGGGCATGCATTAAGAAACAATTTAAAATTACTATATACAATAAAAATAAAAATAGGCATTTCTATGTACACAAGTTTACAGTTATGTTTAAAGTTTGAGTGCAGAAAGTGACAGTGCAGTGAGTGGTTGAATATTTGCAGTTAAAGTGACAGGTGTTTTGAAGTGTTCATGACACTTCAAAACCTCCAACGGCGGAGGGAAAGAAACTATTCTTGTGGCGGGAGGTTCTGGTCCGGATGGACCGTAGCCTCCTGCCTGAGGGGAGTGGTTCAAACAGACCATGTCCAGGGTGAGAAGGGTCAGCTGTGATCCGACCTGCTCGTCCCAGCCCTGGAGACGTACAGGTCCTGCAGAGATGGAAGTCTGCAGCCGATCACCTTCTCAGCAGAACGCACAATGCGCTGTAGTCTCTGTTTGTCCCTGGCTGTGGCTCCAGCGTACCAAACGGTGATGGAGGAGGTGAGGATGGACTCAATGATGGCCGTGTAGAACTGCACCATCATCTGCACTGGCAGCTTGGCTTTCCTCAGCTGCCGCAGGAAGTACATCCTCTGCTGGGCCTTCTTGATGAGGGAGCTGATGGTGGGCTCCCACTTGAGGTCCTGGGTGATGGTGGTGCCCAGGAAGCGGAAGGAGTCCACGGTGGTGATGGGGGAGTCTGTCATGATGAGGGGGGGCTGGGGGGCTGTGGCTTTCCTGAAGTCCACGATCATCTCCACTGTCTTTCTGGGCGTTGAACTCCAGATTGTTACCGCTGCGCCCCAGGACACCAGCCGGTCCACCTCCCTCCTGTAGACAGACTCATCCCCGTCCGAGATGAGCCCGATGAGGGTGGTGTCGTCCGCAAACTTGATGAGTTTTACGGAGTCGTGGCTGGAGGTGCAGCAGTTTGTGTACAGGGAGAAGAGCAGAGGGGAAAGTACACAGCCCTGTGGAGCTCCTGTGCTGATAGTCCGAGTGTCTGAGACATTCTTCCCCAGCCGCACGCACTGCCTCCGATCCGTCAGGAAGTCAGTGATCCACCTGCAGGTGGAGTCAGGCACGTTGAGCTGGGAGAGCTTGTCCTGGAGCAGAGCAGGGAGGATGGTGTTGAAAGCAGAGCTGAAGTCCACAAACAGGATCCTGGCGTAGGTTCCCGGGGAGTCCAGATGCTGCAGGATGAAGTGGAGTGCCAGGTTGATGGTGTTGTCTACAGACCTGTTGGCTCTGTAGGCGAACTGCAGGGGGTCCAGCAGGGAGGAGGTGAAGGACTTGAGGTGGGGCAGGACCAGGCGTTCAAATGACTTCATGACTACAGACGTCAGCGCCACAGGCCTGTAGTCATTAAGTCCAGTGATCCGGGGCTTCTTGGGGACAGGGACAATGATGGCAGACTTGAAGCAGGCTGGGACATGGCATGACTCCAGGGAGGTGTTAAAAATGTCTGTGAAGACGGGGGTTAACTCTCCTGCGCAATGTCTTAATGTAGCGGCAGAGACGCCGTCTGGTCCAGCAGCTTTTCGGGGGTTGGATTTCCGAAATAGCCTGTGAACATCCTGTTCCTGAACTGAGAGGGTGGTGGGGGAGGTGGGGGTGACCAGGTTTGGGTTGGCGGAGGTGGCCACCGTGGGGGAGGGGGGGTGGTCACATCAAACCTGGAGTAGAAGGTGTTAAGTTGCTCAGCCAGTTTTCGATTGTCTGCAGCAGGGGGGGCTCGGGGCTTGTGGTTGGTGAGGAGCCGGAGCCCCCTCCACACGGAGGCGGGGTTGTTGTTAGAGAACTGCTGCTTCAGACGCGTATTGTACTGTGATCTCGCTCGAGAAACCTCTTTGCTAAATCCATACTTTGCGTCTTTGTAGCGCCCCCTGTCACCAGCCCTGTGCGCTGCCTCCTTCTGCTGCCTTAACTGCCTCAGTTTTAGGTGTGAACCACGGTTTGTTATTGTTGAAAGTGACTTTGGTTTGTGTTGGTATGATGCTGTCCTCACAGAATCGAATGTATGACGTCACAGTGTCCGTGTACTCATCCAAACTATCTGTGGCAGCTCTGAAGAACCTCCCAGTCTGTAATGTCCAAACACACACGTAGCTCCTCCACTGCCTCATTGGTCCACTTCTTAGATTTCCTCACTGCAGGTTTGGAGAGCTTCAGCCTCTGCCTGTACGTGGGGATCAGGTGAACCATGGCGTGATCTGAGAAGCCGAGAGCAGCGCGATTCACGGCGCGGAAGGCGTTACTGACTGTTGTGTAACAGTGATCCAGCGTGTTCTGCTCTCTGGTTGGAACTTTTAATAAACTGTCTGTACTTTGGTAGTTCGTGGCTGAGATTCCCCTTGTTAAAATCACCCAGGATAATACACAAGGAGTCCGGGAAGGTCCGCTCCACACTCAGGATCTGGTCCGCGAGCGCGTGCTGTGCCACGTGCACGTTTGCGCTTGGCGGGATGTAAACAACAGCCAGAATGAATGAGGCGAACTCACGTGGCGAGTAAGGACAAGAGCTCTTCACGGGTGTAAGAGCACGCAGACACACAATTTACAAACAAAAACAGACAAAACAAAGAGCACCTAAAGGCCAGGGCATCCGTCTGCGGCGCCATCTTGGTTCAGATGTTTCCAATTGCGGATGATGAAGGCCACTGTGCTCCTTGGAACCTTCAATGCTGCAGAATTCTTTCCTTACCCTTTGCCAGATCTGTGCCTGATACAGTCCTGTCTCTGGAGGTCTACAGACAATTGCTTGGACTTCATGGCTTGGTTTGTGGTCTGACATGCATTGTTAGTGTTGGGACCTAGCAGGGGATTTCCCAGATCATGTCCAGTAAACTGAGTTTACCACAGGTAAGCATCTCAAGGATGATCAGTGGAAAAACGATGTACCTGAGATAAATTTAGTCATGGAAACGCTGTGAATAGTAACGTATATGTGCTTTTGTTGTTGCTTTTTAAAAATACATTTTCAAAGAATTATAAGGCAAATTAATTATCAGGCAATTATTGAGGCAAATAATGAATGTAATCCTTCTTGGAATAAGGCAACATAACAAAATGTGGAAAAAGTTAAGCACTGTGAATACATTCTAGATGCACTATATCTATCTTGCACTTGCCATTATGTGTGTTTCACTTCGTAGATTTCAGTGATTTGACTTGATTTAAAGGCTGCAGTTACATCTCAGCAAAATACAAGTTCACATTCAGATTCATCACAGATCGCCTCTCTCACTTAAATTGTGAGACCTCAATATCAGCCTCATGGTGACACCAGTATATTACAGCATGCATTTTAACCTTTACTGTGCCCATTCAGTTACAAGTTCTACAAGACTTTATAAGTACAGTTCTTTTCAATTATATTGAAGTAAAAAAAAATACAAATATTGAGGGGGGTCTCCAAATGAATTGTTTTTAAATGTCTTATTTTCCCACATGTGGAACATTCCAGGAAAAACAATGACCATCTCTCCAAATCAGCTGGTAGTGTGACCTCCACCACAAAAGTTACAGAGGGCACCTTTAGCATTGGGCCCAGCCCATCATCTGACATTATTACATCATTAAAGTCTAGACCTTGAAGCAAACTTTCTCTGTACTGGTGAAGCGTCGTATCACACACTGAACTGTACAAACTGAGCTGACGTGATGTTTGTGTGTGTGTTTGTGCTGTAGCTGGAAAAGAAACAGGTGACCCCGCCCTTTGTGCCTCAGATCTCCGACGAGCTGGGCCTGGAGAACTTCGACACACAGTTCACGAATGAGCCTGTGCAGCTAACGCCCGATGACCAGTGAGTTCACTCCGCCTCTCTGTCCTGATCATGCCACAATATGTTAGTAACATATTATAATACAGTTGACATGTGCATGTGACAAAGAAATATTACTGTAAAAATGTATGTGTGACTTTCAATGGTAATATTTTGTAAAATGTATTTCTTAATGCGGTATCAACACATTTTAATATCATTGGTACTGTGAGCCAAGCATGCATTGTATCCAATGGTCAGCATATAAGTGAACTAAGCAGCCGCTTAGGGCCCCGAGGTGTTAAAAGTGCCCCCAATCTGGCAACCTGACTTTTGCAAAGTTCAAGCGCAGCGTGCGGTCCAAGCGTAGTAGTGCTACTGCTGCGCAAACAGCGTAGTAGTGCTGCTAGAGCGGCAGCGCACACAGCGGTAACATATAAAACACAAACAGCATTTATTTGTAATGACAAACTGGCAACCAAGGCACCTGAACTGCGCTGATTGTCAACTTCATTGTGCGCGAGCGGAATGAAAGCAAGACATAAACACAACAGAACGTGGTCTTCATGTCCAAAAGAATGATGAAAAGAAATTGCAATCTCAACAACACTCTCCAGGTATTGAAGTTATTTTACATCATGTCAGTGAGCCGATAGCACTCTGACGAGACGAGATCTCCGGGGCCCAGTACATACCTGAGTTAGCAAGTGCCGCACCACTAATAATAAGTTTGAATGAAGGCTGTTAAGAATTCCACCAGCCTGGTAGTGTGAGCAGTAGGTGAGTGAGGCGGTGTCTATGCCCCAGTTTGGAATGTACAGTGTAAGCCCCTCATTCATGGATAACGATCAGTGCAGCCCCTTGTTAGAGATGAGAAGTTTTTAAGAAATAGTTTAAATTACCTGGGAGGTCGCGTCTTTCCTTTGCGTCCCCTCTTTCTCTCTCTCTACCTCTCTCGCTCCAAACATGCAGGAGCCCAACCCCCGCGTTGTTCGTGCATCACCGTGCGTCAGATCGCAGCGCTGCGTAAGAAAGCCTTAACAGATCAGTCGTGACTCATGATGTCTGTTTTACTTTGACTTCATCAGAAATAGGCGCAACGCTGGCTGACGAGAGGAACGTAAAGGTTTCTGCTTCCATTAGCCAATCACATTGACTTTCCTCTGCACAAAACAATGCTGCAGAGTCCAGTGTGCGATGTTCTGACCAGAACAAACGGGTCTTTATATTCTAATAAACTTTTAAAAGAGCAATACAAAATTTCAATTTATTTTACACTAGAACTCCCAAGGCCGTCGATTTGACGGTTTTCAGAATTGTACGTCTAATTACTCTGGTTACGTTGCTCTTTCAGATTCATGGGCTCTTGACTTTTTCTTTACCTTTGTCTATATCATCCCCCTATTGCAATCCAACCGAAATAAAAACGTTAAAACGAGTTCTGAGTAATTCTTCCTCTAACTCCCACACCCGTCAGTTTGACAGCTCTATAAAAAACATTGTCATTTTCCCCCGCGGATGACAGTGCAGCGCGAGCGTTGAGTCACCTTTAGTGTCTCTCACAGCAAAGTGAAAGGTAAAATGGATTTGAGGCGATTATCCGTACAAGAGGCCCTGGTAATGCTTCAATGCTTCAAAACATTGATGAGGTTTCAATCGGGAGGTGAAGGCGAGTCAGACGAGGACTCGTGGGTCTTGGGCAGCTCAGCCGAACCAGGAAGCGATTCAGAGGACGAAGAACAAGCCCAAGCAAAAAGAAGCCGGTAAAATCTCCCTGGCAGTAGATCGATTGTAAATGTTCAAGGTATTTATGACAAACTTTATTATATAGTTATGGCATTTTAGGCTGTCGAGATCAATAAACTAAGTGCCTGTTGCTTCAGCTGCCCCGGTAACATCGCCGAACGTGAGAGACATACTTTTGGCAACGGCGACAATATTCAGGTATTTTACAAATCCTGTGTTATTATAGTATTTGATTTGCTTTTTTTACGAAGATGGGTCCAGATCAATGAATGAATATGTGTATATTCTCTGTAACAGCGGCGTTGCTATTCCAAACAACCCTCCTCCTCTTCCTCCTTCCTCCGCTGAGGCTGGTCAACTTCGGCACTCTGAATAATGATAATAATCATTAAAGAAACTAATAGACCAACTTTTAGCGTGTTTCGAAGAATTATTCTTTTGATTATTTCATTTCCAAAGCGCAAACGTCAAATTGACGGCTTGGGAGTTCTAGTGTTAAAAAACACCATTAGACTATCTGTTATAAATTATAATAAATGTGTAAATTGTGAAAAATAACCAGGCCTATTATAATTACGTCTGTTAAAAAACAATACTATATATTATAATATCAAAGTGGCAGAAACGCAGGCTTTTTATGATAGCGCCCCCTAGGTGTGGATCTTCACTTCTCGTTCTGTTCATTCTCTGTGGTAATTAACGTTTTTGCACCGTGTAGTTTTATCAGTGTTCATTGTTAATGCCAATGCTTATGCCAGGTGTTAAATTTAATAAACTTGTTTTGTCCCTTTGGCAAGAAGGAACAGTCGGGAGCAGTAAATGATAAATTAGTAAGGATAACTATTACTTTTTACATTATAGAAAAAGATTCAGTTGTAGTCATCTGGACTCAAAACGTTTCGACTCTCATCCAAGAGTCATTCTCAATCTGTGAAACAAGTCTGAGAAACTATATCCTACTCTGTGAAAGCCCTGCCCACAGGGCGGGAGCCCCTGATAATGGACTGTAGAAACTAACTGGGATGGGCCCTTTATCCGCATCCGAATGCCTCGGGCGTCTCCAGGGTTTCAGCAGACCATTATAAACAACTGGAAGGTTGAATCTTAAATCTCCATTACAATTTAACTTAACTCCTTTTTCAAACCATCTTTTCTCCAGCTCAGAATCTCCACCTCACTGTCTTCAATAGAGTGGTTTGTGGCTTTGAGATGAAGATGCACAGCGCTCTGGGGTCCTGAACTCAAGTGTCTTCTGTGTTGATAAAGCCTCTTGTGCAGTGGCTGTTTAGTCTCCCTTATGTACCGCACTTTACAACTTTACAACCGACGTATTACTTTTACATTTTCAGTTAAATGGAGAATGTGCATTTTAACGTGTTTGTTTTCAATTATATCGCTGTTTTATTTGTAGTTCTGCTGATGTTTGGTCAGTTTGTATTTGACCTTCCTTGTGTTATGTTATGATGAGTCCATTCATCCATGTGAAGTGGTGATTGCTTTAATTGTCTAATAACAATATTAGTTATTATTAACAAATACATTGTGATCCTCAAGTGTATGTATTAATAACTGACTTTAGTCACTTTCTCCTGGCAGTTTCATCACATCATCATTTTATGGCATTACAACCTCAACTTTTTAATCTTACTTAAAGGAACCACATTAAAATGCACCAGAATACAGGAAAAAAGTCTGAAATTTTCAGGGGGAGTGCCCCCAGATTCCCCCATTGAATGTGGCTGTAGACACTTAACACCCCCACAAATACATTTGTAACAACATCTCTGAGAGGTGTGTTATTTGTACAGGGAGTAGCGATGATGTCAGCGGAATACCAAGTCGAGTTGTGGGATTTGAGTCATCAATATCTGCGCTTGTGAGGTGCTGATAATAAACTAACCAAGTTGGTGAACGGATGCCCTGGCGTTTTGATGTGCTTTGTTTGCGTTGAAGCAAGTTCCTAGTTTGTGAATTGTTCAAAACATTTTGCTTGGGCCCCCTGAAGACGAAATAAGGAAGTATTTACATAAAATAATCATCCACATAATCAAGTATATGAATAAATAATGTTGTTGTTATAGGGATGTAAATAGGGATGCTTTGCTAATCTCACAATATGATATTAGAGGACAGTAGGGACAGCTGTGATGCGTTTTCTATTTGTCCATCCATCTTCTTCCGCTTATCTGGGCTGGGTCGCGGGGGGAGCAGTCTAAGCAGGGACTCCTAGACTTCCACTCCCCAGACACTTCCTCCAACTCCTCCGAGCGGGATCCAGAGGCGTTCCCAGGCCAGCCGAGAGACATAGTCCCTCCAGCGTGTCCTGGGTCTTCCCCGGGGGCTCTTCCCCGTGGGACATGCCCGAAACACCTCCCTAGGGAGTCACCCAGGAGGCATCCGGAACAGATGCCCGAGCCACCTCAGCTGGCTCCTCTCAACGTGGAGGAGCAGCGGCTCTACTCCGAGCTCCTCCTGTGTGACTGAGCTCCTCACCCTATCTCTAAGGGAGCGCCCAGATCTCCAGATCTACAAAGCACATGTGGACTGGTTGGGCAAACTCCCATGAACCCTCGAGCACCTGATGGAGAGTATAGAGCTATTGGAGTATTTCGTGGAGTATTCCACGAAAACCACTCTACTCCTCCTCCAGAGGCACTGTCCCCGACCGCAAAGTATTCCTTCCACTGACCGACGACATCCCCGATCGAGGTCAGCAGGTCTCCACCCGCACCATAAACGGTGTTGGTGAAGTACTGCTTTCCCCAAAACGCCGGACGGTTTGCCAGAATTTCTTTGGGGCCGACTGATAGTCATCGTCCATGGCTTCCCCCAAACTCCTCCCAGCCCCGGGTTTTTGCCTCTGTGACAGCACAAGCTGCGGTACGCCTGGCCCACCGATACCTGTCAACGGGCCTCAGGAGTCCCACAAGCCAAAGAGGCCTGATAGGCCTCCTTCTTCCGCCTGACGGCATCCCTTACTTTCTGCGTCCATCCCCGGGTTCGGGGATTACCGCTACGACAGGCACCTGAGACCTTGCGACCACAGCTCCGAGCAGCCGCATTGAAAATGGAGTGTCGAGAACATGGTCCACTTGGATTCCATGTCCCCACCTTCCCCCGGGATCTGGGAGAAGCTCTCCCGGAGGGGTGAATTGAAGACCCTGCTGACAGAGGGCTCCACAAGACGTTCCCAAAAGACCCTTCCTCGGCCGCCAGCAGATCCAACTCACCACCAGGTGGTGATCGGCGTGACAGCTCCGCCCCTCTCTTTAACACGAGTGTCCAAGACACGCGGCCGGAGGTCAGATGACACAACAAAAACAAAGTCATTTGATCTCACCCTTGTGCTTGAACATGGTGTTCGTTATGGACAGTCCGTGACTAGCACAGAAGTCCAATAACTGAACACCGCTCGGGTTCAGATCGGGGGGGCCGTTCTTCCCAATCATCCCTCTCCAGGTGCCACTGTCGTTGCCCACGTGGGCGTTGAAGTTCCCCAGTAGAACAACGGCGTCCCCGGTCGGTGCACTGTCCAGTACCCCTCCCAGGGACTCCAAGGCGGCCGGGTACTCTGCCCTGTTGTTCAGCCCGTAGGCCGACACAACAGTGAGAGACTTGTCCCCAACCCAAAGGCGTAGGGACGCGATCCTCTCGTTCACTGGGGTAAACTCCAACACGTGGCGTTTGAGGTTTGGGGCAATAAGCAAACCCACACCAGCCCGCCGCCTCTCGCCGCAGGCAACACCAAAGAAGTGAAGCGTCCAGCCCCTCTCGAGAAGATGGGTTCCAGTGCCCAAACTGTGCGTGGAGGTGAGGCCGACTTTATCTAGTCGGTACCGCTCAACCTCCCACAGCGATCCGAGACGGAGCGGATGCGCTGCGGACCTCGGGTGCGCTGCGAGACCCCCGTTTCAAAAGACAACTGGCGCGTGTAAATATCTTATGTTACAACGTAGGCACCTTAGTAGGCTTATTGACAAGTGTTCCTGTGCACATGCAGGAATCACACAGCTCTGTTTTCACCTCACACGTCCCACACAGTCCACTGAAAGCTGCAGTTCATGGTGGTTTAGTTGGGTTGGCAGCGCCCGTTGTTGGGGCTCTGTCATTCTCTCTCTGGAACTTGCGGGTGGAACAGCGCCTGGAGCAGCACCTGGAGCAGTGGCTGGAGCTCCTCAGGCAGATGAGCCTCAGTGTACTTGAGCTTGTTACGCAGTGCTTTGGATTGCTCCATATTGTTGGAAAATACAGCAACACACCACCTCTGTCTCTACATCTGGGCCAATGTAGCCATGCCAAACTACTCCTTTCTGTCAAAACACAGCTTGAGCAGCAGCTTGGTGACAAAAAGCATATAAATCTGTCTGTAGCCACATGACAGTATAGAAAACGTGTGGATTAACAGTCATAAAGTCTCACACTCAGCGTTTGGTTTTAGTACAACTAATTAGCCTATTTAATAAGCTCAGGGTCTATTTGACCATAGTGTTAAGCCCCAGGGCCCAGCAGAGTAAGGGCATGTGGCAACGGGGTAAAAGAAAAACAATCAAAGGTCTACAATTAAATAGGCTACAGTGAATGAATGACAGTTTTTATTAGCGTACGAGCCTTCGCTAAGAGCACACCTCTACATCACCCCTCCCCCACAAACAACTTCATACTATTTAATTCAACATTTTCACGACCACACGGTTCGAGATAGAGTTATGTCCCCTTTGGCTTTTATGTTAAGTGTGATGTGGAGAATGTGTGCCAAATTTCAACTGTTTAAGGCAAAGTAAACATTTTCATCCCATTCAAAATGCTTTTAAAGCAAAAGGCAAGGCAAGGCAAGTTTATTTGTAGAGCACAATTCATACACAAGGCAATTCAAAGTGCTTCACACAACAGGAAAAAATGCATTAAAATCACAAAGACATGGCAGAAATCACAAAATCTTAGTTCAAGACATAAAAGAGAAGAGTGCAAAGAAAAGCATTTCAGTCATATGCACAGCCAAACAAAACAGTTTTTAGTTTAGATTTGAACATTGCCAGAGTAGCGACCTGTGCTCACATCCTCAGGAAGACTGTTCCAGATTTTAGCTGCATAAAACTGAAACGCAGATTCCCCATGTTTAGTCCAGACTCTGGGCACCAGCAGGGAGGCCGGTCCCTGAGGTCCTCAGAGTCCGAGATGGTTCATATGGCACTAACATGTCCGAGATGTACTTTGGCGCTAGGCCATGGAGAGACTTGTATACAAGCAGAGCTGCTTTGAAGTCTATTCTCTGAGCCACAGGGAGCCAGTGCAAGAGACCTGAGCACAGGACTAATGTGATCGTACTTCCTGGTTCTAGTCAGGACCCGAGCAGCAGCGTTCTGGATGTACTGCAGCTGTTTTACAGCTCGTTTGGAGAGGCCAGTGAGCAGGCCGTTACAGCAGTCTAATCTACTAGAGACAAACGCATGGATAAGTCTCTCCAGGTCTGGTTTAGACACTATACTTTTGATTTTGGCAATGTTTTTTAGATGGTAAAAAGCTGCTGATGTTATTGATTTGACGTGGCTGTTAAAATTCAAATCTGAGTCCATTATTACCCCCAGATTTCTAACTTGATTTGTAGGTTTTAGAGCGAGACTCTGGAGGTGACTGTTAACTGACTGTTAAAAAAAAAAAAAAAAAAGAATATTTGTCGGTTGCTATGGTAGATAGAGGAATGCCGTCATTGGCTTTTTTGTTTAGAATGGCAAGAAGGATATCTGTGCTAAATATGATTTGTCTCCATCAAAGTAATTTTTTTGACTTAATTCAAATGTTCAAGGGGGCGTTGTAGAGCCTTTGTAAAGTATAGCTATATACATTTATATCATTGCGTTCAACTCATCATTTTGCACAAAACGTATATTTGTGCCGGGAAATAGGACATCTCATGCCAGAAATACGCAAGTTTTAAGACTTAACAAAAATGTTAATTTTTTTAAACAAGCTTGCCACGGCCAAATTTGGAATTGTACCAAAAATCTAAAGAATTACCTCATGGGTGTAGTTCATTTGGATATATTTTCAAGCCTTTTGACTGAAAATCCAAGGAGGAAAAAAAATTAAATGGGTGTAAAAATATTGGAAAAAATTGTGTTCCACCTACAATGGCCGACTCCCTGTGGGGTTTAGGCTGGGGTCATAATATAATTTTTTACTTGTCCTGACATGAGGTGTGTTTGTACCAAGTTACATAAGTCTAAGACGAAAAAGGCACGTCATTACAGTAATGCATTTTGAAATTTGAGATGGCATTTGAGAGTCATTTTGTGTCGTACATTTTTTCAGACTCAAAAAGTATATATATTTTCAGTAACGTTCAGTGGTCAAAATTGGGGTGGTTTGTGGAATAAAAATAAAAATAACGGAAACAATTTTTTTCAAATTTGTTTTACGGCTAACAAAACTCAATGACTCTAGAGTCATTGTCGTATTGTGCCCCATCATAATTAAGCCCGTTATGATTTTTTTCAGATGTCTACAACAGAGATAGTCTTTTATGAATTTTTAAAAATCGAATTTGGAGAGGGCGCTAGAGAGCCATGTTATCAGATACCCCTTACATTTTACTTCTGGGCGTTGGTGAGAGCAGGCTGCTAGTTGCAACGCTCTCCCTCTTTTCCAACCTTTTGCCTGCACTATTTATTGTAATTTTTGTAAATACTCTCTGGAGTTTTTGTACATTTCCTTGTAAGGCCAGGGCTCACAGACACGCATTGGCTCCGCTTGATTCGAGTTGTCACTATTTTGTATGTCCCGAGAGATTGGAACTATATGCGTGATCCTATTATTGAGTTATCGCTCACAACAGCGTGCGTTGGCAGGACCATACCCGAGGCTACTCCACGCCTGTCCAACATAGTTGATGTCTACACAAGAAGGATCAGCTTAGCTCAAGAAGTCTTCCCGTTAGTAGTTTAGTGCAGCTGTGCATGATGTTTCACTCGTACCGGGCAGCTGGTTTACAAGTCTGAGAGAAAGCACTGTTAAGCATTCTATCCATATATCATTATTTAGGTTAGCAGTTACTGGTATGAGCAGGAAACGGAACGATTTATGGACGCGTGAGAAAAGTGGACAAACATGATATGCATAATTTTTCTGCGAGTTTTTGGTGGACATTGATGTATATAATGAATAGTGAGCAGAATAGACAACATCAGTGTTATAGTGTTAATTAAACGCAGTCCTATAATTTACTTTATGTATTATATTTCATGATTCGTTTAACTCATCAGACATATCATTAGAGCGTTTACAACCTAACATAAATGAATTTAATATGCTTGGGATCTGTATATTTGTAAATATAGGGTTATTGTATCTCGCAATGTAACTTAACACTCTAAATTCAAAATCGCTCTGTCCCGCAAGGGTATTGCTCTATCAAGAGAATCACGAACCTTAAAGTCGATCTGAGTTATGAACGAAGACAGTGCGATTCTCAGAGTATTCAAATCTTACACTCGAACCTTACTCATACACTGATATCATTCGTGAGGAAGACATGTAGCTACTGAGCGGACAGCCCTCACACAATGTCCACAAACCCAATGACTTGATAGATACTGCCACAAGATAGCTCATGTGGGTGTCTCGTCTACGTGCAGTATAGGTAGCACATCAGACTTGTCGCAGCTCTCACTATCGCTATGTACTCTCGCGAGATAGACCTAGAATGCAAGCTCACCAACTAGGAGTATTCGCTGGACGCGCGTTAATCTTAGGAGAGAACGCCAGCCTTGAAGCATGCCTGTCTCGCAACATAGGACCTATAATGACTATGACCTCTCATCATAACTCATTCCCGTACGTTTCTGAACATACGCTCGCCCTTATTAATATATGTAGGTCTGGAAAAGTGGCTCCTTATTAGGAGTATATTTGGTCATCTTGGTAGCCATTTGAGGACAATATGCACTATAACACAATCAACCATCTTAGAATGTGCCATTTCATAATATATTATGCAAATTATAGGAACTGAAAAGCTAGTAATTACACTATAGAGATCTATTGTTATCAATTTGGGCTATCGACGATTATATCCTCACTAGTTTTCTGAAATACTTTTGTAAGTGGATTGTTCTTCTCACTTTCTCTTCTTTCTGTGTTTACGTTAGAGTAAGGAGTTCGTATGATCAAATATTATTTACCAACAATTTGTGTTCCGCTGAGATCTATTATTAAATATTTAAAGAAGCAGTACACTGCCTGTGTGGCTATTGTTGCTGGTGAGGTGAGAGAGGGCATCGGACTCGATTTATGTACATTTTTTATTTAGTAGAACCCAGAGCGGTATTTATGAGGCGCACAGCAGACAGAAGAGAGCGCAATAGTCTCGCTGATCACCAGACTGACACAGAGTGTCTATACACCCTATAGACACCGTACAAGAGAACATCCACACGAACCTAGATATTATTTCATATACCATAAGGTTACCTCTGAGAGTCTAATACTCGCCCAATATCTCAGGGGATTAAAGGAGGACAACTCGCTTGACTCAGAGAGCTCAATTTCGCAATGTACAGTTTAATGGTATGAATTTACGGTGACACCTAGCTACGAGGCTATGCGTAAACTACTAGTTGAGCTCTCGCTCTTAATTAGCGATTTAAGTTTGAGAGGTCCCATGTTTATTTGCTGGTACTAATATCTGATGTTTTTGATATCACATATATCTTCAGTTATTGCTTAGACAATATATGTTTTAGTAAAATAAATGAATTAATAATCAATAATGCTCACATTGTATTTTTAGAGAAGAGAACGTTTTAAGAGTCATGGCATTAGTTGAGAGGGTTGAAAGAGCTCGACCAATATCATAATAGAATATGCTTATTAAGATATGCACATCACCTATTAACTACGTTATTAATTTCACATGTATTACTAAAAGTTTCAATGTTTTTATAAGAACATGTATACGTAGGCTATGAAGTTGAGTCTACAGTCGTATAGTCTCTACTAGAGTCTCTTTTCTATCATTGTTGCTATATTTTATTGTCTGTTGAACACGGATTCACCGAGGTCTTAGGTATCATTTGCTGGAAAATACTACGCGAAACAAGACATAATCTCATTAATTCTCACGGTGGAGTCTTCGAAGGCTGTCAGTTCATTGAGTCATCGGCTCGCTTTAAAACTACGCACGTGGATCTTTGGAGAGCATAGAGAGTCTTGTTTTGTAGTAGCCGAGGGGTCAACATGTCAAGGTCACGAGATGACTTGCGTAATTTAGTGAGTGATAGGCCGCGCAGGGCGTGTAGTACATTTGGAGTGTCCTGGCACTGCCACGTGCTGAGAGGTAGAAACTAGTTATTCATTTTTTTGTGAGAGGGATGCATGTCTTTCCAGGAGCACTTCATTTAACTCAGAGGAGTTGCTCAAGGCGCACTAACAGCATCAAAATCCATTGGCGAGCACTTTCCACAATCAACTCGATAGACTGTCGATGTATCCGCGCTATCACATATTTGAGTTTTCAGAAACGCGCGTGTCTTGTAAAACACTATGATCTTATATATTGCTTGCGAGTTCCAGATGCAGGATCATAAAGCTCGTTGTGAGAGAATGATACAAAAAGCCCTCACAACAGCCGAGGCTATTCGAGACGTAAGAATAGCACCTTTTCAGTCCGCAGAGGGGGCTATGCTAGAGAGTCTCAACATGTCTCTGTGTATATATGATGTGTCATTAAACATCTATGGAATATTCTTTATAGTGAGTAGTAATAAATGAGAACTGAGAGGAAGACTAAAAGTGTTGTTGTATGTATAATACAAAAGAGAGTAGACTATCGATTTTGGTGACTTTACTCGAGGTTTAATTGCGATCTTGCATCAGAGCATGAACTCTGAATCCATATTGCATTTCTATAGACACCAGCAATATCAATACTCTCATGTTTAGTATTCTTGACCGCCGGAATATAAAGGGACTAACTCCACAATTTTCACAACAAACCATGGAGTAATCGCGGCACATAGCAATAAGTGAGAGTATAAAACAGAGAGAATGAACACGCTAGAGGATAAAGCAACCGTAACACTTAGCGCACGAAAGGAAAGCTCATTAACATATTTTAAAGATAGAACATATATACGTAACAATATCTCAATTAATAGAATATTCTGGACCAGTGTTCTAGTCAAACTAGTTCCTTTAAACCATGAAACATCAGAATGTAGACAGGTGGAGCAAATGGTTCAACCAGAGTATGCATCAGCCCAGAAGTTGACACAACAGGAGGATCGGTGTATGACTCATTGGTTAAGAGTAATAAAAAGAAACACTCTATGAACTTAGAAGCCTAGACACGGAACACTCAAATATCATAACCAGCAAGGTATCATGATCGACTACCAGAACTGGAAAAAAGCAAGTTAAACATTCAGCAGATCCATTTTTCGTGAGTCGCTGTTCAAACCTACATTCGCTCGCTCTCCAAATCTGTTGGATGTACACCCTATAAGTTTCTAAATGTAAAAGTCAAATGCCGCACGCAACGATGGACTGTTAAGCTAGGCTAGTGACCAGGTGCTTCTCGAGTAGGACCACAATCTATAATGAAAGGCTCTCTGCTTACTCCGGCAGACGAGGAGGAGGAGACCTTCGGTGTTATATTTCACACATGCTCTGCTCTATTGCTTTGTTTCTCTACGTGGGACTTTGTGCACAATCACTGTTCTTACGAGCTTATTGTGGATGTTACTACGGCCCCTGTAGCCCCTGTAACCTCAGTTTTACCGATTCTAACCTTTTTGGCATCCCTTGGACAAACTAGGTAAAACACCAGCCCACACTGGACAGCACAGTGGTGGTTGGTGGTGATAATTTTTTGGGGCCCGCACCAATTGTCTAGCGGAAGAAGATGGATGACACCAATTGTGTTCATGTTTGTTAGCGATGTTTTACGCACACAACATCATCCATACAAGCCTCTTACATCCGAGTAACACAACTACAGCCTAACACACCCATATAGCCCAGGCTGATAACTACAATGAGGGGATACTATAGCCAATAAAGACATATAGGGCTGACATGGCCATGCATGAGCGCAGCTCCGACAACACACGTGCACCCAACACCGGAATACGTTATTTTACACACACACACACACACACACACACACACATATCCCAACTAGGAGGTGGCTTAATTTGCCAAAAAATGAACACAAATGAAGTTCCATGCTCCCCCAGGCCCGCAGTACAGGATATGGACCTCTTGCCCCAGGCCCGCGGTACAGGGCCTGGAGCACTGCTGTGCAGTGCGCACGGCTCCACAAGCCCGTAGTGCTGTGTTGTAAAACCTATGCACACAAATAACTCATATGAACGGTGACTTCATACAAAGTTTAGAAGGGTGAAGCGGCCGAAGTTGAGGGAGCGGATTATTGGCGAAAATCGTCCAAGACTCCCTCACCTGCGGCTGTGGCTCTGAGCGCGTTCAGTGTCCTGCCCAGTGCCCAGGAGCTGAGCTCCGCACGCAGGCCCTTAACCAGAAGGACATGGGGGCACTGCACGGGGGAAATGATTGTGATGTCTAAAAGCCCACTTTATAAAGTTTGATATCTACTGTGGGCTTTTGTGTTAACTTTTAACTCATCCAAGCCATTTTGACTACAACTTTATTCTCGTTAATTTACGAGTTTATTCTCGTTAATTTATGAGTTTATTCTCGTTAATTTATGAATTTATGAGTTTATTCTCATTAATGAACGAGTTTATTCTCGTTAATGAACGAGTTGATTCTCGTTCATTAACGAGTTTATTCTCGTAGTCCCCCGCAATTTTTTTAATTTGGGTTGGCCCTTATACTCCGTCGTAGTATCTTGTTTTAATAAGAATTTAGAATTAATTACTCTCTGAGTATCATAATTTATTTATTAAGATTTATTTGTATAGCACCATTAATACAAAACGTATCTCAGATGCTTTACAACTATCAAAAACCAAAGTAAAAAATACTTTAAAATGCAAAAAAATCAATACGAGTTGAACTTCACATTCAACATTCAACTAACATTTTATGCCTGTTTGGGAGTTAAGGGCAAGTCATCTAAGTCATCTCTTTCTGTCTCTCTTGTTGTCGCACTGCCATGT
This sequence comes from Chaenogobius annularis, assembly GCA_015082035.1. Classification (NCBI taxonomy): domain Eukaryota; kingdom Metazoa; phylum Chordata; class Actinopteri; order Gobiiformes; family Gobiidae; genus Chaenogobius; species Chaenogobius annularis. The sequence continues at coordinate 297,000 of BJKM01000644.1, forward strand.
AATTGTAAAGTGTTGCTTGCCTGGCTCAATCACTCATCTCAATACACAACCACTTTTCCAAAATCTTCAGTGTGCAAATTGATAGGTGGAGCACATTGTCTTGAGTGCAGTGGTAGGACTTGCCCGCCACAGCTGCTTGAATCCTTGTTTGACATTGCACAGATCTGCTCTACATAAGTGGACCTTAAGGGCTGCTGCAAATATATCATCTCCTCTCCGCTGCACTGTGTACTCCTCATAAGGATAGATACGCTAAATTAGCTCACAAATGATATGCTGAGTGTTTTGTACAGATACTAAATAGCTATAAAGAGACAGTGTTTTATAATAAAGCTAAACAATGTCAAATGAATGACGGCAAACTAAAAAAGCTTATTTTTTCTGTTATATGTAGAACAGTGACTTTTAGAAGCATATTATATGAACCGGTCTAAAGAAGGTCAACATTTTATGAAATGCCTTAGGTTCTTTGTTAAAAATCCCTGACCTTTTCTTTGTGAAACTGTGTTAAGTATAAACAAATGCACCTTTTAGCAATAACAATTGTTGAATAGAAAGTTAAACTTTTACCCATATTGTAAATAATGTGCTCTGACCAGAACAAAAAAGATTTAGTTGAGGGTTAAATGGTTCTTATACTGCAAAAACTTGCAAAACCATGTAAAAATGCCACTAAAAGCTTTTACTCTTACTGTATTTATTGATTAAAATGAACATATTGCCCCAGAAATATGTTAAAACATGTTAAAACAATATACTCTATACTAAAATTTGACATTCATGATTTTACCATTTCCCACCTCTACTAAACAGTAGTAGTAGTTCCCCAATTCCAACTGATGACAACGCCCACATTTTTTTTTCTTGTTCTTCTTGAAAAATGCTTTGAATATTTTGTCAGAAGTTTGTTGTTTGTTTGTCTGTTTTCTCATCAGTTGATTCCATTACCAATTCATTCCTGACCTTAAGATGCACTACCGAGTATTTATGGTCGTAATATATTTTATAAATATACGACCATAATCCTTGTTCTTCTTTCAATCCCTTCCCTGTCTTTTTCTATCTCCCCCAAACAAGCTCTCTGTATTTATTATAGTGCGTCAGTAGCACATGTCGCGTCGGGTTGCCAGCTAAAGTGCTGTGTGTTGCTGTCCTTGTTTGTCCAGAGGTTGAAGGACAGACCGGGGATGACCTCACTCACAGCCAAACACTTTTCAGTTGGTATTGATTTGCTGTGTGCTCTCTGTGTCAAAAAAACGACAAGGACAAAGCCAGCGGGATAATGCCTGGACTCCTCCCCCTCCGTTTTCCATTGTCCATTTTATTCTTACTTTGAAAGGTCAATCGACATGTTTCATTAAAGGGCAAAATTCAATTGACACATCAGCAAATGTGTATACCTTTTTACATTCTCAACTTTTAATTAAATTGCCACAACCAGGTCTAAAATGGGACTTGACCTCGGTTACACCAGGGATGAACCAAAAATAAATAATTCAAGTTTGAATTAGGGTTTTCAAAAAACATTCAGACTAGCAGGTATTTATTGTGAAAAAGATGACATAAATGGGACAAAGGTGGGTGTTTCCTTAAAAGTTTATAGGATCTCGATGTAAACACTGTCTAAATTTATAAAACAACATGGTGAATAATAATGAGACAACATGTTTGTGTATTTATTTGTATTTCTATTGTAAAATCATCAATTGTCTTGTGCTATCAAAATTGTGTGTGGAACCTTTTCCTTTGTATTTAAACTTTAGTATTGTGACAACATTTGTTTTAACTAGTTCTAAAACGGCATTAAACAATTATACAAGGACTGAACCAAAAAAGACAAAGGTCTAGCGGGACTAAATTGCTCTAAATTACATGAAATAATCATTTCAAATGTCATGCACCATCAGTTTGACCTCCACCATAATTTCTGAAATAGTGTTCCTCTTATTCATTTTGCTCAGCTTCTTGTAGTTGGCCGTTGCAGGGTATATCAGGATTATAGCTGTAATACTCAGATAGCTCCGTACCCTTTCTGGTATTATGTTAGGGCTTACCATCACAGAGATAATCTAATTGAAATCACTGTTTTCTATTAGATTGAATTGTATAACTCATTGCTCGTCTAAAGCTTCAGGGATGTGATCGCCCTTAAGAAGACTGAAAGGTTATGTTAGCCTAGCTTCAGATATGTGTCATGGAGATATTTGCCCATCTTCATCAGGCCTCCGGGGAAGTAGTTTATCTTTTACTCATGCTAAAATGGTCAGACGAGCCATCACTATATGTTATATATCGTTTAAGGGGTACCTCAAGGGTCTAGAGTCTTGACCAGGGGTGTCAAACATGCAGCCCACGGGCCCCCCAAACGTTTGAATCGCTAGAACTACGCGTCCCTCCCACAGTCCTGTGCAGCAGCCGACTGTGCTGTGCTGAGCAGCCCCTCCCCCGCGCTGCTGTGTGCGCTGCTGGAGCGAGGACTGAGTGCTGACGCTCACACAAAACTAGACTGGAGTAGAGGTCTGAGTGGGGAAAGAGAGGTGTGTCTTTGGGAAACATGTGCAAGGAGTTTAGTGGACGTTAGAGCTGTGCTAAAAGCGGCGTTAATGTGGAGCTAACAACAAGAAAACAAATTTCTGTGATGATGCTCTGTGAGGAAAACATCCAAACCAGTGCAAACCTGGACAGATCAGGAGCCACAGGTAAAAACACAGGTCAGCGTGTAATAAAGTATGAACATGACTGTGTCCACACTAATGTGACTCAATACAAACACAACATGCACGAAATTCAGCTACCAACCCAAATGAGTTTAACACCCCTTCGCTAGACTGAACCCGACAGACATTTAGCTTGTATTCAAACTACAAACTAAGCATTGGCATCTTCCTTTTTGTGCACAATTGTAAGAGTACATTTTGTTTTGTTTGGATCTTGCCACTGGTGCAACATGTCAGGAGCCATTGGAAGGGGACCTTTCCCCTATATGTCATACTAGGATTTACTTTTTAAAATATTTTCCAAAAGTCCGAAAAAATAAATGTTTTGACTGATTGAAATATTGCTGGTGATTTGCCTGGTCAGTTCTGAGATCCTTTAGTGACTTATAGAGTTGTTTTTCAGGGGTATGTTTCTATCGCTAAAAAAGATTGCACCTCCCTTCCCTACCCAAAAACCTCCCCATCTATCCCACCTCGCCTTTTACATGGTATCTCCCATAGCTAGGATGCAATGGGTTTCAGCGTTGCCGGGACTTATAGTCATAATAAAAATCAAACTAACCCGGGGCCCTGTGTAAAAACAGCCTCCCCTAGTGCTATTTCTGTAGTTACATCACAAAGACGGGAAAACAAAATGCGAGTCAGGCTGCCCAATCTGAGACATTTGATTCATATCCCCTGCAAAAAGATAATGCCCAGTCTCACTGAAACTAGTCTGAATCTTGCTGTGCTAAATGTCAGATCCTTATGTAACAAATAATTTTTAATTAATAATTTTTTTCTTCTTATAATCTTGATTTTATGTTTTTAACTGAAACCTGGCTTGACAAAAACACAGGAAATTTAGTTCTAATAGAATCTGCTCCACCCAACTTTAAGTCTGATCACTTCTGTGTCTTCTTTGACCTGTCTGTTTTTCCCAAACCACCGGCTGGTCCTGCAGTTGTTCGGAGGAGACACATAAATGACAGCACAGGAAAACTGTTTATGGAAATGATAAACTTTGAAAATGTCTCATGTTCTAATGGAAATGATTTGTTGAACTCTGTTACATCTAGTGTTTTGAATGTTCTCGACACCATTGGCCCTATGAAGGCGAAATTTGTTCAAAATAAGCAGAAGGCGCCATGGAGAAATGATGATTCGGTCAGGGCACAGAAAAGGGAGTGCCGTCGGGCCGAACGAAAATGGCACAAGTCAAAGCTCCAGGTTCAAAAGGAGATTTACAGAGAGAAGTTGTACATGTACAACCTCATTTTATGTAGAACGAGGGAAGGATATTTTTCTGAAATAATTGGAAGCTGTAATAAACAACTCCCGTGTCCTGTTTGCCACAGTAAACAGATTAACAAACCCTCCAGCTCAGTTGCCGTTAGAATTCATTTCCACATCCAAGTGTAACGAGTTTGCATTATTCTTTAATGACAAAGTTCAGGGCATTAAAAAATGCTATCAATTCTACAATGCAAAAAATAACCCTAAAACCACCTACACACTTAGAGCTGACTCACTTTGCACCTGTAACTGACAAAACTGTCCAGGAGATCATCACCAGTCTGAGTTCATCTACATGCTGCCTCGATGTGTTACCCACCAGATTTCTAAAGTCTGTGCTGAACAGTTTGTTAGCACCACTCACTCACATAGTTAACATGTCTCTTCAATCCGGAACATTCCCAATGTCTTTGACTGCGGTCATAAAGCCTCTCCTAAAGAAAGAGGAGTCTTGATGCCGCAGTACTGAGTAATTACCGGCCCATCTCTAATCTGCCATTTTGGGGCAAAGTCCTTGAAAAGGTTGTTTACCAACAGCTCACTGATTTCCTCTTAATAAACAACTCATTTGATGTTTTCCAGTCAGGTTTTAGACCTCATCACAGCACTGAGACTGCTCTTGTCAAGGTGACAAATGACATCCACCTGAACACTGACGCGGGCAAAGCCTCAGTCTTAATTCTGTTTGATCTGAGTGCTGCTTTTGACACTGTCGATCATGGGATCCTCTTACAGAGACTAGAGGACTGGGTGGGCATCACTGGCACTGCACCAAACTGGTTAAAGTCCTATCTGGAAGATAGGAAGTACTTTGTTGAAATTGGTAACTGTGTCTCAGACCAGATGCCCCTGACCTGTGGGGTGCCCCAAGGGTCACTCCTGGGACCCCTTCTATTCAACCTCTACATGCTGCCGTTAGGTCAGTTGATACGCCGCGAAAATGTTTCCTCTCACAATGATGCAGACGACACTCAGATCTATGTTTCACTGACGGCAGGTGAATATGGACCAGTGGATTTACACTGCAAACAGATCAGTGTGTGGATGCAAAACAACTTTCTCCAGCTGAACTCAGACAAGACTGAAATCATCGTCTTTGGCCCACAGAAACAAAGAGAAAGTGTTTGCAGTCACCTCCAGAGTCTCGCTCTAAAACCTACAAATCAAGTTAGAAATCTGGGGGTAATAATGGACTCAGATTTGAATTTGAACAGCCACGTCAAATCAATAACATCAGCAGCCTTTTACCATCTAAAAAACATTGGCAAAATCTAAAAGTGTCTAAACCAGACCTGGAGAGACTTATCCATGCGTTTGTCACTAGTAGATTATACTACTGTAACGGCCTGCTCACTGGCCTCTCCAAACGAGCTGTAAAACAGCTGCAGTACTTCCAGAACGCTGCTGCTTGGGTCCTGACTAGAACCAGGAAGTACGATCACATTAGTCCTGTGCTCAGGTCTCTGCACTGGCTCCCTGTGGCTCAGAGAATAGACTTCAAAGCAGCTCTGCTTGTATACAAGTCTCTCCATGGCCTAGCACCAAAGTACATCTCGGACATGTTAGTGCCGTATGAACCATCTCTTTGTCATCTCTGAGGACCTCAGGGACCGGCCTCCTGCTTGTGCCCAGAGTCTGGACTAAACATGGGGAATCTGCATTTCAGTTTTATGCAGCTAAAATCTGGACCAGTCTTCCTGAGGATGTGAGACAGGCCTCTACTCTAAGCTAAAAACTGTTTTGTTCAGCTGTGCATATGACTGAAACGATTTTATTTGCACTCTTCTCTTTTATGTCCTAAACTATTCTGTCATGTCTTTGTGATTTTAATGTATTTTTTCCTCTTGTGTGAAACACTTTGAATTGCCTTTGTGTATGAAGTGAGCTCTACAAATAAACTTGCCTTGCCTTCCCTTTCAGTTGTCTAAACTGTGTGGCAATATTGCTGTTTTCATCTATCTTAATTTATATTTTCACTCTCTGTGCAAATGAAATCAAACAAACATGTTGAATGTTTCATTTAAACTATTATTGCCATAGTCAGTTAACAAACATGCATATGGCTGGTTTGTCTGAGTTATAATCAGCCTGCCAGCTTCAGTAGATCACTCTCTCTCATCTCTTTGTTTTGGATTTGCACTTGAGATTTAAAGAACAAAGACTTTTACAGGCATTTCTTTTATAAATAGCTGTATGATTTGTAATATTTGCAATCTAAATGACTTCAGCATTACAAAAACCAATGTAAACCTATATCTTTCATTAATTGTTTACCGTTTCAGTCGGTCTGTTATTAAAGGTGCACATGGAACATGGAGTGCCAACTTGTCTCTGTGGAGATCGTTTTGCTGGAATATTCCAGAGTATGGCAATAGATTTTCTATTTCAATGGCGGCAGGCAGGACAAGCAGTATTTACTTATTGATTTGTTTGTTTGTTTATTTGTTTGTTTATTTAGTTATGAAACACCAATAATTGTATATATCCTAGATGTAAGTTGTATGCCTTACTGTGGAACTTTCCTGGCAAAGCAATAAAATCTCCATGGAGAAAGACATGTGGCCAACCCTCCTCAAGAAAAGTTACACCCTTTAAGGACGAAGCGTCATATGAAGTCTTTACATTGCGCTTTCTCTCTCCTCATTACAATAATAACTATGGATGTCTATGTCCCTCTTTTCACTGCAATATTTCTCTTCCTCTGAGCTGGGCCCAGATTGGTGGCTTTTGTGTGGACTTTGCTTAGCTGTGCACATGTGTGTTTGTCAGGTTGGAAATAAATCCATGTTCAAATCTGCAGCCAACTGTAGCATTTGGCAGTGACACACCTGCTGCTGGCATCCACCGCAGTGCGAGCTAATCAGGGCTGGAAACCTCCTGAAGTCTGCTCCTGTCAACACGCTATACTTAGATCATTAAGAAGTTCAAGGTTTAGCAAGTACATCTAATTGTAGTTTTGGACGAGACTGTATGTGTGATTGACAAGCTTGAACTTTAGCTTTATACAAACAAAAGGAGCGGGACGAGATACAACATTTTGACACGACCACACAAAAATATATTATCCATCCATCCATCCATCTTCTTCCGCTTTATCCGGGGCCGGGTCGCGGGGCAGCAGTCTAAGCAGGGACTCCCAGACTTCCTTTTCCCCAGACACTTCCTCCAACTCCTCCGGGGGATCCCGAGGCGTTCCCAGGCCAGCCGAGAGACATAGTCCCTCCAGCGTGTCCTGGGTCTTCCCGGGGCCTCCTCCGGTGGGGACATGCCCGAAACACCTCCCTAGGGAGGCGTCCAGGAGGCATCCGGAA